>ML800864.1:180345-279978 GCA_009831015.1 Picea engelmannii
AATGGCAAGGTCTGAAAAGCAGTCGGACGGGATTCAAAATAGGGTTACGGGGATACTTAGGAGAGGCGAATGTTCGATGGTCAAATTTTATGTATTGGAATTTTTTACTGCAAAATGTGTAAAACGGAAGAAAGCATGATGGGGCAGTTCAGCGGTCGGTTTGTATATTTGTAGAATTCCTGGAAAGTGGCTAAGTATGGAATAGGGAAACGGTCGGTCAGACTCGTTTTCAAAATTGAGGATTGAATATTTTGTGAACAAACGAACCCGACGACGCGCAAATGAAATTCCATGATGTTTGAAATTAACACTCAGAAGGGATAATATAACCATCCAGAAATTTTGGTTTTATGCGTATTAATGGGAGATCTCCTCAAATCCTGGTTTAGCATTAACATTTTCTAATCGCATACTTAGAAATAAGATATTATATATAATTGTTAATTGCTAATTGAAAAAGGGCGCGGGCACAGGAAATAGCGATTAGGAATTGAATATTTCTTGAACCCGCTAACCCGACGATCTGCAAAAGAAATTCAAATAAATGGTGAAGTATGGAAAGCGACTGGACGGGCTTCAAAATGGGGTGACAATAGTTCCACAGGAGACATGAGGACCCGACGTTCAAATTGTATGTCTCGAAAGTTTTCAATGCAAAATGTGTACCACGGAAGAGGGCATGACAGGTAGATTGTAATACTGAAGACGGTATGATGTGAGTCTGGTTGTAAATTTGTTTATCATGGAAGTCAGGGTACTATTTGCAGGTCATGGAACAATAGAAGTGCAATCTAGAGCCCGCCAACCAGGAATTCGCGGTCGGAGAAGTGGTTGCGTATGGAATGGGGAAGCGATCGGTCGATGTTGCAATATAAAAGCACGAGTGCAAACGTGAACCCACAAGTCTGCCTACCCGCACAACTAGACATTTTCGAAAGAATGAATAAGTGACGAGAAAGATAAAGTTCAGGGAAAAGAGAAATGGATATTTGGTTAAGTATAGAAGATGGAAAAGAAGGGCTAATATATTCACATCTGTAATAGATAACCCATTTCTTGGAAATATATTTTCTGTGTGTTTCTGGAGAAGTTATATACTTATTGCATATACTTGGAAAGAAGTGCGAAGGTGGCGGGCACAGAAAACAATGACTGGGAATTGGAAATTGTCTACGATCCGTGAAAGAGATTGCAAGAAATGGTCGTGGAAAGCAGTCGGACGAGTTTCAAAATAGGTTAACAAGGGTTCCCGAGGAAACATGAGGCCCCGATGGTCAAATTGTATTGATCGAAACTTTTGAGTGCATATTGTGTAACACGGAAGAGGGGCTGATGTAGGAATCTGGAAGACGGGCTCCAAGATAGGTTGGCAAGGGTTCCCGATGAGACATGAGGGTCCGATGGTCAAATTGTATTGATCAGAACTTTTGAGTGCATATTGTGTGACACGGAAGAGGGGTTGATGTAGGAGTCGTGAACTCGCAAGTTTTCCAACCTGCATAGCTAGACATTTTTGGAAAAACAACTAAGTAACGATAAAGATAAAGTACAATGAAAAGATAAACGGGAATTTGGTTAAGTATAGAAGACGAAAAATAAGGGCTAATATATTCACATCTGTAATAGATATTCCATTTCCTGGAAAAATATTTTCGGCATGTTTCTGAAGAAGTTATATACTTATTGCATATACTTGGAAAGAAGTGTGAAGGTGGCGGGCACAGAAAACAGCGACTAGGAATTGGAAATTGTCTGAACCCGCCAACTCGACGATCCACGAAAGAGATTGCAAGAAATGGTCATGGAAAGCAGTCGGACGGGCATCAAAATAGGATGACAAGGGTCCTGGAGGAGACATGAGGGCCCGACAGTCAAATTGTATTGATCAGAACTTTTGAGTGCATACTATGTAACACGGAAGAGGGATGATGTAGGAGTCTAAAAGTCAATTTGTATATCTTGGAAGCCGGGGGGACTGTTTGCGGGTCAAGGAACACTCGAAGTGCAGTCCGCATGTCCGGGAATCCGCAAGCGAAAAAATTTGGGTAAGTATGGAATTGGAGGCGCAAAAGAGATTCCAAGAAATGGAGAAATATGGAAAGGGGACATAGGGGCTTCAAAACGGGGTGACAATATCTCCCCAAGAGACGTGAGGACCCGAAGGTCAAATTGCAGGTCTCAGAACTTTCGTGTGCAAACTGTGTATCACGGAAGAGAGTATGTTGTGGGAGTGCGGCAACAAATTTGTATATCGCGGAGGTCCAAGTGTTGTTTGCAGGCCACGGAATAATGGAAATGCAATATAGAGCACGCCTACCCGGGAATTCACGATCTGAAAAGTGCCTAGGCATCGAATGGATAGTGGTTGGTCGGAGTCGCATTTTCGGAAAAACAACTAAGTAACAAGAAAGAGAGAGTAGAGGGGAAAAAGAAATAGCAATTTGGTCAAGTATAGAAGAGGGAAAAGAAGGTCCAATATATTCAAATCTATAATAGATATTTCATTTCCTGGCAATATCTTTTTTGTATGTTGTTGGAGAAGTTGTATACATATTGCATATACTTGGAAAGAAATCGGAAGGTAGTGGGCACAGGAAACAGCAACTAGAAATTTGAAATTTCTTGAACCCGTGAACTCGACGATCCGCCAAAGAGATGTCAAGGAATGGTCAAGTGTGGAAAGCGGTCAGACGGGCTTCAAAATAGGGTGACGGGTTCCCGAGGAGCCGTAAGGCCCCGACTGTCAAATTGTATATATCAGAACATTTCGGTGAAAAATGTGTAACACGGAAGAGGGGATGATGTGGGAGTCCATAAGTAAATTTGCATATCGCAGAAGCTGGAGTGTTGTTTGCAGGTCACAGAACAATAGAAAGTGAAATTTAGACAAAGGGGAAGCACTCGGTCGAAACGCGTGAATCCGCCAACCCACGCAGCAAGACATTTTAGGAAAAACGACTAAGTAACCAGAAAGAGAAAGGGCAATTTTCGGAAGCGCGAATTGGTTTCAAACAAGCCCCTTTTTTGCAAAACCATCATTTTATAGTAATTGTCAGCAAATGCTTTGTTGAAGATTTGATTTTATTGCAACTTGTGGGAGTAAGTGTGTTCTCGATACATTCTTCCATGACTGTAACATATTAACTTAAGTATTAAACTTCTTTCATTATGGGTTGTTAGCATTAAAGCTTAATAATTGCATGTCTAAAAACAAGAATGATGATCTTGCTGCAACATTGTGATTTGGTATTGCTATGTTCTATCTGTATTATGAATAGAATTGAACGTTGGTTTGAAACTATCTAAAATTCTTTTTTTTTTTGCATAAAAGCCTGATGGATCAACACAGTGCATTGTCATATAATTGTTAGATGCTCCATTTTAGAACAAATTACCTAAGAAAATACAATATCGAAGAACTACGAGACTACCGAACCATGCCAATGAGAAGAGGTGTTAAATCTAGAAAAGAAGCAGCCACCAAGACTCCAAGGCAAATTTTTTAATAGTAAATCCATTAAAAAAAAAGAACAATGAACATTGTATATCTATCCTTAAAAATTGGACCGAGTTCTTTGGGCCAAAATATTGAACATATCTGCCATAAACACAGGCATAGGATCTGCAACATGCAGGAGCTGTCGAGATGCTCTTCAAGATCCATACAAAACTTATTACCATGCCTTTCTTTCTAGAAAATCCTTGCAGTCTTCTCCTCGATGGATCATCCTGTGGTAAAATTGATTGTTCTCATAAGCTTCCCGTGAGGAAGAAAACGAAAAATTTTGCAGGGAAAATGGAATAACCCTTGACTGAATTTTAGGACACACCAAGAAACCGCCTCTCCACAATCAAAAACTTCAGGGACACAGGTTGCACGTGCAATTCCAGAGGCCCAAATTAGTCCATTCTGGGTGGAATGAGATGACTAGTAGGAATATGCCTTGCACCAATGGGAGTTCTGGTCCTCATTCCCTAAGATGTTGATTGTATATCCAGAGAACATGACAGTGTTCCTGCAATTGAATAGTTTTTTGTCTTGAAATATATCTCTGGGAGCATCAACAAATCATTTCCTTACAGTGAAAGACTTCCACCCAGAACAGACTAATTTGGACCTCTGGAATTCCTACTTTCGAGCTACAAAGCGGCTATTGCGTTCAGCATCGGTTTCTTTTCTGAAACTCCTTCAGGACCGCCATCGTTGAGCCGGGAAGTACCACCCGTTATGGTTGATTTCAATTTGGGTGCAGGAGTGGGAACAATGTCTGCATTGCCATCATCCATTGTTGTATCATCGTCCATCAGATCATCTTCTTCCGGCTCAGAATTCATCGCATCAACCTCTACATCAGCCATCAATGCAACTAGGCAGGTTGTCTGAGCAAGTAGGGTTGCCTTGGAATTCTTTGGCTTGAAATATATCTCTCGGTGTACCAAGGGACCATCTCCTTTTTTTCTCCTAGGCGGAGGGAGATGGGTAGTAAGAATATGCCCTGGAATACTGGAACCTCTGGCCATCATGCCCAAAGGTGTTTACTATATCTGGACAGAACTACTGCCATAAGTTAACGAGAATTTCTGTTTGCTCCAAACGATGTTTGAAATGAAAATTGGGGAGGGATAATATAACCCTCCGCAAATCTTGGTTTAATGTGTATCAATGGAAGATCTCCTCGATCCTTTTGTTGATCAATGACAATCTCCATGGTGCGTGCATAATGAGTTGTTACCATTAAATCTTACTAATTGCATATTTAGAAAAAAGTGTGAAGGTGGCGGTAACAACGAAGAGCAATTAAGAATTAGATATTTCTTAAAGGCACCAACCGACCGACGCACGAAAGAGATTGCATCATGTTTGAAATGAATACTTGGAAAGGATAACACTCTTCTCTGCAAATCTTGGTTTAATTCGTATTAATGACAAATCTTCTCCGGCCTTCCAGACATTAATGACAATATTAACAGTTCCTGCACGATGAACTACTAGCATTAAAACTTAATAATTGCATATCTAGAAATAAGCACGAAGGTAGCGGGGATGGCGAAGAGCGACCAAGCATTGTACATTTTGTCCACCCGCCAACCCGTGAAACAGATCCTAAGAAATTACCAAGTATGGAAAGCGGTCGGGTGGGTTACAAAAAAAAAGGTCACAAGATATACCCAGAAGACGTTAGGGGCAAATCATGAAATTGTATGTCACAGTGACAAATTTCGGCCAGCAATTTGTATATCGCGGAATTTCGGGTGTTGTTTGTATGTAGGGGAACAGTGGAAGTGCAATGTTGAGCAAGCAATTTGTATATTTCATAACTTCGAGTGTTGTATATAAAAGCATGAGACATTCGGAAAAAGGACCAAGTAAGCAGAAAGAAAAAGCAAACGAGATGAAGGGGAATTTGTTTGCTAATTTGTAAATCATGGAAGTCTGGGTGTTTTTTGCAGGCGACGGATCATTGGAAACACAATGTTGAACCCGCCTATCTGGGAACCCATGATTCAAAAAGTTTGTTCAATATGAAACGGGGAAGCGGTCAGTCGGGCTGGTGATATAAAAGTAACAATGTAAATATGAAGACGTGAATCCACCAACTCCCGCACCCAGACATTTTTCGAAAAACGAATAAGTAACCAAAAAGGGAAAGTAGAGGGAAAAAAGAAAGCGGATGGCAATTTTCAGAAGCAGGAATTGTTGTAAGAAAGTCTCATTGATGGTCTTAACAGTAACTATGAAGTGCATTAAACATGTTAACAGGTTCTTCAATCAAGGAATAGATACAACGAGGGATGTTTATAGTTTCTAGGATCTATTTGTATAAGAGAAGAGTCAAAAATTTACAAGAAAATCAATTTTGTGATGTTTAAGTAAAGTTTTTGTACTGTTAGCTTCACCGCAAGTATAACAATGACGAATTTGAATTTTAATGTCCTCTCGTTCATATGATTGTTCCATTAGACTCCACATAGTATATATTCTTTTATTTCAAATTATTCGAGGGAATTAATTTTTCTAAGTTTATCAATCAAGGAAAAGTGCTAAAAACGAGATAAAGGGGAATTTGTTTGCTAATTTGTAGATCGCGGAAGTCTGAGTGTTGTTTGCAAAACACAGAACAATGGAAACGCAATGTTGAACCCGCCTATTCGGTAACCTACCTATTAGGGAACCAGCGATCCAAAAAAATTGTACAATATGAAACGAGGAAGCGGTTGATCGGGCTGGTGATATAAAAGTAAGTGGAAATCTGAAGACGTGAATCTGCCAACTCCCGCACCTAGACATTTTTTGGAAAAACAAGTAACCAGAAATGGAAAGAAGATGGAAAAAAAAGGGGGATGGAAATTTTCGGAAGCGGGAATTGGTGTAAGAAAGCCCCGTTGATGGTCTTAACATTAACTATGAAATGCATTAAACATATGAACAGGTTCTCCAATCAAGGAATAGATACAGCGAGTCATATTTATAGTTTTCAGGATCTGTTTGTATAAGAGAAGCGTCGAAAAGCTACAACGAAATCAATTTTGGAATGTGTAAGTAAAGTTATTGTACTATCAGCTTCATCGCAAGTATTAACAATGACGAATTTAAATTTTTCGAAAAAACGAGTAAGTAACCAGAAATGGAAAGCAGATGGGAAAAAAAAAAGGAGATGGCAATTTTCGGAAGCGGGAATTGGTGTAAGAAATCCCCATTGATGGTCTTAACAGTAACTATGAAGTGAATTAAACATGTGAACAAGTTATTCAATCAAGGAATAGATACAGCGAGCCATACTTATAGTTTTGAGGATCTGTTTGTATAAGAGAAGCATCGAAAAGCTACAAGGAAATCAATTTTGGGGTGTAAGTAAAGTTATTGTACTGTCAGCTTCACTACAAGTATTAACAACGAAGAATTTGAATTTTAATGTCCTCTCGTTGATATTATAGTTCCAATGGACTTCGCATAGTATATATTCTTTTATTTCAAATTATTCCAGGATATTAATTTTGTTAGGTTCATCGATCAAGGAAAACTACTAAAAACGAGATAAAGGGGAATTTGTTTGCTAATTTGTAGATCGTGGAAGTCTGAGTGTTGTTTGCAGGCGGCGCAACAATGGAAACGCAATGTTGAACCCACCTATCCGGGAACCCGCGATCCAAAAAGTTTGTTCAATATGAAACTGGGAAGTGGTCAATCAGGTTGGTGATATAAAAGTAAGTAGAAATCTGAAGATGTGAATCCGCCAACTTCCGCACCTAGACATTTTTCGAAAAACGAGTAAGTAACCAAAAACGGAAAGCACGTGGAAAAAAGAAAGGGGATAACAATTTTCAGAAGCGGGAATCGGTTTAAGAAAGCCCCATTGATGGTTTTAATAGAAACTATGAAGTGCATTAAACATGTGAACAGGTTCTTCAATCAAGGAATAGATACAGCGAGCCATGCTTATAGTTTCTAGGATCTGCTTGTATAAGAGAAGCCTCGAAAAGCTACAAGAAAATCAATTTTGGGATGTCTAAGTAAAGTTATTGTACTGTCAGCTTCACTGCAAGTATAACAACGACGAATTTGAATTTTAATGGCCTCTTGTTGATATGATAGCTCCATTGGACTTCGCACAGTATATATTATTTTATTTCAAATTATTCCAGGAGATTAATTTTACCAAATTCATCGATCAAGGAAAAGTGCTAAAACGAGCCACATACTACATTTGTGTCACAGAGCTTATATTAAAGGGCAAAGCATGTCCTCTGTAGTATTTAAGATCATAGAAAATCTGCGAATATCCTGAATGTATTATTAATTTTCCATAACGAAGCATACAGCCAAGAACCAAGTAAACACCAAACAGGGCGCAAGCAAGATCCCACAAGGTTCCATAGAGCAGCACGCATCGACCTTTGCATCAAACAATTTGATATATAAAGAAAACACGTCATGGAATTTGTTTTCTCTTACATCAGGTATATGTTCCCACGAGAAAATAACCAGGGCCATGGGATATGAACAAAAGTATGCCAAACAGAAGACAGCACAAAACCAGCGGAGCTTCGCCACTACACGCTAGCTATAACCAGATCTCAAAATGGGGAATAAGAAAGTTGTCGATTACTATTTTACCATTAACAAATATCACTATGGACATTTTCTTCTGATAGCGCCATGGTCTATCACTACTATTTTTAACAATGCCAAATTTCCAATATTATTGGAAATTTCTGATGATTTTGCCCAGATGAGCAAGTTATTTCGACGGTTCAAAGGACGAACCCGAGCTATTTACAGTTGGATACTTTTTATGGGGCTTTTTTTCATACTTCCCATTTCTGGACCGAACAATCTTATGTGCGTGCAATCTCTATAGCGAGATCTGAAAATCTCAAGTTGATGTTTCAATCCATGCTGAGTCCTTTTTTTTCAATTAGGGCATCAAAAAAATGCAGATACCATACCGTAAATGTATAGTTGGAGACAAATTTTTATTTTATTCGGGCACCCAAAAACAATTTGAAGAAATCATGTCATGGATATATAGTTGAAAAACAATTGTCCAACTTGGGCACCCAAAAAACGTGTAGGCTCCTCCATCAAAGCCACAGCCAGCGACCATGTTTTTTTTTATTTGCACACCGAAACAAATATGTAAAATTCTCACTGGGATATGCAAGAAAACATCAAAATAACAACATCGATTGCATTTGTAATTAGATTCTCAAGTACTCAAGTCCAGCGAACATTCATCTAGGTGTTGAAGAAATATTACAAAGACACATTGCAAAATTCTCACTGAGAGATGGAAGAAAACATCATAATAACAACATCGATTGCATTTGTAATTAGATTCTCAAGTACTCGAGTCTGATAAACATTCATCTGGGTGTTGAATAAATATTACAGAGACACATGAGATATTGTATTTTCCTTCCAAAACTTGATATGATTTTTGTTTTTTTTTCAGCCAATATGCAATATTGCATTGTCCTCATTTAAGGTAAATTTGCAATGTATCTGAAAGTCGCGCAGCATGTAGACAATGCTTTCCTTTTTCTGTAGGTATGCTTCATATGACAATGATGTTAACCCAGGAAGCACGTCTTGTAACAAAGGTTGTCTAATTGTACAATGCACAGTTGTGTTGCCCACGGCTCGGATGGCATCATTGAGGCAATGTCCATATATGTATGGACATTTTTTATTCAATCACAGACAATCAATCGTATCATCACTTATCAAACTGAAGCAGAAGCAGGAGAGTTACATTTCGCACATACAGGCTCAAAGGGGGTCAAGTATGCATTAGCTGCAACCAAAACACCTTCAACCTGGAAACTTGAGCATAGGAATTAATACATTGAATAATATAATATACAACTGCACCCCCAAAAAATAAAAAAATAAAAATAAAAACCGCAGAAATTTGGTGAAGGCTATTTGTATGAGCAAAGTGAGGATGAATCTGTAGATGTATACGCACAATAGTTGTAGAGTTAATTAGTTTCTTCAGGTCTTGTACTATGTCTTCTCGCAACTCTGTTACAAATGTTGCTTGGGTTGTGCGAAAGATCATTTCTCTAACATCTCTTTTCTTTGTTATATTTTTGAAGAGCATAAGTGGAAATTGCCCTTTATGCAATTGTTGTTCTTGACGAAAACAAATTTGAATAGATATCGAACAATTGTAACTGCAACATAGAATAGTGCAATATTTGTGTAACTTAACCGAGATACATGGGCATGCGAAAGTAAAGGACAAAACTAGATATGGAGAACGGTACCATTGCCTTGTCGTTGTCTGACTCTCCATCTTTTATATGGATAATGTGTTGCGAGCCAAGTTTTATCGCCGGTGTGATAGTTGTGCCAATGGTTCTGATTGGATAAATGTCATTGCTTTGTGCAAGTTCGCTGATAGTTGTGTCCGGGACGAAACGATATTCTGAACAAATAGCGGGAATTTTTTCCACAATACTTATTTTGTTGAGCGAAATAATCTGATCACAATCACCACGGTCATATATTGTTTTGAGCAATATATTAAAATTTGTAATGGATATCTCATTACCTTGCAATATCTTTTTTGCATGTTTCCGGACAAGTTGTGTAGGAATAGTCAGTGTGACTGTCATCATGGCCTCTTTGTGTGTCATGTCAGTATGCATAATGGATCTATTTTTGTTTGCCTTGTCCAAGTAGGTGCTATAGACGACCATTATGTCCTCGATGAATACTTTTCCAGTTCGGCGGTTGTTCAAGCCCTCTATTGATAGTATTTTGGGTGTTACAAGTTTAGACCCGGTGACAATTTTTTAACAGGAAAAGTAAAGTGAATGGTAGTGTGCATTATATTTTTGTTTTCTTTTTTTCCTGGCATAAATTTACAAGTAGATGCACAGCTTGGATGAACTATGGAGCTAGAGTTTTGCAACCACACCTCTTAGTCTGCAGAACCTGCACTATGTTCGGCGTCTCGCTTGTACTTGTTGATACTTCTTGTGAACTGCAAAGTATGTATTGTAGATGACATCAGCATATTCACCATGCCATAGATGAATAAATAGTTGAGGATATTTGTTTGGTAAACATACTAGGAACAGAATGTATGCATCTTTACCTTTGGCCTTGTTAGTTTGTTGATGTCTGGGATGATTGACTGCTCATGGCCATGTCACTAGTACAACTTTTTTTTATGCAAGCATGTGTAGATGAACATCAGAAGGACTAAACAAGCATATGCATTGTATATTGTCCATAATATTTCTTAATGTCACGTGCAGGGTGGAAGGAGATGGAATACGAAATAGGGTGTCAAGGGATACTCAAGAAACATGAGGACCCGAGGGTCAAATTGTATGCCTCGGATTTTTTGACTGAAAAAAATTGTAATAGTAAATAAGGCGTGATGGCGGGGCACAACAGTCAATCTATATATCGCAGAACCTCAGAATCCAGAGGCGCAATCTTGAACCCGCCAGCCCAGCACCCGCAATCGAAAAAGTGGGTAAGTATGAAATAAGGTAGAAGCGTGACCATAAATGTGAACCCGTGAGTCCGCCAACCCGCGCACCAAGGCATTTTCAGAAAAAACAACTAAGCAAAGAAATTAGAAAGCAAAAGGGATAATAGAAAATGGAAAAAGTAGAAATGGGGAGGGCACTAAGGCCCATTGTTGTCAAATCATCGTTTTCTAGTCTAATATTATATGCCCCCACCCGCTTTGTATATTTAATTTACTAGCATAGTTGGTATACCTTGTCGAAGAATGTACCACAGAACCCTTTGTTGTTGCATAGAATAATTCATCTCCCTGTCCAACCAATCTATTTCTTCCAAGGTAGCAACGTCGAATATACAATGGACATGAAGGCAAGTTAGTATGAAGAAAGACATGTAAAAAAAAGAAATACAATTCTATTTATTTCATTGTAACAGCAAACAGAATACGATTCACGTGAGAATAAGCAAAAAGATACGTAGTATATACATACAACAAAAAAGGTGCAAAGCAGTAGAACAAGCACGACAAATACACAGACAATAAATGAAATACTCAACACTAGAATATGAAATAAGAGTACAGGTATGCACCTCTGTAACTCCTTGTCTACATTTGTGCCAAAGAGTCCATCGTCCTCTCCAGGCATTTTGTTTGTTTAAATGTAGCAATGCAGGAACAATACAATGGACATGAAGGAAGTTACTATGAAGGAAGACATGTAATGAAGATAAGTTATTATGTAGGAAGGTACACAATATCTACATACAATAAACTAGGTGAACACATATAAAGACAATAAATGAAATACAAAACAACGGAATATGAATTAACAGTACAAGCATGTACCTTTGTATCTCCTCTTCCACCATTGCAGTCAAGACTCCGTCGTTTTCTCCAGCTATTCTGTTTGTTTGAATGTGGGAACGCACAAAATACAATGAACATGAATGGAAGTTGGTATGCACCAGAGAACAAGCAATATGTACATACAGTAAATGAGAATCAACGAATAGAATAAAAGATAGGCAGAAACATGAACCTTTTATTTTCTCCATCCATGTCTGTAAATATATAAAGTTTTTCCCTGCCCAAAATATATTACAAGCCACAAAATATTAAGAAATTGCATGGCCATAGCTAAACGATTTTGGTTTTTTGTGGCAAAGTATCTAGATATGCTTCCAGACATGGAAATATAATTTTGTAGTATCTTTGGTGTACATATCATATCTTAAGTACAAGACAAATTGTATCATGGTCACACTAGTCTGTGTAGAGGATAAAAAACATGTATTATGATATGGGCATATTCCACCTATATGGTTAATAAGTGCAGTTTGCACATGTTTTATTTTAACAAAAAAACAACGGATATTGCAATTGCACATGTAGTTGTCCAATTATTTCTTATGCCACTATTTTCTATCATGTCAACACTAAAGTATCAGCAAAATTTTAAAGCAGAATAGATTTCGATTTCGCCAGACACAGTGAATAACACAACCGCAGGTCCACTCGCGAGTGCAGGGTCTGAACACCGGAAAGTGCCTAAAAAACAATAATAAAAAAAAAGAAACAATTCCAACTATCGGCGCATGACCCCAACCCTGCAAAGTCGAAGTAAACAAAAGAAAATAGCAAGCACCAAACCAGCGAGAAAGCACGAACAGGCCCAACTACAACCCCAGGGCCCCAAACTCGTAAACTTGAGCCCCAAACCAGTAAACAACATATGTATCTCCAACGATTACCAAACTGCAGCTGAAGCACGGAAGGAACCGGAAACATATGACGAGCATGCCAGTAGAAATAAGCAAACATTCTTGCTTGCAAACTATAAACATTGAACAGCAAAGAAGGGATAGAAAATGAAATTATGGCATGGAAACTTACTCTGAAACGATCAAAGGCAGAAGCGCAGGTCGAATTGTGAACCAAACAACAACAAGCAGCAATCGACGAACCAACGAAGAAGAAGCAACCACCGAACCAGTGAACAATGTATGTAGCTTCAACGATGACGAAATTGCATTCTAAGCCTAGAAGAAGTATGAAACATACAATGCGTATTTAACTGGCGGTAGACAACGATATTGTCCAGGGCCAACTACAACCCCAGGGCCCCAAACTCGTAAACTTGAGCCCCGAACCAGTAAACAACATATGTATCTCCAACGATTACCAAACTGCAGCTGAAGCACGGAAGGAACCGGAAACATATGACGAGCATGCCAGTAGAAATAAGCAAACATTCTTGCTTGCAAACTGTAAACATTGAACGGCAAAGAAGGGATAGAAAATGAAATTATGGCATGGAAACTTACTCTGAAACGATGAAAGGCAGAAGCGCAGGTCGAATTGTGAACCAAACAACAACAAGCAGCAATCGACGAACCAACGAAGAAGAAGCAACCACCGAACCAGTGAACAATGTATGTAGCTTCAACGATGACGAAATTGCATTCTAAGCCTAGAAGAAGTATGAAACATACAATGCGTATTTAACTGGCGGTAGACAACGATATTGTCCAAATTCACTGCAACACTGTATGGAACATTTCGAGGAAAAATGTACTCCGAGAAGCCTATTTAAATAAACATTTAAGGTTGTTAGGTTGTCTAAGGGCCTCGCGGTATGCAAACATTTAATATGTCAGGCTTGTTTGAGGACCTCGCGCCATGTAAACATTTAAGTTGTCAGGCCTATTCAAGCACCTTAAAAAAAGTGTCAATGATATAAACCTTCGGCATGCAAACATTTCAATACAAATATAGAGGAGTAATAATAACAGCACAAATAAAACAAATAAATAATGTTTTTAGTTCTGTAGTTCGAACAATAAAAATTATGCAAAAAATTATAATCAAACAAAAAACTAATATAAAGTCAACGAATTATCGATCACTATAACTTTGGATATCTAAACATTTCAATATGAATAGTACAAATAAAAAAAGTATCGTACATGATAAAACTTTGGATATGGCAACATATAATTCATTGGGAATAGTGAAGCTGGCAATAAGACCTCAAATCTATCATCCAATTAGATCATGACATATATGGGTTTTTTTATTATATAAAAAATAATGCTTTTAGTTATGTAGGTCGAACATTAGAAAGTATGCAAAAATTTGTAGTCAAACGACAAACTAATATAAAGTCAATGAATTATCGATTGCTATAGTCCCTCTACGCCTTCGGCAGGGACTAATAATGGTTGGAAATGAAATATGCAAAAGCATTATCTCTCAACATATTAACCCTCGACATATGGATGGACGGAAAGGAGGTCTACTACACATGTAAACATGGAGGTAGATGAGTGTCAATGATGTGGATTAACATCACATCCTGAATTGGTTGAGTTCCCCAACAAGGTAGACCCAATTATGAATAAAGAATACTCATCACACTTGTTAAGTTCCAACAAAGTAAAATTAGAGCTACCTTTGAGATAGTGATATAGATTAACTTCATACCTTTAATTGGTTAAATTCTAACAAGCTAGTTTTTAGAGATTGTGAGTAATATTGTTTAACTTTACAATTTTGATTCATTAAAATTTAATGAAGGAATAGTTGGACTTAGATAGTAACCCATAAATTGTGGACTTATGGTTCATTTGAGTCACTCACATGAATATTAAAATTTATAATTTGATTTAATTGTAAAACATGTTTGCTATTTTATTATGCATTAAATTTTGTTATAATAAAACTTGCAAACTATAATCTAATTACAGAAAACAAACTTGAAGGAAACAATCATAAACAAAACAATGATGCAAATATTAACCTTGAACTCAATCTAGGAAAAACCAACAAACGATGACTCTTTTTTGGCTTTAAATTAATCTCAAGCATATACTCATATTACAATAGCGTTGATGGGAAAATACCAAATCTACCAATGACTCTGATGGTATTCTCAACAAAATGGCCATCCTCGAAAATAACAACAAAACTTATTGTTTTCTGCCTTGACAATCTATTTCCCCTTGAGAATCTATTTCTCCTTTTGATCGTGTCTTATTCACCTTATTGACATGAAATCAATCCGCACAAAATTATATCTTCTCTCATGAATTGCTTTGCAAACCTCTAGTTCACATTTAGGTTGCATCTTTCCTAGCTTCAACTTCCATCCCCTCTCAACACTCCAACTCTCTCCCGTATTATGCATTTTTTTAAATGGTTGGGTTTCCATCCTTATTTTCCCGAAACACACTTCAGATCATGTTTTGGTGTTTTAGGAGACCAAATGATCATTTTTCTTGCTAAAATTTGGCAACACATGGAGATGGTTTCCAACGTGCTACTGTGAAAATTTCATTGCAAATGGACATTGTATGATCAAGTTATGGACATCTACAACTATTTCACACTTTTGAGGAGTAAACAAACAAACCTAAAGCTAATTTTTGGTGCGCATGTGTACATATGTGTCATCTCACCATAAGTCCAAATTCCCTCTTCATATGCTCTTGTTATGTAAAAAATACAAAACTAGTTTTAGCTCTTACTATGTAGTGTGGTTACTTCATCCTTTTGTAACGACCATGAACATCATGCACTCGTAAATGCAGCAATAGGCATATGTTCCATAGCATGTTTTCATCTTCTACAATATCGTCATATGCTCTTTTTGTGACTTCTATGTATTTAAGCCTAGCCCTAAAAACCAAAGTATTTTTTAAGGATTTAAATATTATACCCATGTATAGTACTCTAGGCGACTCGAATATTCAATAAAAAAAACATATGATTTACTAATATTACCCTTTTTTATTTTGATGTTAAAAATTAAAAATTGTGGCTTTGATATTTCGATACCATTGGGGACCAAAACCTTAAAATTGACCTCAAAATCGAAAAGCAATTGACCTCCAAATTGAAAAACGATGCTCCTAGTAGCACAATTTTTTTATCGAGTCTAAAATTACAACTTGTTTGAGATCCTGACCTTGACAACTTGTATCATTACGAATAGAAACCTTATAATTGATTCCTGAATCGAAAAGTAGTGCTACACCTATATTTTTCAGAGTTAAAACTACAACTTCTTTAAAATAGTCACCATTGTAAAGAGAATCATTAAAATCAAGCAATAATTCAAAAAGTAATGCTAGTAATGACCACTAACACTCTTACAAATAAAATCATATTTAAAATAAAATATTAATTTAATTTAAATTTTTTTTTAAATAAAAAATTAACTTAAGATATATATATATATATATTAAAAAATGTATATATAATAAAAAATAATAATTTAATTTAAATTTAAAAAAAAAAATGTGTTTGGTATTGAGCTCTGCAACTGTCAAGACCTAATAATTTGCAATGGAGTGGTGAAATCATGAAGGTGGGTTACACTTTTGTTTGTTTTATGACAAAAAACACTGTATTTTCACAAGTTCTTCAACTTCCGGCATACAAAAGTATTTTTTTTATTTAGAATTTCACTTTACAGTAAAAACAAAACTTGTGAATAATTTTGTTATGTTTCTAATGACTATTTTTCAAGTTTTTTTTATCAAGATTTGATATGTCAATTTGACAATTGTTTAACAGTATGTTCCTTAAACATGAAAGGAATGATAATAAGTTATTGTTTTCCACAACAATGTATCTATTATTAAACTTATGTTTTTAAGAAATGAAATATACTGCAACAATCTACAAAGACTCTATTTTATTATGACTATAATTTTGAATCTAACGGATGAATATTATAATTTCTAGAATTTGTTTAAGTTGACCAAAATGAAAACGTTGCAGATTTTAAACAAGTGTTTTTCTACACCTTGTATCTATCTTAATTTTTACTTAAAAGTAAAATCTAAAAATACCCTTTTGAAGAGAACAGTTTTACAATTATGAATATAAATTTTTCATAATTTTCTGTTGTGTATTTTTAGAGATATGGATTTTTCATTTCACCGAATCATAATCTCACCTAAAAATATTATTTAGTGATTTTTTTATAAAATTAAATAAAATTAGATAAAAACAATGAAAATGAAAACAAATTATACCCAATGAAAGTAGATTCAATTTTTAAAATGTTGGTATCATTTCTCAAACTAAATTCTGAGTATTTGTAGGAGTCCGCTACCTCCAAAGATGAAGTAAGATGGAAAGAATTTGCAGTTTCCTACAAACTGTCCCATTTTCAAGTTTTCGGCCGAAATATTCTTTCGGCCGAAACCTAGTTTTTAACGGAATCCGTTAAAAATAAACGTTTCGGCCGAAAAGTCTTTCGGCCAAAATATGCTTACCACGGAAAAATAATTCATCCAAAAAACGTTGTACACGAATTTCGAGGGCACCGTTAAATTTGACGTGAAAAATATTTCGGCCGAAAACAACATTTGTTCGGCCGAAAAATTGCCGCTAGAATTTTTGGAGACCCGATTGTCATGAAAGTGTTACCCAGATTCATGATTTTACCCTGAAGTGACCAAACTCCAACCAGATGACTTGTATTCATGGGCTAGGTAGTAGTGTTAACCTTTAACCCTAACTCTAAACTTTTCGTCATTGAAGAGAATTTTGATGCTAGGAAAGCCATTAGGGATGCTTCTAATGAGTCCTTAAAACTCAATAAGATCAATACGTACAAAGCCCTAATTAAAAGGGAAAAAATGTATTATATCAATAAAAAACAAGAACAACTTTCACAACTATATAAGTTGAATCCTAAGAAGTTATGGAGCCAAATTCTAAAACGCAATACTAAAGAAAATAATAGGATTCCCTTAAGGGACTGGAATTCCTACTTTAAAAGTCTTTACGAATTTCCTAATGCCATGGACACCATTCCTATTGTCTCTACAAAGGAAGAAGTTTTTTCTTTAGATGACATAGAGTTCGAGGTCAAGCAGCTTGCAAATGGGAAAGCTAAGGACATTGAAGGCTACCAAGCTAAAAATTTTAAAATCAGAGGGTCAATCTTTATCCCTCACATACACAAGCTCTTCAATTTAACAGTCAAGCAAGGCTTCCCTAAACCTTGGACGCAAAGCCTCATTGTTCCTATTTTTAAAAATGGGGATAGAAACATTCCCTCTAATTATAGGACCATTATGATTGGTCCAATTTTTATGGAATTATTTTGGAAAAGAAGATTAGCCTTTGGCTAGAAAGTCACGGTAAAAGAGCTAAAGGCCAGGTCGGGTTTAGGAGATATCATTCAACTGTGGACCATCTTATTACCTTTAGGATCATTGCAGAGGAGTTCTGCAATACTAAAACCATTTTTTTTTGTTGTTTTGTTGACTTTAGAAAAGCTTTTGACATGGTTCCTAGGAAAAACCTTTGGAATAGGTTGGAAGAGATAAAAGTGTCTCTCAAGTTGAGGGTTGTTGCAATAAAGATGTATGAGAACATTATTGTTAAGTTTAAAAACATTGAGGGCTAGCAAAAGAGATTAACTGCAATATCGAAGTCAAACAAGGTTGTTCCTTGTCCCCTACCTTTTTTGGCATATACATTGACAAATTAGAAGATTGCTTGGAAAAAGCAGGTTGTGTCTACCCTACTCTCACTGGTATAGTTATCAATCTTATTCTTAATCTTATTCTTTATGCCGATGATATCATTCTTATGGTAAGGAGTCCTCGTGATCTTGAAAACCAACTAAGAATCCTCAAGGAGTTTTGCTCCAATATGGGTATGATTGTTAATACTGATAAGACTAAGGTCGTGATTATTAAATCCAATAAGATCCCTTATGATACCTTCGTATATGACAACAACTTGGAGGAAGTGACTTCATACAAATATCTTGGAATTGATATTCACCACAAGCTCAATTGGAATTATAGCATTGAGAAAGGGGTTATTGGGGGATGGAAAGCTTATTATGGGCTTGAAAACAATTGTAAATCAGTTGATCTTTGGAGTTGAGATAAGAAGAAACTCCTCTTTGAGACTCTTGTTACACCTATTATTTTTTATGGATGTGAACTTTGTGGCAGTAGTATCTCTCGTGAATCCTGGAGAAAGATAGAGAAAATACAAAAGAATTTTATAACCTATAATCTCAAAATTAAAGGAAATATGTCTTATCCCATCCTCCTCTTAGAAACAAGTCTCTCCCCCATTGAGAGCATGGCTATGACTAGATACTTAATGTATAAGAACAAGTTAAACAACATGGAAAACAAGAGGCTTACTAAAATTGCTTCAAAATCGAGTCAACCACCATCGACTCAAACGTGGATGGCATAAAGATGTCAGGTCTTGGCTAAACTATTGGGGAATCATGGAAGACATTATTTTGCAAAATAAAGATACTATTAAAAAAAACGTCAAATCAAAATTTAAGGAGAAAATGTGGTGTGATAAAAGAGGAAAAAAGAAACTTAAGGTATTATAAGGATGTAATCAACCCTAATCTAGAATATCAAAATTATCTATCTGTTTTGTCAAGTGTCAAGAAAAAAATAAACATTGCTAAGATAAGAACAAATTCTCACGAGCTCCATAGTGAAACTGGCATTGGTCAATTCCTAAAACGCCATGGGATGAAAGAGTGTCATCTTTGTGACACTAAGAAGGTTGAAGATAAAAAGCACTTTCTCTTAGATTGTCCAGTCTATACCCATATTAGATCTCATTTTCAAAATATTTGTCACACTACCAACCTTTCTAACCTCTTAACTCAACAAAAGTATGGTGATCTTGGAAAGCTTATTTTAATGCTTTTCGAGCACAAAAACAAAATTCTAAAGAATCGCAAGTAATCACTTACCCTCTTAAGGTCCGATAGACCAATTCGATCTTAGTGGACATTAATCGTCATTATCATCATCATCATCATCATCATATTAAAAAAGTCATTAAATATAGATATATGTGTGTGTGTGTGTGTGTGTGTGTGTGTGTGTAACAACAAAGTCATACATTTTAAAAGAATATTAAAAAAATGACAAAGTGGGGACACTTCCGCTCTCCCCCTTGCCATACCCTCTTTTCATTCTTTGCCTCCCTCTTGAGTGGAAAGAAGGCATGATGGAGGGGAGGGGAGAGGAGTGTGTATGTGTATATTAATTTTAAAAATTAACCAAAAAAACAACAAAGTTATACATTTAAAAACATTATTAAAAAAATGTGGGAGTGGGGGCATCTCTGCGCTCCCCTTGCCATACCCTATTTTCATCATTTGCCTCCCTATTGAAGGGGAAAGATGGCATGATGGAAGGGAAGGGAGGAGTGTAGTGGAGAAAGTAGGGGATAGGAGCAATTTGTGTGGTTGATGATCCTTCTAAATATTTTATTTTTATTGTTTTTTCATAAATGGGTTTTGGATTTATGGAAACCTATAGAATAGGAGGCTTTTATTTACTCATGTGCAAAGAGATTATTCTTGTTGAATTAGTTCGTATAGGAAACAATGATTTGATCTTAAATTTAAGCCCCTACTTCTAGGGAAATTCAACTATAACAAGGCTTGACACCGCAAGGTATGGCGGAAGAGGAAATTGTTTATCCTCTCGCTTTGGATCAGGACGCAAAGCTCCAAGTTAGTCCTTGCCCTAAGGCAAGCTGAGCAAATCAAGCTAAAGAAAAAACAACTAGGACCTCCAAATCAAGTCAAAGCAGGACTAGAAGAAAAAACAAGGACTTCATCAAATACAAAAGAAGATTGGGTGACAGTAGTAAAGAAGAAAAAATCTGCTTCAAAAGCACAACCCTTAGTGACAAGACACCGAACATGTAATTTAGTTTAGCCATGTTCTATTTTTGTTTTTTTGTAATGTAAATAATTTGTCAAACTTTACTCTTGTAAGAAATTATGAGTAGTTTTTGTGGGCATAAGTATTTTTTGTATTCAACTAATAAGACACTAGAATTTTGCTTGAAACCTAAGTCTAGAAATTTTGTGATCTTGTTATCAACCTATTATTATATATATATTCTTCATGTTTTACTTCATAGATTTGTTTATTTACCTTTTTATCATAGTTGCACGGAACCGCTCCCGACATCTCAACATTTCTGAAACTAGTTCTCTATGTTTCGAAAGCTTCATAACTGGTACAAAACATCCCCAATTGGTTGGGAACAGATTTGTAAACTTGGGAGCTTCAACTTCAAGGAAATGGAAGCTTGGAAACGCGTTTATAAAATAGAGAACTTTAAATAGAAATTATATTTATTATTTTTTGTATTAATAGTACCAATTTTCGATGTTATTAAATTAACATGTAAATATTTGTATCCCATTGTTTCAAACACATAATTTATTACAAATATTTTTATTATATTTATTCAAAATATCACTATATAACAAAAGATGAAAGTACATGTAAATATTAATTATTATTTAAATTAAAAAAAAAAGTAGTACACTTTATAGTTGTGAATATGAAAAACTTTTAATGCATGTATGTTTGCCTTCAAGCCCAAACTAAACATGAAAGTTGAATAAATCAAAACTTGAAGTTGAAACGTTGTCCGACCTTCAATTTTATTTCAAAATGTATCATTATCTCAATACATTGTAATCTAGAATATTGTCGCTCCCAACTTGACATTTCCTGCAAATTTGGGGGTAATTTCTACTTGTTCCAGACACTATCCACATTTCCAACGTTCTCAGGTTTCGAAAAATCGTGCAACGCTGCTTTTTATCAATCTTTTGATTTTTATTTTGAGATTTTACATTTTTTTAAGGCATTGTTTTACTATTCTATGTTTTTGCCCTTTCGTCGAAATCTAACAACATAAATCTGCACGAAATCACAATTTTTTGTTGTTTAAATTGCATTTATGAATGTAGAATTGGATTCAGCATGTTGAAAAACCCCTAGGGCACTCGGATTACACAAAATTAACCACTCAAATTGGGCAAATATCCTCAGTAAATTTCTCAAAAAAGGCCAAAATGTAGAACGTTTAGACACGGCTTTTTTTATGGATTTTTTGGAGAAATTTTTTTAGGTTGGTTTTTTCTTTTTCTTTTTTTAATACTTTTCATTTTATTTTTTTTAGAATCCACTAATACACGACCTTTAAAAAAATAAAAATTCTAAAGGGTTCTTGTTACACCTAAAAGTGTACACCTATTGGAAATGGGCACATTTAATCATCTTTTAACAATAAATTCATCGACCTTCCAATTCAATGAATGAAACCTCATGTTCATAACTTTTTTGCATTTTTGAAGGCTTAACGTGTTTACTTTTTAACATTTACTTAATATGATTAGAAAATTACTGTATGACCATCTAATTGCCACATTCAAATGATTAGCAAACTTACTTTAAATTATAAATTTACTTTAATATTAACTTTTTCTCTAGATTTACATTTCTACCACGTTTACCATATCTACCATACACCTACACCTACACCTACACCTATGGATGGCAACAATCATAATTGCAACCCTTTCATATTCTCCGTTCCTAGCTAGCTTAGCTTAATGTGAATTCCATTGTTCGTTTCGTCGTAATACAGTCAACCTCCTGGATTCTGGTAAAACAAATGAAACAACCAAGAAAGAGTAATTGCACTGTGTCTCTCCCAGCTATTATAAAATTCATAACAATATCTCGGAGATATTTGTCAGAGTATTTCTCTGAATTTTTCTCGGTTGCTGCCATAAAGCAAGACAGTAGATCTGTGTTTTCCTGTAAATATTTTTGACATAGAAACAAGGAGACAAGTACCAACACTAGCAGAGAGTGGAAATGTGAAAAAAGCAAATCAAACATTTGATTAATTGTGGGTTTTGTCTTACATGGTTATGTTGGAGAGGGATTTCATGTCTCCCGGTTTCAATGGCATTGTAAACAAAAGCATCCATTGTTTTGATGCTTTATGGTGACCTCGGATCCTATATTGAAGTATTCTTTTATCTTCCAAACAAGGTCAAAATGACACCCGAAAAGCATAGTATTCTCAGTTTCAAAAGTTTTTGCAAAAGACGCCTCTGGTCGAGCGTTGGTATTTGATAAGTTGTTCACTTCTATATTCCAAAACCCAATTTGCATATTGCATCCATTGTTGTTCTCATAAACAGAGCTTGCTATTAGAGAGAGAATTGTTCCTGTCAATCACTAGTATTATTCTGCGCTATAAGAGATGAACAAGGGAAAACAATACCTAAAATTCTAGGTGAAAACAATTAAATGCTTAAAAAAAAATGAAATAACAATTATAACTATTGCATGCCTGCATCTCTGCTGTCTGGTTTGTTCGGTAAGCTTTGAGTAAAATTTCAGATAGTTTTGAGTGCATTCTCGCGGAAAACAACACTGCTGAGGATGTGATCCACCATTGTGGCAGCCACGGGTGGATACTTGTCATGACTCCTCCACTTCATCTTGAAAAATAAAATCACCAACACCGAGGCTGCTACGAGAAGCAGAATTATAGTTATAGCTGCAGGATACACCATGTTCCATTCCATCGCTTCTCTGAAGACGAAGACATGACAAAAATAAGATACAAATCCTAATTAGTTTGTAAATTATGCCTTTCGGCATTCATCGACCACAATTATGTTTATGTGGTTGTGCCAGTTAAATAAGTACCATTAAAGTTTTAAAGTGAAAATCGATTCCAAGCACCACACTTGTTTTAGATCACATTCCACTATTTTTGGGTTTTGAGTTCCACAAAAGCAATGACACCAATTTTCTTCAAATATCTTAAATTTGGGCTCTTAAATACCATCGGTTCTTTCCATTTACTCGCTCTTGGCCCTTAATATGATCCAAATCTTCTTAGAGTATCTTGAAGGCTTCTAATACCATTGGTTCTTTCCATTCACTCACACTCTACTCTCACAATTATGTGTCACAATTATGTGGTTGTGCTAGTTAAATAAGTACCATTAAGGTTTTAAAGTGAAAATTGATTCCAAGCACCACACTTGTTTTAGATCACATTCCACTATTTTTGGGTTTTGAGTTCCACAAAAGCAATGACACCGATTTTCTTCAAATATCTTAAATTTGGGCTCTTAAATTACATCGGTTCTTTCCATTTACTCGCTCTTGGCCCTTAATATGATCCAAATCTTCTTCGAGTATCTTGAACTCGGGCTCCTAATACCATTGGTTCTTTCCATTCACTCACACTCTACTCTCACCTGCTCTTCTTCTACACTCACCTGCTTCTCTTCTACAGTTTATCTTCTACAATTACCATATGTGTCTTGCATTTACGAAATCAGCACCAAAAATGTATCATATTTATTAGAAAACGGGATCTATTATTTACCATATGTGTCTTGCATTTAAGAAATCAGCAACAAAAATGTATCATATTTATTAGAAAACAAACGGGATCTATTATTTACCATATGTGTCTTGCATTTAAGAAATCAGCACCAAAAATGTATCATATTTATTAGAAAACGGGCTCTATTATTGATCTCAAATTGCTCTGAATTTTTCTCAGTTGCTGCCATAAAGCGACAGTAGATCTGCCTTTTCCTGTAAATATTTTTGACATAGAAACAAGGAGACAAGAATCAACACTAGCAGAGAGTGGAAATGTGAAAAAAGCAAATCAAACATTTGATTAATTGTGGGTTTTGTCTTACATGGTTCATGTTGGAGAGAGATTTCATCATCCATTGTTTTGATGCTTTCCTTTATGGTATCCATTGTTTTGATGCTTTCCTTTATGGTGACCTCGGATCCTATATTGAAGTATTTTTTTTATCTTCCAAACAAGGTCAAAATGACACCCCAAAAGCATAGTATTCGCAGTTTCAAAAGTTTTTGAAAAAGACGCCTCTGGTCCAGCGTTGGTATTTGATAAGTTGTTCACTTCTATATTCCAAAGCCCAATTTGCATATTGCATCCATTGTTGTTCTCATAAACAGAGCTTGCAATTAGATAGAGAATTGTTCCTGTCAGTCACTAGTATTATTCTGCGCTATAAGAGATGAACAAGGGAAAACAATACCTAATATTCTAGGTGAAAACAATTATATGAAAAAAAAAATGAAATAACAATTATAACTATTGCATGCCTGCATCTCTGCTGTCTGGTTTGTTCGATAAGCTTTGAGTAAAATTTCAGATAGTTTGAGTGCATTCTCGCGAAAAACAACACTGCTGAGGATGTGATCCACCACCATTATGACAGCCACGGGTGGGATACTCGTCATGACTCCTCCACTTCATCTTGAAAAATAAAATCACCAACACCGAGGCGGCTACGAGAAGCAGAATTATAGTTATAGCTGCAGGATACTCCATGTTCCATTCCATCGCTTCTCTGAAAACGAAGACATGCCAAAAATAAGATACAAACCCTAATTAAAGTTTATGCTAGGGTTTGTAAATTATGCCTTTTGGCATTCATCAACCCACAATTATGTAATTATGTGGCTGTGCTAGTCAAATAAGTACCATTAGAGTTTTAAAAGTGAAAATTGGTTCCAAGCACCACACTTGTTTTAGATCACACTCCACTACTTTTGGGTTTTGAGTTGCACAAAAGCAATGACACCAATTTTCTTCAAATATCTTAAATTTGGGCTCTTAAATACCATCGGTTCTTTCCATTTACTTGCTCTTGGCCCTTAATATGATCCAAATCTTCTTCGAGTGTCTTGAACTTGGACTCCTAATACCATTAGTTCTTTCCATTCACTCACACTCTACTCTCACCTGCTTCCATTTATCTCCATTTACCATGTGCCTTGCATTTACGAAATCAGCACCAAAAATGTATCATATTTATTAGAAAACGGGATCTATTATTTACCATGTGTGTCTTGCATTTAAGAAATCAGCACCAAAAATGTATCATATTTATTAGAAAACAAACGGGATCTATTATTTACCATATGTGTCTAGCATTTAAGAAATCAGCACCAAAAATGTATCTTATTTATTAGAAAACGGGATCTATTATTTATCTCCAATTGCTCTTTATACCAAAAGATAGGTCTTGAAAAGATCTACTACTTTGTTGTTATACATTTTTCAGTTATACGTTTTTCATTATTCCTCATGGATTTTCCATGACATACATTTAATTACTACATAGGCGGAAAACCATTTTACTCCTTAAGCTTTTTTCCCACAAACCATTTTACTCCTTAAGCTTTTTTCCCACATAGCACAGTAAAATGAGCATCGATCTTTTCAAGACCTTTCTTCTCATATAAAGAAGAACCCATTTTGGAGTTAAAAGATAAAAAGCTATAGAAAAAATACAAAAATATTTCACTTTTCTTAAATAGGTTAACATTTTTTTTATCATATTTAAGGAAAAAGGATATCAAAGAAATCACCACACCCAACATGTATCATATTTAAGAAAACGATCAATTGTATCACCACACCCAAAATGTATCATATTTAAGAAAACGATCAATTGTATCGTATTTAAGTAAATGATGTAAACTTTCGGTATTTTTGCCATAACTTTTGGGCACTTTCTATACCAAAATAAAGATCTTGAAAAGAGATAACGTTTTGTTGTTTACACATTTTACCACATGCATTTTACTGCTAGGGTGTTCATGTTCTTTGTATCAGAAGAAAGGTCTTGAAAAAATCTACAACATTGCTGTTATGTGTTTCTAGATTCCTCGCAAAATTTCTGTGGCATACATTTTACAGTGCCCCGTTAAAGAAATCTTCTGAAAAATGTTTTTCCACCTATACAAGTAATAGCAAAGTTGTAGATATTTTTAAAATCTTTTCTCTAGTATAAAAAGTGCCCAAACAGAGTTTGGATAACAAAACTAATGAAAGATTCCCTTTCTTTATTAGATAAGATGCATTTTGGATGTGTCATTTCTCAACATGTCTTCATCTTCTACAACATCTTTCCATCCTCTTTGCAACTTTTGGATATTTAACTGAACCCAGATTTTGACTTGAAAATTGAATCCAAACACCAAAGCTGTTTTGGATCTGAGAAATATAGTCCAGCATATTAACTTTAAACTCTTGATTTGTTAGAGTCCAACCAGAACGATATGGAATTGGATGGTGTAGAACAGTAGATTAGTTTTTAACAATGAAAGGCTTTGTACCGGTGGACTTAGATTAGTTGAATCAAGGCATCGTCTTGATTCAATAAAAAATTCACCAAAGTATATCCTTAAGGCCTAAAATTACGTATTCACAAATGTATGGTATATGCATAACATACCTACACCTGTGATGGTTGAAAAATTCAGAACGGAATTTCTTTAATGATATTTATACATATGAGGTTTTGAAATCCACATATGTATTATATGGGAATACATATACTTCACATGTGATGACGGTGAATATATCTCCTTGAAGATTCTTGACGTTTGATAGAATTGTGGTTTAGATCTTTCCGTGAGTAAAGCTGTTGATATTTACATAAATATGGTAATTCCCATCTCTGTTGGGAAACCGGGCATTTGTGAAACAAAGTATTGGAAAAGATTAAAAGAAGCTTGAGAAGAAAAGGTGTGTATGTTTTGCACTTCCAGAATTCATTTTAAAGTGTAAAGCTTTCAAAGAAAGTAGAAACAGTTAGTTATAGAAGTACTTTGACAGCTAGCTCTTGGAATAATTTATTCAGCAAGGGGGGCTTTACATAAATATGGTAATTCCCATCAACTCTGTTGTGAAACCGAGCATTTTTGAAACAAAGTATTAGAAAAGTTCAAAAGAAGCTTGAGAAGAAAGGGTGTGTATGTTTTGCACTTCCAGAAAAGTGGAAACAGAAAAACATTTCATTTTAGAGTGTAAAGCTTTCAAAGAAAGTAGAAACAGCTATGGAAGTACTTTGACAGCTAGCTCTTAGAATAATTTATTCAGCAAGGGGGCAGTGTAGAAATTAGGTAAGCTCATCATCAAGTTGAACCAAAAAAAGGACTGAAATGCAGAAATCAGTGTATGAGACAGTCTGCCCCATAGACTATTGTTATCCTCGTGGACATTAAAATAATTTCTTTCTTTCTTTCTTCTATGTTATAATCTATATCCCTTTTTTTTGGGTGAAGTTCTGAAATGATGTTATCAGAAACAATCTAGACGATCTGGGTCATGCATCCTTCTATGTTATAATCTATATCCCTTTTTTTTTGGTGAAGTTCTGAAATGATGTTATCAGAAACAATCTAGACGATCTGGGTCATGCATCCATGACAATCTCTCTGGCACATAAGAACTTTTCACTTTTTCTTCACGTATCCAAATAAAACGCATCTTTTAACAAACACGTATTGGTTTCCAAAGGGCCCAAAACATGGTCAGCGAATCCCATTTTTGTGGTGAAATGGTAATTAATGGTTGGACTTAAGTGGAAAACCCACCGGGAAACACAGTAAAAAGAGATCATTTGAATAAACTGTATTGTACGCTCTAGGGCAGCCAGAGGCTGATCCGTAAAGGATTGGGACATCTGGATTAAGACTGGATTGGGACATCTGGATTAAGACTGGTGTCCTTCAATTACAAACCGGTCTCAGACGTATTGTAGCGAGTTTTCCCCACCATCAAGGGGAATAGGTAAGATCTCAGAGACAAAAGAGAAGAACCGGTTGAGGTTCGTTCTGGAGGCATTTCTGTATATGCCATCAAAGAGCAGCCCAGGGAAGTCGAGCAAGAGAATGAGAAACTATAATGGGCGAGGAGGTAAAGTGTGAGAGATACCTTAAAAAAAAGGAATGTTCTAAATCTGACTATAATGAAGACATGAGACTCTGGCCATGGGAAAACCGGCACTCAACGCACCCTGCCTTTCTGGCATTTTTTTGGCAGAATCAAGGAGCTGCAATGCAAGCACTGCAAACTGCAATATTAAGATTGAATTTGAATTTACGCTTGTACCAGAATTGACCCAGTGTTCAACAAGGGACCAAGCACCACCTCTTCCAATCACACACAATGCACCCATGTTGGGAATCTGCCCAGACTTAGTCAAGAGACCTTTCCAAGGTTCAAACATGGGAGGGTTTTCCAAGATCTCTAGAAATATCCAAAACCTCGGAATTGCAATGATGATTTCATCAATTGATCATTCGCCAGATTCCAGCCAGATTCCAAGGAGGTCACCAAAAATGAGGTGATTTGTGTGCCAGTTATCACGCTCTAGAGACTATGATTTGTGTGCCAGTTATCACGCTCTGGAGACTATGATTTGTGTGCCAGTTATCACGCTCTGGAGACTGTACCAAGGCATTTTTTCTGCCAGAAATCAGCTGGAAATCAAGGGCGTCCAAACACAAGCACTCCAAAATCACAATCTCAACAACTGAAAGCTGCAATATCAATATTGAATTTGGATTTATTGATGATCTAGGTCTTTTCCAGGATTGGGCCAATACTCCGCTCAAGTGCTACCTCTTCCAATCACACACAATGCACCCACTCCTGTAGGGCCTAGTGGTGAGGCTTTGCCCAGACTTGGTCAAGACACCTTCCCAATCTTCTAACATGGGTTTTCTATAATCTATGGATTAATCCAAAACCTTAGAATTGCAATCTGAACAGATTCGATGATTTCAACAATTGACCATTGGCCACATTCCAATGAGTTTACCCAAAATAAAGTGTTTTGTGTGCCAGTTATCATGCTCTGGAGACTATACTGAGGCCTTGTGTAAGGAGGTCGAGTGAGAGAAATACCCTAAAAACGAAAACTCCAGAGACTGCAAGTACTAGTAAGAAGGATTTTTCTACAGAAAGATACAGGTGCAACGTCTTTGTAACCCTCGTTGTAATTTTCCATCATTGCTTTTCCCAACTTAAAATTGACCATTTAATTTAAGGGATGTATATAGCTGTCTTATGTCATTTCATTGCTTTCGCCAGAATGATGAAATCTGGCGCAGAGATTTGTCTAGTTTTTTCTTTGCTCAGTCAGTTATAGACCATTTCTTCTGTGGTGATTTTTTTGGCATTGGCAATGAAAGTAGAAGTAATGTAAAAAATCCAGTGATAACAATCAAAAATTTGTTATTTGGAAACATGTACACCCACAATGAATTAAGGATCAACGTTTTTGGAGACAACTGTATTTCTTTCGGAAAAAGCATGCACAGTAGGCACTGTTTTAATCACTAAAGTCTGTAAAGTCCATGGCTAAAAATTCCAGATCAGCCACCTGGCTATAAAGGCCAGGAAACCCAAAATATCACTTTATGTTGTATTAAAAAGAGATGAAATTTCAAACAATGGCAAACTAGTTTAATGGAATGAGAAAGACCTACCCTGCACAACCATAGATAAACATCCTATAACATCTCTAGTCATTCAAAATTGACATTAATACACAATTTGGGCGCAAACAATGTCGGCATCAGTTTGTCAGAGGTGTTGAGTTGTCTACACAGTGGTATTCAGTGTGTAGAATAAGATTTAACATCATGTGCCGGTCAGTTCTCATGAAGACAGGGAAACAGCCTGTATGAACATGTTCAAAATTAAGAAAAGGCTTTCTACACAACAACAATACCAAGCCTTTCAGGAAGCCATCATAGGGGCTATAAAGACAATCAACACGGTATAAATTTATGTCCGCCCGTCTGCTTTCTTCATCATAAAGACCATATTTCCATCTCACAATAAATACAAACAAACAAACACAACCCTCACAACAACGAAACCCAATATAAAGGCAATACTGTACAAGAAAAATTAATAAAACAGAAGCTGTGGGGAGGGTCATTTGACACCATCGTAATAAATCATGCGATGCGCTGGTAAGACCACCCATCAATCAATTTGGGCACCAGATTTAACCCTAGCACAATGGAGCTCAGTTCTACAATATTGCAGAACAAAAGACTAATGTTCACGGGTTGGTATGTGATGCCACCACCTAAAACTAAATCTGCAATCGACTCGTCTAAAACCCTAATCCCAGAAAAACTCGTTAAACCAAAACCCTGCTATACATGCAAATGATGAAACACCTAAAACTAAATCTGCAATCAACTCATCTAAAACCCTAATCCCAGAAAACTCGTTAAACCAAAACCCTACTATGCATGTAAATGCTAGGACGGTGTACATATGTGTGTGTGTTTTTTATAACACAACATCAACAGGTCTTTCAGGAACCCAGACAATCAACACGGTAAAGATTTAGTCCGCCCGTCTGCTTTCTTCATCATAAAGACCATTTTCACACCAACAGAAATACAAACCTTACAGCAAACAAACCAAATAAAATCTATCAAAGAAAATTGTAGACATTGTCTACGCCTCTTACCAGTTCGCTTCTGAGATGAGCTACACTCCTTATTATAAGCCCTCGCTCATAGTGGGGTTTCCCCACTTTTAGGGTTCACATATTCTGATACACAAACCCTTTTAGGGTTCACATATTCTGATACACAAACCCTAACGCCGATAACAAATTAATGAAACGGAACTTTTGTGTGATACCTTGATCGTGTGGCTTTGTGTGTATCTCGCTGTGTAACGGTTAGAATTATTCAATCTAGCATTTTTTTAAGGCGGCCAGACATATATGGAAGAGAGATTTAAAAAAACAAATTGTATTTCTTAACCAAGTGAAAGTTGCATAGTAGCTACTACCTACCTTTGGGACAAAGGTAAGTAACAAATGAAATCACAAACCAAAAATGTAACCTAAACGTTTTAAGAAATGATGTTTTTTCACGGGATATTTTCTTGAAATTTAGCAAGAAAATGTTAGATTTGTATATTTGAGTGATTATCTGCATAATCCGAGTGTTCCAAGGGTTTTTCAGTATGTTGAATCCATTTCTACATTCATAAATGAATTTTGAATAACAAAAAATAGTGATTCGTGTAAATTTATATCATCTGATTCGACGAAAAAAGTCGTTTTGTAAAAGAGCTAAACAATGCCAAAAAATATTATTTTTTATTTTAATTAATAGACTTTTTTGTCCATACTTTTATTGATTCTTATATAATTAAATCACAATAATCTAAAGTAAGATGATTGGTTTCTATACTTAGAAATTGTATACTAAAACGACTATATTCCTTTTATGGGAATGAAGCATGTTGAGATTTCAAGTACTTGAGTCCTATGAAACTTTTGTCTACGACATGACCTATAAGGATATGGACATCTACAACATTATCTTAATGTTGGATTACCTAGCATCTAAATTTTGGGTAGGTCATTTATTATATTCCTTGTATGGGAATGAAGCATGTTGAGATTTTCAAGTACTTGTATCCTAGGAACCTTGTATCCTAGGAACCTTTTCTATCCTAGGAACCTTTTCTCTATAGCATGACCTATAAGGATATGGACATTTACAACATTATCATAATGTTGGATTGCCTAAACTATTCTCCATCTAAATTTTGGGTAGGTCATTTATTTTCACATGTGATAAGTTTCGATGTAATGTGAATGTTATTACTCTCCACACAGATATTCCACATGCTCAATCAATATGCTAAAATAATTAAGTTATAAGAGCTTTGGCGAAATAAATTAAATATAAATTTAGGTGTACTTTTTTTCACCAGGAAAAATTATGCTTTATATATATTTATATAAAAAGACTCATATACATAACATTTTCCAGTACATACAGAAATACATTTCCAATCGCAAAAATTGAATTGTTGTAGCATAATTTGGACGCTAAAAAACATCCAAAACAGAGGATTGTCGCTTGAAGAACATAAGTTTTTCATCCCTCACCAAGAGAGCTCTCAAAATAACAGGTCATCACCCACGAAATATCATTAGGCAATTGAAACTGAACATTGCAATAACAGAAACTATGAATGAGAACAATAAAGGTTTATAAACAAGTATGGACCCTTATGTTTGTCCTCCAAAAGAAAATAAGTTAAACTGCCCTCTGAAAGCAACAATGATTGTTTTGATAGTGCATCTTCCTCCTAGTTAAAGTCTCTGTAGATATGTGTATACTCTAAAGCTATGAAGTCCATCATAAGACATCTACAGTTTCCAAAAAGTGAAGTCCATGACCTGAATGTCACCTTTGCCATTCAACCAGTCTATGACAATCTTGGAATCACCAAAAACCTGCAAACCCGTAATATGAAGTCGAGTAGCCAAAAATAACAGGGCCCACACCCCCAAAAGTTCAGCTCTAGTGTTTGTGCATGTTCCATAGTTCAACATCCACTTGTGTTTTGTGTGATTATTTAGTTTTATAACTCCCCCTGCCCCACAAAGATGACCTCCTCACTGCGTTGCTCCATCGAACCAACCCACTAGTCTTCCATCATTTATCTTCGGTGGGACTTTGAGTTTTAAGGTCGATTTCTACCCACCTTTGTACTCCCTATTCAGCCCCATATCTTGTGGTAAAATGCAGTTGTTGTTGCCTAGGTATTCTCAAATATTGCAGAGTTTTGCTCCAACCAGATTTGCCAACTAATTATGGAAGGCAGCACGTTCCACTTTGGATGCCAATGAAACCATTCCTTAAAACAAAACTGTAAGTTTGTACCATACCAGACAAAATTTAAATTTAATGTTGTTAGCATCTCTTTCCATACCTGTTGGGTAAACCTGATATTTATCATCAAGTGTTGAGTCATGTCCAAGTCTTGTTTACATAAAGAGCAAATACTCAAACCAATATGCCCTCTTCTTTGTAAATTTTCCCAAGAGAGGATCTTGTTTTCCATCGTTAACCATGTGAAAAGTTTCAACTTAAATGCCAAATCTCAATTCCATAAACCATCATGCCACCATTTATCGCTCTTGTTCCAGATTTTGAAAGCAATGGCATCATATGCTTTTTTGGCTGAGATTACACCTGTGGAGATACACCCTGTCCACACTAACTCATCGAGAGAATCCGTCAGAAATATACTTGCATGCTTCAACACTCTACAGAATCCTTCCCATTAAGTTGCCTTTGCTCCCACGAATCCCAAATCTAGAGTTGATTTCCACTAAGCCCAAATTACCCCTTGCCTTCCTGGTTCTGTCATTTGATAAAGGAAGTAGCAGCCTCTTCCCCTCGGCAATTCTAAGAGACCACCAGATAATAAAGACCTATTGCCCAGCCCCAGAATCATGTCTTCTCCAAGACGGATATTCATGCATGTTCCTGGTTTCCATGATGTCCAATGTGCCACTACGTGAAAGGATTTAAGTAAACATCTCCATATATTAAAGACTTTTTGTAAGCTTATTGTGGGTCTTCTGAGCCAGGAAACCACTGAGGTGGAGGAGAGGTACTTATCCTTGATTACTCTATGCCAAAGTACATCCCTTGTCAGGCACCACGAAAGGGTGTTTGCAACCAATGCCCTACTGAACCAGTACGATTCTTTGTTACCCCAACCACCGTATGCTTTTGGCTTGGCAAGGTCCTCCCACTTGCAGAGGTGTACCTTTATCGAATTCCCACATCCCAACCATAGAAAATTAATCAGTAGTTGTCTAATCCTAGATAGCATTGAGCTAGGAATGTTCGCAATCCCCAGCCAAAATACTAGTATACTCTCCAAAACAACTTTTACTAAGACAAACCTCTCACCCATGGTCAGCCAACGATGACACCAAAGGTCCATCCTGCATTCAAATTCTTTTATCAACCATCTCCAATCATCCACCTGATAATTTGTAGGTTTTAGAAAAAATCCCAGGTATCAAAATTTTGCATCCAAGTCAACGAAGTTATAGGGAAAAATATATTTATAACAGTCCAATTCAAAATCCATCAAACCCAAGTAATGCATAGAGGGTTTATGAGGGTTTATAACCAGTCTGGTCGCTCTGCAGAATAAAGCCAAAATAGGTTCAATCTCCCTCCAGTTAGAGACCCGGGCTTTGTACATAATCAAGGCATCATTCACGAACAATAACAAAATGCATTTAGGAAGTCTTCAGTTCTTGACCCCGGTGATTTTACCCTCAGCTTGAGCCTGCTTGAGCATTAAGCTAAGGCCCTCCATCACTAAAATGAACGTTAGAGGCGATAATGGGCAACCTCGACGTAAGCCTCGTCCACTATTGAAAAAGGTGGTAGATTCGCCATTTAACAAAATTCCAAAGGATGTTGTAGTAACACATATCATGATCTAATTTGTTACCAAAAGGCCCATACCAATCCTTAGAAGAATCAACCTGAGATATTCCAAGTTTACACAGTCATATGCCTTTGTAGGTCCAGTTTCAATACTAATGCTTTCGGGGTTTTGGTTTTTATACTGTGCATGTATTCTTATGCAGTGCCTACCGCATTCAAGATCTATCTTCCTTTTAAAAAAACCAGTTGCTCCAGAGAAAGGACCTTGGACAGGAAAGGCTTCAATCTGCACGTTATGACCTTTGCAATGATTTTGTAAACCATATTGCACAAAGCAATAGGCATGAAGTCCCCAAAACTCGTAGGCTTATCCACATTGGGGATGAGGGTTATAAAGGTTGAGTTTAGTGATCTTACCATCGTTCCAGATCTCCTAGACTCCTTCACAGCTTCCAAAACCTCATTCCCAATCAATTCAAAGTGACTAAGGAAATATCCCATCGTCTAGTCGTCCGGTTCGGGGATTTTGTCTTTGGCAAAGGTCTTCAGAACGTGCTTAATTTCTTCTTTTGTACATGGTTTGTCAAGTTCCTGAACATATGTTTCTGAAAAAATACTTGGGTAAAAACGCATTGCTGCAACCTGATCAACAATAGTATTCTTCCCAAACTCGGCATGGAAATTTTTAAAGTGTCTCATAGCTTATGTTTCAAGTTCTTCTTGTCTTGAATGGCCCGTTCCATTTTCATCCTTTATCTCCCAAATTGTATTTATGTTTCTTCGAAAACTGGCATAATGATGAAAAAAAATTGTATTATGGTCACCCTATTGTAGCCAGATAGCCCTACTCTTTTGTCTCCACATTTCTTCTTGAACTAGCAGATACTTCTGTCTTTTTGCTTTAAACTCTTTGATATAGTTGTCCACTGTCATCGGGGCACTCCCACCTGCTTTTGAATTATAGGATCTCTTTAGTTATGTCTCTACATCTCCTATCTCCTGAAATCTTAGCCTCTTTTGAACTTTCTCCTAGGAAATTATTTTATTCTTTAGTACTTTTAGTTTCCATACTAGTCTTCTCATCAAGGATGGTTCTGAGTCGAACTCTGTAGACTTCCACACCAACACAAAAATATCGTTAAACCCCTTTTCCTCCAACCAGATAGGGTTTAGTTTAAATTGGTAGGATTTATGTCGCTAACCCTTATCGAACTGCAAAACAACCAATGAATGATTTGATATGTATGGGTAGGATACCCAGAATCTGTACCTCCCCACCGAAGTGACTAGGTCCTCTAACATTAGCACTATATCTAATCTTTTCTCTATGCCTTTTGAGCCACCTCTTCCATTGTGCCAGGTAGGAACCATATGAATCGAAACAATGTCAACCAGCCCAAAGTCCTGTAAAATTCCTTTAAAATACTTGGCCATAGGGTCCAGTCTTGCCTTATTTCCCCACACTTCATAGGATGACACTGTGAAATTTAAGTCACCTACCAATATAAGGTTTTTTTAGGCTAAAAGCCCATTGTTTACCACAACGTACCAGAATGCTTTCCTATATGTGCAAGAGCCATAACAATTTAAAAGAGATACTAATTGGCTACCCTCTTGTAGTGTTCCTTTGAGGAAGATGCCAGTTATAGTTGAAAAAGGAGTTAGGACAACCTTGGTCAGGTTCTAAGCCACACATAGACCCCCTGACTGCCCCACAGAGTCTACGGCACAACAGTACCAAGTGGGCAGTAGTCTTGACACAAAGGCTCTTGCTTTCACTTCTACCACCATGGTTTCTTGTAAAAATATAATGTCTGGTAATATACAAGTCAGTAATATTTGGAGGGAGGCAAGTTTCGGAGCCCCTCCCACTCCCCTTAGGTTTAGGGATGGGATTTTCATTATTTTTCCCTCGCTAGGGATTTAAGTCCTCTAAGAGCCCCCAAATTAGAGTTTTTTTTACCTTTTTTGTTTATATCTCCTTTGTTGTCCAATACTTTTCTCCTTGCACTTCTCGTATTTATAGGTCAAGCCTCTATCCCCAGTCCTCCCCTCCATTGTTTCTTCTTCGTAGAGCCCTCTCTACAACTGTTTTCGGGCCTCGCTTCCCTAGGGGTAGTTCCGTCCTTTATAATGCTAACCTCTATACGTCCTTCACGGATCGTAAGGGGTTTCTTTGTTGCTATGTCCCGATATGAAGAGTGTAACACCCAGTTTCCCCCAGTTTGTAAATATAACTATAATGGCCAAGAGACTATGGAAAACTTAATATGTGTGAATTTTTTATTTGATGGACCTTTGTATAAAGGGTCAATGAATGTGAATCATGTTATTTACTAGAAAATGGATAAGTGTTGCATGATTGTTGGAAGGGGGATGTGCTAAGAGAGACCATGAATGCTATGAAAAAGATGGTGAAGGGGACCAGGAATGGTTGCATTAACCTTCACCAAACCAATACATTACCAAATTTAATTGCTCAGGACCGGAACAGTGCTCTGACCCAGAAATGAATTACAGTCAGACTGGTAAGTGGGAAGACCTCCTCAAAGAGTTAATGAGGGGATGGGGCATCACACCCATATGTAAGGCTTCTAGACCTGACCATGGACTAGGAATTTGAGCCACATGCAACCTTGTTGAAAGAGGCAAGAAGGAAAGGTGTGGCGGGAAGAGAAGACCTGCGAAGAGTGCAGAGACGAGAGGCTAAGCTCATGGGTTCAAGAAAGAACTAAGGATGAACATTTTGGTCGCAGGGAGATGGCTAGCGGGGTTATGATACAAGCTGATAAACGGGGCTAGTCCTCCTTGCCTGGTATCATGTAAACCATTTCCAAGGCCCTATGGGAGGAGGAGAGTAACCTTCGTCCCTATTGTCGCTGAGCCGGAAGAAAGGATTATGTGCAGAGCATCATGGTCTAGCTCGGGGGTGTCTAGTGGTAAATCCGTTAGGAGTGATTGAGCCTATGGTTGGGAGGAAACGGGCACCCCTTTCAACAGTCGCTTCACATTATCTGGTTCTAATAAGTATTTTCCATGTTTTATGTAATAATCGGGAATAATGTATGAATGCTTGGATTTATACATCTGTGTAATTGTAAATGATTTATGTGTGGAATAGTTATGATATGTATATGCCTTCATCTCTTCATGAAATTACACTTCTAACTGATAGTCTGTATGCCCAGCTTAGCTCATGAGGCTACCTGGGGCATAAACTTGTAAGACGGTCTAGATGGGAGATATCATGTCGACCTGAACCCATCCGTCTGAAGAAGATACCTCCTTCAGACTCCTTGTCGTGCAACCGTGATTCCAATCCCAAGTCCTTAACCATTTCATTATAAATCTCAGGATGAATAGCAAAGTTCAAGCCTTGAAAGAGAAGGTCTCTTCATTTGGAAGACGAGTGGACGAGATCTGCTCGAGAAAATCCATATGACCAACACCCAGGAACCTTAGGCTAAGCCTAAGGAAGCTATGTCCTCTTGGCTTCGGAGCTCCGGAAGTTTGGGACTTCGGAGTATGACTGACCTTACCAATCTTATACTGGTCGAAGGTAATCGAGAGACTCGGTTTCCCATAAGGATTGACCGGTGTTAGGTGGTTCCCCAGGTAGCTAGGTGAACCCGCCTAACCAACTAGACTGGGATCTAAAACCTTGAAGGCCGGAGCCACGAAGGACTCAACACCATAGATCAAGGGATCCTTCGAGTCTCTTCCTAGCCATTGATATACCAGGGATGTGTGGCATTAGCCCCTTTTTGTTCGGAGATCAGGCACTTCGGGAGATAAGAGGAGTTTGCATCGCAGCACTCCCGAACACCAAACCCCCGAGGTAACGAGAGTCATAGATCTGTAAGTCTACGTGGTCGGATCTCAACCATGAGATTTGAGGAATGTTAGAAGCCTGTCAGTCTGGGGTGACGTGGTGCAGTGACGTCACCCAGGGTGACATGGACCCCAACTTGACGTGCCACTTGTCACCCGGATCCGTGTGTATCATGTACCCTATAGGCTTTGTAACACCCATGTTTCCCCCATCTTGTAATAGGATTACCATGCTAAGGCATTTGGACAATGTAAATGTATTATTGTTAAAATGGCCATAATTGATTGTTGGGGGGTGAAGCCTTGAAGTACGAGCCATGATATCTCTAGAGGAAAGAAATCAATTAAGAATAAAGGACCAATGGTTGAATCATCAACCACCCCCATCAATGGAAGTATGGTCTAGCTGCAGGATGTCAGCTCGAAGTACCACAGAGACTTGCAGACCCAAGCTTCCTTCTGATAGAAGGAACAGGACAGGTCAGAAACCTTCAAGAGGAGGGAAGGTAAGATACATACAGAGACACAACAAGAGAGGAGACACAGGACGAGAGCACAAGCTCGTATGGGAGATGTGTGAACCCAAAGGAAGTGTCGAGAACACGGCACGAAGGACCCGAACGTGAGCATGATGTTGAGGAAGCATCTGATGAACCTCGTAGGGTCGTTGTGACAGAGAGAGTTTCTCTGAGAGATGGCGTAAATTCCCTAGTGGTATCATGGCTTGGCACGGGAGTGGCCAGAGTGCTAAGAATGAATGCCTTTGAGCTTATGGTTGGGTGGAAAGGCTCACACCCACAATTAGTTGGTTGGATGCAACTTGTAATAGATAAGTATCCTCATACCCTGTGAAATTAAGCTGTAATTATGGAAGGACCCAGGGATGTGTATGTTTTCTTAATGGTTATACTGTACCTCTTTATTCTTGTTTAAATTGTGCATTTAAGCAAGTATGGATTGGACGTGTTTTGTATTCGTAAATGCTTGCACCCGATGGTGGCTTAAGATAGATCCACAAACTGTGAGTTCGTCGACCTTGGGCACAATTTCACGTACGCATGTCGACACTCCTAGTCGTTCTGAGTCCCTTGGAGGAGGGAGTCTGTTAAATCTCGGGAGAGATAGTGCACGTATGCACAGGCTCTCTGCGAGGCAGGCAGAGACCGAGAACCACTTAAGTTCTAGAGTTGAAGAATGAGCGTAAGGGGTGCGCGGAAGGATTCTTCCAATCGCTAAGTTCAAGAGAAAGAACACAAAGTTCTTAAGCCTTTCAGAGCTAACGAAGCTCAGGAAGAACATCGAGGTTGAAGTATTGAAAGGGAAGGTCCCTTGTTTGGAAGACGAACAGACAAAATCTATTTGGAAGAAGCCATGGTATGTTGTGACCATTGGGTATGGGAAAGAGCGTGGTAGTTAACCCTGGAGTCATTCAGACTTCGCGAGTTTGGCGAACTGAGCGAGTTCATCGTAAGGGAGGTAAAATCCCCGAAGTCCTGAAGTTAACTCTGAGCCTTAGATCTAAGGATGCCCGAGAACCGTCTCGACCATCAGATCTAGGAGGTAGACGATAGTCGAGTTACCAGAACTACCCATGACTTAAGAATCTGATAGCGGAGATGGATGCGAGCCGTTTAACGGGAAGAGAGGCCATCCCGGTCATCAAATCGACTCAAATACTCAATGGAGTTACCGAATCAAACACCAGCCGCTCGATTTAATCGATGGTTGGGAATCATTGCAAAGTGCGAAGGTGAATTTAGCGAACCTGCTAGTTCACGGCCTGCAATCAACCCACATCGTTGATCTCGTTGGGGATGGAAGATCAACGACTAGGATTAGACTAGAGTCGAGTGAACACTTCTCAAATTACAGAGGTGGGACCCCGAAATCACTATGAACTGTTGATCTATGAATGGAGATTGAGGGTGGGGAATCATTGTGGAACGTGAAGGCGAAAGTAGCGGATGCGCTAGTTCGCGACCTTTCAATTCACTAACACCATTGATCTCGTTAGGCTGGAAGATCAATGACTCCGGTTAGACCAGGTTGGGCGAACACTTTCTAGATTGCGGAGGTTGGGCTCTCTGATAAAGAGCACGCATGTTAGGGCCCCACAATTACTATGAATCATCGATCATCGTCGACCTTCGATCTGAGTTTGATGAGATCCCTGAAACACAAGGAGTGTGTGGGAAATCAAAATCCTCAAAGAGATCAAGCTCATAAGAGATAGAACTTTCAGGCGTGCAGATGAAGTCCAAGAGACGGACCCGTAGGAGGAGCAAAGGTTGAGGCCTTTGAACCCTTAGCAAATCTTCTAAGTCGGAAGAGATCAAAAGCCCGAGAGGAGGAGTGACAGTGGTTGTTGGATCACATCGTAGAGGACCAATAGCCGCATGATCGAAGCAAGGTTCCCAAGCCTTAGTGCTTCACACATCTAGGAGAGTGGACTTACCAAAGTCCCAAAGTAGTTTGGGACCGTTCATTGTCAGGAGAAGGAGATCCTAACCGTTCCTCGCCAGGAGACACGTGTCAGCAAACTGTAAGCTTCGGATAATCACTTCGAGAGGTTTCAGTTGATATTTGAGACTCATGAAATCTGAAGAGAGAAGTAAACATCATTCGTTGGATCCAGGAGACAGGTAGCGTAAACCTGTAGACTCCAGGTAAAGACCCGAAGTAAACGTCAACCGTCAGATCGTCCAAAGTAAACGTCAGTCGTTGGATCCAGAGGACAGGTGGCGTAAGTCTGTGGACTCTGGGAAAAGACCCGAAGTAGGTCTTGTTCGTTGATCGCAAGGAGGGGTACATATAGATATATCGGAGTCTTCGAGCGAATGCACTTCAGAAGGAAATGAGTACGTAGAAGCTTGAAACTCCCGAAAGATGAAGAGTCAAAGTAGATCTTGTTCGTTGGTCGACAAGAGATACATGTCAATAGATCGAAGACTTCAGGGAAAACTACTTCGGAGGTTTCCAAGTGAGGAGTGAGACAAACTCCTGAAGCCCCGAAAGCCAAAGAGTCAGAAGACCGAAGAGGATCTGGACCATAGATCCATAAGGGCGCATGGTGACAGATCGTGAACTCTGGGTGGAAGCACTTTGGGAGAACGCGAAGGAGAAGAGTTTGAAATCGTTGAAGCCCAAACAGACGAAGCAGCCAGGAGTCATCAATCTGCGGGAGGAAACATGTCATCAGATCGTGGATTTCGGGAGAAACGAAGATTGAGGAAAACTGAGATCTAAGATCCCCGAAGGTTGAAGTCCTGAAGGAGACAAGGGCCATTGATTTAGAGAGGACATGCGTTAATAGATTGTGAGCTCCGGGTGAATCGCATCGAGGTTTCAGTTGAGAATTGAGACTTTCGAACCCTGAAGACCCGAAGTGAATTTGGACTATCTGATCCAGAAGAGACGTGGCTCAAATATATGGACTCCGGGTAAAGTCCCGAAGTAATTCATAGCCACCAAATTAGGGGGGACATGGCATAAATTTGTGGATTTTGGATAAAGGCCCGAAGTGAGCCTCGATCGTCGGATTCAAGTGGACACGCGGCAAAAATCCACATACTTTGAGGGGAATTAAAAGTTGAGACTTGAGACTCCCGAAGTCCGGAATCGCGAAGTGATCAACGCCGTTGATTGAAGAGGGTGCGTGGTAGGAGATCTGTCACTACGGGAGAAGGAAAGGGTTGAGAGTTGAAACTCCCGAAACCTGAATCACGAAATAATTCATAGCCATTGATTTAGAAATTTTAGATCTAATCTGTAGATTCGGAAAGGATAGATCTGAGCCTTCAGTTCAGAAGCATCGTCAAGGTCGATGAGATCGACGGTCCTGTCGCATTGCTGGGACCGAAGGTACGCAAACTTTAAAAAGTTGAGGGCGGGTCGCAATCCAAACCATAGTTTTGGAGAAAGGACACCTGGAGGCTCAAGATGAATTGCGGGGCGAAAAGTAGTTTGGTTTCAAACCACCCTTGGTCGTGCCCGCAATCGCGTGGTTACATAAGGCCATCGCCCAAGGTCATATCAAGGAAGGGGCTTATCAGAAAAGGGGCTAGCGCCCAAACTCTGATATTTCATAGGCATGAAGGGGAAGGTCGCAGGTACCATTAGACCTGCACCCGAAAGTTGAAAGGGTCTGCATTTAATTACAGAGTGAGACCATCGGGGTCCCAGAGAGTTGTTTGGCTTCATAATCGGAGATCCTTGACCAGGAGGTTGGACTAGTTCCCTGACTTTCCAAATTAGAAACCATGAATGGAGAATCTGTCCTTTAAGAAAAAGCAAAAATTTGTATGCCCCGTCGTAGGTGTGTTACAGGCTCCTTGGAACGTAACATGTGTCAGTTCCCGATATGTGTCCTCCTGGCCAATGTGGTTAGTGAGATGACCAGGACTCCAGGACTTTGGAATCTGGAGGATCTGGGATGTAGTATGGTAGAGAGGCCCGACGAACCGAAGATCGGAGCCACGTGGTGAGCTTACAGTACTTCGGAAGTTCGGAACTCCGAGCGATCTCGTGCGTAGATAGTAAGGAGGTGTGAAACGCCAGAGAGCTGAACGTGGGATCCCTCCACAACTGGCATAGGAGGAAGAGAGTGAGTCAAGTCATAGGTTCGGTCTGTGAATGGTATTCCACCATGGGGGAAGGAACTTGGGGATAGCACGTGTGAGATGGATCCACGTGGGTGCCATGTGGCCCTCAACCAATAAACACCCAAGGAAATTCAGGGAGATATATCTGCGGGTTCGGGGCTCAGTTTTGAGCATGGAGAGTGTGGTTGGAAAGCTCTAGACGAGCAGAGTGTAGTAGAAACCCCGAATAGAGGATTTGATCACCTAAGGAGAACAAAATTTTGATGCCCCACCGTGGGTGTGTTACAAATTGGTATCAAAGCATGGTTACAACACTTGGCCTACTTGGGCTCATGCACAAGTTGCGTAAAAAACATATTTAAAGAATTTTAAGGGTGACACCCTACCTTACCTCTCTCCTAAAGAGTCTGGGTAAAATCTTACTAAGGAAAAGAATGAAAGCTTTCTACTATGTGTGTGTGTATTTAAGAAATATGAACCATGTGTTGTTCATGGACTAATAGATTGTTAACTAACAACAAGTGTTTTGTCAGCACTCAAGCAGTTAGTGAACCGCGAGAAACTAAAAGCATAAAGGATGGTGATGCACCATGAAGTGGGGGATGGCTCCCATAATAAAGACGACGAATTTGACGAGAGGAGGGCGGTGGAAACCCCTTCGGATCTGGCTGAAACTGTAAGGAGCCTCATGGCTGAATTACAGAGTTGCAAGGCTAAGAACGAGAGATTGATAAAGGAGCAAGAAAAGCAAACAAAAATTAATGGAGTCTTGTTGTAGAGCTTATCTGACATACATAGACAGTTGTAGCATGGACCTGCAACCAATCATGTGGACCGACGACATATGAAGAGAAGTCAAAGCCCACCTGAGATACGAAGACGTGGTCCCTTAAGTGGCCACACCAGGAGGAGTACCTCGAGGAAGGTCCAACTTAGAGACATGGGACACTCATCGAGAGATTCCTTTAGAAAGGGAACTGGAAACTCATAAGGATCTTCTAGTAGCAAAGCTAGCTCACATTCTCAAAGGAAAGGGAAGAAGCGAAAGCATTTCAAAAGTCATGAACCTGAAGAGTTCAAGAAAGCCAAACCGCCCTCTTTCAATGGAGATATTTAGAAGGGGGAGGAGGGAGAGGCTTGGCTGCTTGGTTGAAAGAAGTACTTCAGATTCCATAACTACTCTGAAAACTTGAAGGCTCGAATAACAATATTCAACCTAAATGGAAAGGTTTCCATTTGGTGGGAAGACATTAAGAATGTGAAAGGAATCCATGAAGAGGAACTATCATGGAAACAGTTTGAGAAACACTTCAAGAAGAAGTATCTGTCAAAGAAATACTTTGACAGGAAGACTAAGGAGTTTTATGAACTCAAGTTGGGACAACTCGTCATAGAGGAATATGTTAATAAACTCCTTGATTTGTTGAGATATGTGCCCTACATAAGGGATGAAAAGGTAAAAGTGCAACGATTTATCAGTGGGTTACCTCAGACCTACCGAAACAGGATTGAGTTTGACGAGCCAAAGACCTTAGAAGACACTATCTGGAAGGCAAGGTATTGTTATGAACAGCTCGAGAGTCAGACAGAACCTCGCGAGGACCAGAAGAAGAAGAGCAGTTCGGGATTCAATAAGAAGGGGTTCAAATCCTCAAGGTTTAAGAACTATAGGAAGGACTCTAGGATGAGCCTTCCTACCAGAAGTGTATATCAACAAAATTTCCCCTCCTAGAGTGGAAATAAACATGTTGGAGCAACCCTAGGAAGGACTGATGACCCAAAGAAGGAACCCTTGAAATGTTGGGGATTGTGGAGAAGAGCATCTATTGAGGGATTGTCCCCATGGACAACAAAACAATAGGAGAGTCTACAACATCCAAGAAGCTACCACAGTCAATGATGTGGCTAGGATCATGCCACAAATTTATGCAACCGTGGATAATAAACAAGCTGACCACCAAGCTTCGGTGGTGAAGATGGAAGGTATGCTCGCCAACCATCTAGTTTCTATTTTAATATACCCTGGTTCTAATTTGAGTTATGTGCCCCCTCAAACTATTGATAAGTGTAAACTACAACCGGTTAGACATGCTAAGCCATGGTTGGTACAACTAGCCACTGGAACCAAAAGAAAAGTAGCACGGGTCATACCATCTTTCCAATTCATCTTGGACGGGTTGCCTGCCCAAGCTACCCTTAATATACTTCCCCTAGGATCTTATGACATGTTGATTGGTATGGACTGGTTAGTTGTTCATAAAACTAAGTTGGACTGTTACCATAAAACATTGGAATGTGTAAATGGAGAAGGGAGAAAGGTAACCCTCCAAGGGATTCAAAAGCATGTCTCAGTGAGACAAATATCAGCCCTCCAAATGAAAAAGTATTGCAGAAAGGGGTGTCCTCTATATGCAATATAGGTGTTTGAATCTATTGAGGATGACAGACTGAACCCAGAGGAACACCCCATATTAAGAGAATATAGGGATGTGTTTCCAAAAGAGGTACTGGGTCTACCTCCGAGAAGAGACAATGACTTCTCAATAGAACTTGCACTAGGAGCGGTGCAAGTGTCTAGGACACCCTATAGGATGAGTACACCCGAGCTAGTTGAACTCAAGCTACAACTAAAGGAAATGATGGATAAAGGCTACATCCGGCTTAGTTTGTCTCCATGGGGAGCACCAGTCATGTTTGTGAAGAAGAAAGATGGCATGCTCCAACTATGCGTAAATTATAGTCAACTTAATAAGACAACCATAAAGAACAAGTACCCCTTACCAAGAATCAATGACTTGTTCGACCAATTAGGGGGTGCTTCCATTTTCTCAAATATTGACTTAAGGTCTGGGTACCATCAAGTCTGAATCAAGGATGAAGACATCCACAAAACAACCTTCATGACCCGATATGGTCACTATGAATTTCTGGTGGTTCCAATTGGATTAACCAATGCCCCCACGACTTTTATGTGCTTGATGAATAATGTACTCAACAAATTAATAGACATATTTGTATTGGTTTTCATTGATGATATCCTAATCTACTCCAAGAACATAGAGGAGCATGAAAAACATATTAGACTCGTGCTTCAAGTACTAAGAGAGCATCAGCTCTATGCTAAGTTTAGCAAGGGTGACTTTTTCCAAAAGCAAGTCCATTACTTAGGCCATGTCTTTTCTAAAGAAGGAGTGGCAGTAGACCCTGACAAGATCAGATCTATTATGGAATGGCCTACCCCAAAGGATGTATCTGATATCAGATCCTTTATGGGCTTGGCAGTATACTATAGAAGGTTCATAAAAGGATTTTCCAAGATTGGTTGTCCAATCACTACCCTTCAAAAAAAGGGAGTTAAATTCACTTGGACACTAGAATGTGAAGAAAGATTTCAGGCACCGAAATACCTTCTAACCCACGCACCCGTGCTAAAGATTGCAGACCATGATAATGACTTTCTCGTGTGCACAGATACCTGCAAGGAAGGACTCGGAGGAGTCCTTATGCAAGAAGGACGTGTAATTTTCTATGAATCCAGAAAATTGAATGAGCATGAAATCAATTATGTGACCCATGATTTAGAGTTGGTTGCCATAGTGCATGCTTTAAAAATGTGGAGGCATTACCTCCTGGGTAGGAGATTTGTACTTATGACAGACCACTGTGGGTTGAGGCATCTGTTTGATCAACCAAAACTCAATGTTAGACAAGCTAGGTGGATATCTCTCCTTAGTGAGCTTGGTTTCAAAATCAAACACATCAAAGGAAAGGAAAATAGGGTGGTCGATGCCCTTAGCAGAAGTGTAAAAACGATTCACCTGGTAGCGGTGAGCACATGCGAAACAGATGTCAGGGAAAGAGTAAAAAATGCACAAGAGACAGATGCATTCTTCAAGACCATGACCTTGTACCTAAGGCAAGAGCCTACATGGATAAAGTATGAAGGTTATCCGATGTTGGATGAGGGTCTGTTGACTTATAGAAATAGATTGTATATTCCAAGTTGTGACGACTTGAAGAGGTTCATAATGGACGAACTGCACAAGAGACCATATGTTGGTCACCCAGGATATCAAAAAATGATCACGGCCACTAGGAAACAATTCTATTGGCCTGGATTGAAAAAGGACATAGTTGATTATTTAGCTAAGTGTTTAGAATGCCAGCAAGTTAAGGCAGAACACTAGCACCCAACAGGGTTGTTACAGCTTCTACCAATTCTAGAATGGAAATCGGAAATCGTCTCCATGGATTTCATCATCGGATTACCAAAATCAACCAAGCATAATGATGCCATCATGGTAGTGGTGGAAAAATTGAGCAAGTCTGCTCACTTCATCCCCGTCAAATCGACTTGCAAGGCAATAGATATTGCCAACATCTTCATGAAGGAGATATTTAGACTGCACGGCATGCCAAGGGAGATTGTATCTGACAGAGATACAAAATTCACTTCAAGTTTTTGGAAATCCTTGATGATTGGTTTTGAGACTAAATTGTTGTTTAGCATAGCCTGTCACCCTCAAACTGATGGACAAACCAAAAGAGTAAACCAAGTATTAGAAGACGTGTTAAGGATGCATGTAATGCATCAGACTAAGAAGTGGGAATACTACCTTTCATTGTTAGAATTTTCCTACAACAACGGTTATCAAGAGTCCCTGAAGATGAGCCCTTTTGAAGCTCTCTATGGTAGACAGTGCAAGACCCTAGTCAACTGGGATAATTCAGTGGATAGAATTACAATCGGACCTGACATGTTGAAAGAAATGGAACAACAAGTGATTCAGATAAAGCAAAATCTGAAAATCGCTTAGGATAGACAAAAAAGTTACGTCGACAGAAAGAGAACTCCCAGAGAGTTCAAGACAGGAGACTATGTTTATCTCAGAGTTAGGCCCATGAAGAGTTCCCTGAAAATGGGAGCTTGTGCCAAGCTGACACCTCGGTATTGTGGACCCTTTGAAGTCTCAGAGAGAGTGGAACATGTAGCCTATAGGCTAGCACCCCCTCCCACAGTAAAGGCACATAATGTTTTCCATGTTTCATTATTGAAGAAATATGTACATGATTCTAATCATATAATTGACTGGTCTGTGATCCAGGTGGAGCTGGAGGGAGAATTCCTGTCAGAATCTCAATGCATACTAGACAGGAAGGAAACCTCACTCAGGAACTGAACCATTGCACAGGTCAAGGTGCAGTTGAAACACTTTAGCCCAGATGAGGCTACGTGGGAAATGGAGGATGCCATGAGATAGGCATATCCATTTCTGTTTACTTCTGTATATACAGAGCATGTTGGCGGATAGAACATCGAGGACGATGTTACTTTAAGGGGGAGGGAATTGTAACACCTTGTTTCCCCCAATTTTTAAATATAACTATAATGGCCAAGAGACTATGGCAAACTCAATATGTGTGAATGTTTGATTTGATGGAACTTTGTACAAAGGGTCACTGAATGTGAATCTTGTTGTTTACTAGAAAATGGATAAGTGTTGCATGACTGTTGGAAGGAGGGTGTGCTAAGAGAGACCACGAATGCTATGAAAGAGATGGTGAAGGGGACCATGAATGGTTGTGTTAACCTTCACCAAACCAATACATTACTAAATTTAATTTCTCAGGACCATAACAGTCCTCTAACCCATAAATGAATTACAGTCAGACTGGAAGGTGGGAAGACCTCCTCAAAGTGTTAATGAGGGGATGGGGAAGCACACCCATCTATAAGGCTTCCAGACCTGACCACATACTAGGAATACGAGCCACACACAACCTTGCTAAAAGAGGCAAGAAGGAAAGGTGTGGTGGGCAGAGAAGACCTGCGAAGAGTGCAAAGATGAGAGGCTAAGATCTCGGGTTCAAGAAAGAACTAAGGATGAACGTTCTGGTTGCAGGGAGATGGCTAGCGGGGTTATGATACAAGTTGATAAATGGGGCTGGTCCTTTTTGCTTGGTATCATGTAAAGCATTTCCAAGGCCCTGCGGGAGGAGGAGAGTAACCTTCGTCCCTCCTGTCGTTGAGCCGGAAGAAAGGATTTTGTGCAGAGCATCGTGGTCTAGCTTGGGGATGGCTAGTGGTAAATTCGTTAGGAGTGACTAAGCCTATGGTTGGGAGGAAACAAGCACCCCTTTTAGCAGTTGCTTCACGTTATCCAGTTCTGATAAGTATTTTCCCTGTTTTATGTAATAATTGGGAATAATGTATGAATGCTTGGATTTATACATCTGTGTAATTGTAAATTATTTATGTGTGGAATAGTTATGATATGTGTATGCCTTCATCTCTTCGTGAACTTACACTTTTGACTGATAGTCTATATGCCCAGCTTAGCTCTTGAGGCTACCTGGGGCATAAGCTTGTAAGACGGTCGAGATGGGAGATACCGCGTCGACCCGTCCCTCTGAAGAAGATACCTCCTTCAGACTCCTTGTCGTGCGACCGAGATTTCATGCCCAAGTCTTTGACCATTTCATGATAAATCTCAGGAAGAATAATGAAGTTCAAGCCTTTAAAGGACAAGGTCTCTTCGTTTGGAATACGAGCAGACGAGATCCGTTCGAGAAAATCCATATGACCAACACCCAAGAACCTTAGGCTAAGCCTAAGGAAGCTATGTCCTCTTCGCTTCAGAGCTTCGGAAGTTCGGGACTTTAGAGTATGACCGACTTTACCAACCTTATACTGGTTGAAGGTAACCCAGAGACTCGATTTCCTGTAAGATTGACTAGGTGGTTCCTCGGGTAGCTAGGTGAACCCGCCTGACCAACTAGACCGGGATCTGAAACCCTGAAGGTCGGAGTCGCGAAGGACTCAACATCGTAGATCGAGGGATCCTTCAGGTCCCTTTCTAGTCGTTGATATACCAGGGATTCCTGGCGCTAGCCCCTTTTTGTTTGAAGATCGGGCACTTCGGAGGATAAGAGGAGTTTGCATCGCAACATTCTCGAACATCGAACCCCCGAGGTAATGAGATCCGTAGATCTGTAAATCTACGTGGTCGGATCTCGACCGTGAGATCTGAGGAATGTTAAAATCCCGTCAGTCCGGGGTGACGTGGTGTAGTAACATCACCCAGGGTGACGTGGACCCTAGCTTGACGTGCCACGTGTCACTTGGACCTATGTGTATCACGTACCCTATAGGCTCCTTGAAATGTAACACATGTTAGTTCCCGATACAAGTTCGCCTAGCCAACATGGTTGGTGAGATGACCGAGACTTCGGGAGTCCAAGACTTCAGACTCCAGAGGATCTGGGATGTAGTATGGTAGAGAGGCTCGACGACCTAAAGGTTGGAGTCACCTGGTGAGCTTACGGTACTTCAGAATTTCAGAACTCTGGGTGGTCTCATGCGTAGATAGTAAGGAGGCGTGAAACGTCGGAGAGCCAAACGTCGAATCCCTCCACAACTGGCATAGGAGGAAGAGAGTGAGTCCAGTCATGGGGTCGGTCTGTGAATGGTCTTCCACCATGGGGGAAGGAACTTGGGGATAACACGTGTGAGGTCGTGGGTGCCACGTGGCCCTCAACCAATAAACACCCAAGGAACTTCAAAGAGATATATCCGCGGGTTCGGGGCTCGATTTTGAGCATGGACAGCGTGGTTGGAAAGCTCTGGAGGAGCAGAGTGTAGTCGAAACCTCGGATGGAGGATTTGATCACCTAAGGAGAACGAAATTTTGATGCTCCACCGTGGGTGTGTTACAAAGAAACCAAAGTCTATAATACAACTCCCAAGGAACTCTCACTAGCTTCCTTCTCCATCCCCCTCAATGGCTCATTTCCCCTTTCATCGATAACATGTGGTGTAAACCCTTTTTCAATGCTTAAAACATGGGTAGTGTAAGTTTTGACATGTGCCCCCAAGTTTAAATCGCCAATAAGTTCCCTTGAGACACCCTCCCTCTCTGTCTCTCTATCAAAATTCTCATGTGGTGCATAATCAGGTGGGTGAGAGATTGGAGAAACCACATTTAGGTTTAAATAGACCATCTTAGACGTAGACAAAGTATGGTAAAAGGAGGGACAAAGAGATTTTAACTTACCTAACTCAATGTCTATCATTTATGCATGTGTATCCACCTCCTCCTCAACCGAGGTACCATTTTTGCTCCACGACGGATATTGTGCCGATGAGTCACTATATGTTGCCTTCCTCAGCATTGAAGATTCAGACTCTTCATCCGAGACCCTTCCTTTGCAGGAATTTCACAGGTGACCTGTCCTTCTACAATATGTGCAACAAAAAGGGAGGCCCAAATAATCCATTTTTTGTTCATATATCTTCCCTCTCCACTCAATGTCTAGGGCTTCCAGCAACCCAAGGTGAACATCCAGTTCCACCAAAATCCCCCCCCCATCTCCTATATGCTCCCTTAAGCACATCTTCATCCACTCCTAAATAACGACCCAGTTCACTCCCTATAGCAGCAAGGGTTTCCTCATTCCAAAGTTGTATCAACAAGCCAGGTAAAATGACCCAGATATGTCTCAGCTAGAAATATTTAGTTGCTGGGTTGAAGCCCACCCTCCAACATTTTAACATGAGATTGACTCCCTTTAAGACCTAGGTTTCCTGCAAGATCTTCACAGAGTCCTATGGCGTTTTGAAAATGAAACAGGACCAACCCTTTGTTAAGAAAATCATCTATGGGCTATACCCTAGCCTCGACTTCCATGTGTTTTCCACCCACCCAACAACACCCTGTCTGTTCATTGCCAGGGTAAGTAAACCTTCCCACTAAAGCACACCTAGCCAAGTTGCATGTTTCCTCCAATCCGACGTCCTCGCCAAGCACCATTTTCCTCCTACCCTTCCTTGGTTTCCAAGGTTTCTTTACATTCCTTTCCCACCCATTTGTCTTTTGCAGTGGGCAGTGTTCAACTGGGTTATACTGTGAGGTTTCACCATAATACTTCCTACCTCCTCCCAATTCACCTTTTATGGCCCCTATCTTCGTTGCATTTCATGTTTTTGTTCATGTTTCTTCAAGTGTAGCCACTTTGATAGGAAGTTTTCACCTCCTCCACCTTGTTTCTTGGGATGTGCCCCTGCACACTCTTCGAGGACTGATTTGCCTATTTTTATGCAGCCACTTGCCCTAACTGTGTTGTTTTTGAGTCCATCATCCCCATTGAAGAGGCCAACTTGCCTCCACAACTCCTCATCATCCTGACACATTAATGTTCCTATCCCACCTTCCATTTTTTGTTTGACATTTTCCAACCTCCAGTTACCGATCGAAAATCATTGTATTCAATAAAGTTTTAAAACCGCCAAAATCAAAGAAAAATGCAACTTAATGAACCTCCATTTCACTGTAGAACCCCCACAACCCTCGGTCAAAAATATAAATTTAGGTGTACTTTAAAAAACCATTCAAGTACCAAACACATTAATCCATTTGAGCTAAATTTTCCATAATAGAAATTCAAATAACTAACAAGATGATGTGTGAAATGGAGGAAATCCAAATGGAAACTTATTTTATTTTATTTGTTGGTGAAAAATCTTTGATGTTAGCATTGCAAAGAGACTTGATAGGTTTTTGGTGGTAGAAGGTCTGATCACGCCTACTTGCAGAATTCGGGCCTGGGTAGAACTACCTTATCTCTCTGATCATGCACCTATCTGTCTACAGATAGGAGAAGGAAGATTTGGGGCTAAATACCCTTTCAAGTTTAACCCTACATGGCTGAGGGAGGAATATTTTGATCAGATAGTTAGATCGGTGTGGGATGACACCTCCCTTACAGTACAAGGGGATGCCCAGGGAAATCTCGTGAGAAAACTAACTCATTTAAAAGTCATTTCTATAATCTGGTTAAAAGAAAAAAAGTCAAAGGAAAAAACAGAGTTGTGTAGACTAGAACGAGAATTGGAGGAACTACACCGACTGAAGGCTATGGACGCTCGAATTGTCGAAAAAGATCATAAAGTGTTTTGTCTAGAAGAAGCTCAGAATAAAATCCTCCGAGAGGAATAAGATAGATGGTGCTTGAAGAGCATAAAGCCATGGCTCACCAGTGGAGATAAAAACACTTGATTCTTCCATAGAGTTGCCAGTTATCACCGAAATAAAAAATTCATGTGGGAAATAGATGAAGAGGATGGAAGGCTTCATAAAAAAACAACAGACATAAAAAAAAAACAACGTTTAAACACTTCAATTCATTTTACTAGGAAGTGAATACACCCAACCTTATCGCTCAGATTGAAACAACCAGTCTCTTCCCAAAAATGGTAACAGACAAGGAGGCAAGAGCCTTAGAAACTCCCTGCACAAAGGAGGAAATTTTAGAGGTGATCAAAGGCTTCACAAAAGAAAAAATCTCGGGCCCTGATGGGTGGTCTTTAGAACTATACCTCCACTACTTTGATCTAATGGGACAAGACTTGCTGGATGTTGTGGAGGATTTGAGATCCAGAGGGATTGTAAATAAACAACTAAACAACACTTTTATTGTTCTAATCCCAAAAACAAACCTGACAGTTTGCAGACTTTTGCCCCATCTCGCTTTGTAATCTTTGCTATAATATTATTTCTAAGATCATAGCTAGAAGGATCTGCCCTATCCTCTCCCAGGCTCTATCAGACGAACAACTAGGCTTCCTAAAAGGGAGACAAATTCTCGACGCTATTGGCACCGCACAAGAGTGCTTTCATAGTATAAAGACAAAAAATCTCCAAGCCATCCTTTTAAAACTGGACCTCAAAAAGGCTTTTGATTGTATCAACTGGATTTTTTTCGCCTCATCCTTATACAGTGTGGATTTGGGGTGGTCACCATGAATTGGGTAATGGGTTGTATTTCCTCGGCCATATTTGTTGTCTTGATCAACGGGGAAGAAACCAAAGTCTTCCACTGTGAGAGAGGGCTTCGACAGGGCTGCCCTCTGTCGCCCCTTCTTTTCATCCTAGTCCTGGAGAGTCTCAACATTTTACTGAAAAAAAGCCAAGCGGAAGGTTACTTGACAGGGATTAAAGTCTCGAGACTATTACAAATTTTGCATCTTCTCTTTGTTGACGACGTGATCATCATGACCACAACAAACTTGTCTGAATGGACAGAGATCCACAAACTCATTAACACTTTCTGCTCTGTTTCAGTTCTGAAGATCAACTATCAAAAGTCAACTTTCTTGGCTACGGGAGCTTGGGACGAGATTCTGTCTGAAATAAAATTGAAGTTTGGCATTGACTCTTGAGATCTAGCAGAGGGGTCAGCTACCTAGGGTTCCACATCAAACCATCCAGCTATTCTGCAAAGGACTGGAGATCGCTAATTGAAAAGTTCGAACACAGAATCCTTCATTGGTGTAACAGTTTGTTATCTCTGGGAGGCAGATACATTTTAATCAAGGATATCTTGGAAAGCCTTCCTGTGTACTAGATGGCCCTTGCACACATTCCTCTTTCTGTTCTAAAGACTCTTCGACAATTGATTTTCACCTTTCTCTGGATTGGCAGCAAACAAAACAAAGGCTACCATCTATGCAGGTGGGAGGCGATTTCAAAACCCAAATCATTGGGAGGTTGGGGCTTGAGGAACTTACTTATCTTTTACAGGGCTCTATCGACAAAAACACTCTAGAGAATTTGGATGGCTCTAGGCTTATGGAGCAAGGTAATTAAAGACAAATATATTTTTCATCAACCGATTCATGATTGTCTTAGATCGACCTCGTCTTCTCCTTCGAGAGGCTCACAAACGTGGAAACATCTCTTAAAATCGCTCCCGATCATTCTATAGTGGATCACTTGGATACCTGGCAGAGGATCTATGATTCAAATCGGACGAGACTCCATCATGGGATTGGGAAAAAAGTCCACGCTTTCTCCTCCTCTCTTGTCTTGATTACACAGTAAGGGTTTTTATTTCTTATCTCAAATAAAACACTCTCCCAGCCGCGACCTGATAGGTGAAAAATGGATTAATGGCACTACATTGGAGCTTGATAATGATCTTGAAGCAGAGTGGATCTAATTCACTCATAATCTAACTGGAGTAGGCATCTGCCTCCTGGAGATTCTAGACTCCCTCATCTAGACGGGAGGGGACAATACCGACATTTTCTCAGTAAAAAATGCATACTATGTGATTGTTGGAAAGTTATGGAGAAAACAGGATGAAGCCTGGCGGAAAAAGTTGTGGAAGGGGGATTGTCCCATGAAGATAAAGCTCTTCATCTGGCTCATGACAAAGAATAAAATTCTTGTTTGGGATAATCTATAGATTCATGGCTGGGCGGGCCCTAACCGCTAATACTGTGCAAATTGGAAAGTGAATCTGTTCTACATCTTTTTATGCAATGCAAGTTTATCTGCGTGGTCTGGAATCAAGTTACACTTGTTTTAAATCTTACCGAGAACTGGGCAGGTACCTTGGTGAAGCATTGTTTCAGCACTTGGCTCTCCTCCAACAAAATCTATCCTACGCTGCCAACCTATCTTTGTTGGAACATCTGGACTGCTAGAAACACAACTCTCTTTAAAGAGAGGCCACCTTCGATTCCCTAGGTGGTAAACAACATATTAGCAAAGTTGGCCAGTCCTGGACTTCAAGCTAAAGACCTGCCCATTCGCAGACCTAAAGTAACTCTTTCGGCTGACAGAGCAATAGCCTGGTTTGATGGAGTTGCACAACAAGGAGGCACTCTCTGCGGGGCAGGGGGGGAAATCCTCATAAATTCTCACTCTTCTATTTGTTGGATCCTCAATTGTGGGCAAGGCAATCATACCAAGGCGAAACTTATGGGGGCGTGGGATTCTCTCATCTTGGCACAAAGACTGGACATCAATGAGCTTCTATTACTTGGTGACTCCAAAGTCATTATTGATTGGATCAATGGATAGGCTGACCTCCAGGCGACAGCACTGGAGTGCTGGAAAGAAAGAACACAAGAAGCATCAAGACACATAAAGAGTCTTTCTTTCTCCCACATCTATAGGGAAGACAATAGGGACGCGAACACCCTATCAAAAAAGGGATTTTCAATTCCCCTAGGCCAAATACGATATTCTCAGTGGGAGGACGACAATGAGGGCCCCTTTATCTCGTTGATTCTATGAAGAAGTGGTCACAAAAACCAAATTTCTGATATCTATTTTGTTTTGTTGTTGTTAAACTTATAGATCCGAGACATGAAGTTTATTGGAATGGACAAAAAATTATCCATATCAAGTTACATTGTGAAAATAAAAGCGCTTTCATCATAAGAATTATGATTTTGAAATGGCTATTCGAATGTACATTTTTATATCCTTTTTAATATAAAGAGAAAATTTTCCCCTGGAAAAAAGAAGCTTTGTATACAATTATTGTGAATTATAAAAATATATGTTTGTCTTTTTCATTGTATTCACATGTCTCTTATAGCACACAATTATCAACGTAAGAAGTATACACAACTGCAACATACCATACTAGAACTTGATTGTTTGTCTTTTCATTGTCTTTACATGCTTTTGATTGTTTGTCTTTTTCATTGTATTCACATGTTTCTTATAGCATGCAATCATCAACGTAAGAAGTATACACAATTGTAGCTTACCATAATTAAATATTTCCATATACCCATATCCACAAATGAAGTTCTTAAATTGCTAAACTTACACACTTCCATGTAATTGGGGCTTATGTAGTTTTACGTGTATATTGCACAATGTTAGTCTTTTCCTAGTATAGGACGGAACTTGATTTTGATTGTAATATGCCCTTTTCATGAGATAGCTTTTCTTTTGTTTTGTTTTTGTCAAGGCGACCTACCTTTGGGTGTTGTGCATGCATTGTGTCACTTTCAGTTGACTTTTGGTTTTTCATTTTTATATAGTTTTCATCATAAGAAATTGTACTCGAGTTTCCTCATGTTGGAAACTTGTTCTTGATTATATATAAACACATGGGATGATATGACCAATGGACCATTCACAAAAGAAATTGATGATAACCTAGATTGGGAGTCCTATTCTCAGAATTGGGCCCCTCATTGGGAACAAAAATGGTCTGAAGGTGTCGAATTTGGGCTACCAGGGTTTTCCTCAAATTCAAGCATTCATGTAATACCACCTCAACATATGATAGGCAGAATGCACCAAGCATCCACTATTGCTGCAAGAGAAAAATTGATTGAGATGGGAGATATCATAAGACTGAGATCGCCTTTCAGAAGATGGTTTTGCCAGAACTCACAACAATGGCAACAAACTCCAGCTCATTCATATTTTGTGATCAATAGGATGAGAACACTACAGTCTTGGCCACAACAGAATCCTGCTGAAATTTTGTTTCAAATAAATTATTATCAATATCAGGCCATGTGGGATCATATTTGCATTTGGAATGATCGTTATAAGTATTATTATTGCATGATAAAATTTTCTGATCATTTTAGGGCAAGTACAACTCCTGAACCAGACTGGTTTGAAGCATGGTGGAAGAAGTTTGGGCTAAATCCAAGTGCTATACACCCAGATGTATGAGACATTGAACATATGTTTCGACCTCTTGCTCTCTCAAACAATGTTCACAGGCTTAACCAAATATCTGATGTTGGGTACATAACCATTTTCATAAATGAAAAATATCCTTGGGTGATTCGCGCCAAATATGTCCTCCAACAAGATGAAGACAATGATGAAGATCCTATGATGTACATGGAAATCTACACTCAACACTGGGACCCATACCACTTTAATCATTTCCAATAAATGGCCCTTAACACAAATTTTGGATGCTTGAATCAGATTTTTAGTGCACTCCATCCATTGGATACTTGAATCAGATTTTTTTTTAGCATTCCATCCATTTCAAGGGGGCAGTGGTTGCTTTCTTATATTCATATGTTCCTTGGCTTATGCCAATGATCGTATGTAAGCTTTCCACACTCAAAAACAATTTTCCATGCTCCATTTTATGCAGGGAGGCAAAATGAAACTTTGTTGTATAATAATGTAATGGCATTGTATTACATTTTTAGTTATTAATGCAAACAACTAAGTATATAACAAATAAAAAACTGAAACTTATAATAGAGAACTACTTGAGGAATGCAAACAACTAAGTATATAACAAATAAAAAATTGAAACTTAGAATATAGGACTATTTGATTGCAATTGTTAAACCTGCAATCAAATCCCCTTGAACATTCTCAACATATATGTCCTTCCCCATTCAAGTATGAGAAATAATCCCTCAATGGCTAATTTGACCTTTGTGATCTGAGTTGATCTTTGAATTGACAGAATGGGTCACCAGGGAATAATTCCCCCTTTATTGCAGCTTTGATGTTTACTAGCTCCAAATGAGGAGGAGAAACAACCCTACACACTTAAGGGAAATAATCCGCATTTTTGGGGGATGAGGGGTAGCTTGCAATGTTAGATTCTTTGTGATCATGACTATCCCTGCATTGATCAGGGTCAAATTGTGCATCTACAGGGTGGGCCAACTATTTGAAGTCGTAACAAATATGAGACTTGTTGAAAATATTTATATAACCATTTTTATGTAAATTTGGTACTTATTATCGAAATCAAAAATAAAAAATCTTTAAAATGTCATCTAGCCATTAACATTAATTTAATATGATATTGATAATAGTGATAGTAACCTAGACGAGACTGATTTTGTGAATGAGCTTGACGGCAAGATCGGGTTCAACGCCGTTCTAAGGCCTCTCAAAAAGGAAATTGGGTTGAATATTGACTTTATAGTTGTTTCTTAGATATAACGGGACAATGTTTAATAGGTTAATATGTTGATGTTTTGGTAGTTGCGGGAGGTATTAACCTCCATGGATAAACCTTTGACTAGAATAGAATATTTCAGAAGCAAGAGAAAACCTAAACAGATGTGTGAAAACCCTAGAAGACAAGTCGGCTCAACATAATAAGTAATATTGAAGTATTATATGCAAAAAAGGACAGGCCAACCCTGCTTGAAGAGACACTTGTTCACCTGGCCAGATTAGTATAAATAGAGGGCGCTTGAGCTCATTTGTACACACACTCTCACACACTCAAGATAAGTAGTGTGCAAGTCTAGAGGAGGAGTGCAGCTGCAACGACTGTAGCTGGGAGCTGGTCTTGGTTTATGGTTTTTGGACTTTCTGCTTGGTGTGTTGCCTTTGGAGAAAGCTGCGTTATCTCTTGGTTATCTGTTGGGTCTGGTACTACTTCCATAATCATTCTATCTGTCAAAGGTCACGATGCTCAGGGGTGGTTGCATGCCTATAATTGGGTGACAATATTGTGATATTTTCTATGGTTAAACAAGCACATCTTAATAGGTTATGGGCCCACACCACCTTCGGAACAGTCTAACCACTCGAAGGTAGATTCATAGCTCTCTGTGAAGCTCATTGTAGCACAATTGCAGTTGCAGTACCAATTCCTTCATGCCAGTTCCTTCGTGTTAGTTGCAACACCAGTTACAATGCTAGTTGCAACACCAGTGGTCATGCCAATTACAGTGCCAGTTGTAGCACCAGTTACAGTGCCATTTGCAGCACCAATTGCAATGCCAACACAAGTTGCAGTGAAATTTTTTGTGAAGTATTGGGACTAAGTTTTGGTTATCCCAGTGCTCCCTAACCCAACGCATCTCCTGGTGCCCTTAACCATAAAAAATGTCAAAGTTGAATTTTTGGGTCAAAGTCAAAGAGAGTCATGACTTCCTCCATAGAATAAGAGTGGTGCAACAGAAGCATGGTCTCTTGGAAGAGCATGGAAGACAAGGATTGACAACATCCTTGCAAAGAACAAAGGGAAAAATTATGGAATCACATATTGAAGGGCAAGCGTGAAAGGATGAAGAGTTTGATTTTTGGAGCTTCGAAGAACATGAAGGTGGAGTAGGAGAAATAATAAAAAGAAACTACTGCATATATGAATCTCTAGAAAGAAAAGGGATCTTTGTCCAAGAAGCAATCGTAGAGCCAAAAATAAAAATAAAAGTAAAAAAATTCTCAGATCTAATACATTCAGAGGAACAACACACTTTGAGACTCTAGGTTTATATATCAGGTTTGATATTTTTATTATTGTTGCTTAAGTGAGTATTGAAATCCTTTAGATACTAGGAACAAATGAATTCTTAATAGCATGTACTATTAATATAAATGCTTATTATACTCATTTGTAATATGATATAACATCTCCTCTACGCGATATTTCTTGTTCTTGTTCTCAGGTAGGACACCTTGGTAGTGCTATAATGAATTACTATGAAATTGACATGTTCTTATATAAAATGTTATTATATTGGAAATACTTTTTCTCTTGTTGTTTCTGTTTCGGGCAGGTGATCCTACGTATTCCAGGAAGGTTATCACAAAAAATAAAGACTCGAAAGGACTCAGAGGGAGTCAAACTTCAGAGGGAGTCACTGATAAGCAAGAAGTAAGGTTTCGTGACACTTTGCAGGATGCATAGGGACATGCAACAGACAGAAGCGTGGTTCGAGGATTGTCTCAGTTAAAGGATGAAATATCCCTGATCCCGCTGATCAACATATTTGCTACTGATCTAATGTTTTGTCTTACAGATATGATACACTGGGGGGGTTTCTAGATGTGTTTCATTTGTATATTTGAGATCTTGATGGTTATTGCATGTGCATGTGGGTTATTGCATGTGCATGTTCGTTATTTATGGTTTAAACAAAATATAAAGGATGCATGTGGAAGTAAAGAACATCAACTGTTCAATAACATGTATTATACAACTCAAGCATGGAAATGCAATAGCATACTGGAAATATAGAATATAATCGTCAGCTAGATCTCATGGATCATCATTGGAATACAAGCAAATAACATCAAAATACCCGTGATCAGAAGATGATAGCAGATCTGATGCATGCATGGATAGATCGACAAAAATATGTGATTCTGGAGAAGTACGGTAACCGCTACCAACTGAAAAACTTGTCCGGTAGAATAGACCGTCGGAATGCATTGGAAACTACTCCAATAGAAGCGCCCTGGCCTCTAGACTGAAATGGATGAGTGCCAGATCTCTCGAATTTAGTCTATGAGGCACTGGATCTAGACCCCTGGGGGGTTTGCGCACCTCCCGGGACACTGGATGCTCCCTAAAGGATTCCACCAACGAGATCTGCTACTATACGGCTCAAAACGATCGTCTTGCCAAATGTGGAACTGGGTCGGAAGGGTTTCCCTAGATCTGCTCTGATACTCTGCATGCAACCCCAAATGTTTGTCCAAAAGAGATGCACCCTAAATGGCTGGATGGTGCGCTCTGAATGATTCCATCGTCAGAATCTAATGGGGAGTAGCTTAATCTAAGCACCCTAGCTAGATCTCCATTGGGTCGGAAGGAAAATGTAATCAGATCTTTGTCCTCGTGCAGCTCCACAAACCCTCAATCTGACTTGCGCCCTCACTGGTTGAGTTGCGCCCCTTGTAACTGGACGCTCCTAAATGTCACGGTGAAATACCTGGATGGTATCTCCAATGGGCTAGGGTGTGTTTCTCAACACCGAAACCCATCAATGGTGGTGGTTTCCTCCAAAAATCCACAAAACAGTAAAGTCGAATCCTCTCCTCCTCTAGGAACTCTCAACATCAAATCATAACAATGCATAATGAGGAATTAGGTCAAATTCCTCCCTTTATACCATTCCCAATCTAATTCACCATTGACCTCACTTAAGTTAGGTGCTTTTCCTCCTAAGGTGAATAATTAATTAATTAGGTCCCCCTTTAACACCTTTTCATTCTAATTCTTCATTGACTTAGGCTTAAGTGACTTTTCCTAATTCATTGTTTAGCCATCAATTCCTCCTTGTTTCTCCATCTTGTTCCCTGTTTGTGCCTGACTATAGTCTATGGGAACACATAGACTACTAAGTCACTTCCTGCTGGCCTACTCTTGGGAACATGACATCACAAAGGAGTTGATGTCAGAATTTGAAAAGAAGGATCTTGTAGGTCTTTGTGCTGAGTTGTAGGCCTTTGTGTCGAGTTGTAGGCCTTCGTGCCGAGTTGTAAGCCTTCATGTCGAGTTGTAGGCCTTTGTGTCAAGTTTTAGGGTTCATGTCGAGTTGTAGGCCTTTGTGCCGAGTTGTAGACCTTTGTTTCGTGTTGTAGTATTCATGTCGATTTGTATGCCTTCGTGCCAATTTGTAGGCTTCATGCTGAGCTGCAGGCCTTGTGTTGAGTTGTAGGCTTTATGTCGAGTTGTAGGATACTCCAATGAGATGGTATGGTATGTCAAGTTGTTGCTACACCAGTGAGACAGTTTGGTACGCTAGTCGTGTAGTTGAGAACCTGTATGGTTGTGATGGTGTTTCTCGTAATATGATATGGGTGATCATGAGATAGCCCATGTAGCTCTGGTGATGCTACCAGTCTGTAAGACCATGTAGGTATTTCCCATGCCATGTAAGATGGATGGATAATGATGATAGTAATGATGATACTCACGACATGGGTGTATCCATGGGTGAGCACATCATGTGGGTGTATCCCATGACGATGATGGTGACACACACTACGATGTGTAGCTCTAGTGTTCTCTAGTGGGTTGTGGCCCATATACGAGATTAATAGGTCCACATGGGTGTATCCATGTGTGACGTAATGATGTTACCAATACCATGGTCTGCGTAAGCATGATGAGAGTATCATGGCATAGGGATAAAGGCTATGAATACCAAAAGGGAACATCATGGTTAAATACCTCCCTAGCTAAGAGGGAGTGTGGATGTTTTGGTAGCTGCAGGAGGTATTAACCTCCATGGATAAACCTTTGACTAGAATAGAATATTCCAGAAGCAAGAGAAACCCTAAACATATTTGTGAAAATCCTAGAAGACAAGTCGGCATGTGGTGCGTCGACATGAGGGGTGCACCAAGGTTGGGTGCACCAGTACAAGAGGCATGTTGGTTGATGGGTGCACGAGCTAGATGGGCGCACTGAGTCCATGAAGGGGTGGGATAGTTGGTTGAGTGTGAGGATTCACAGAGGTGTGTGACACACCCAAGAGACATGGTTCTTCACACAAGTGACCCTTGGAGTCCATATAAGAGCAAGGGCGTACAACCAAAGAAGGTGGTTTGGTAGAACTTAAAGGAGAGCAAGAAGAGCTCTGTAATTCAGAGGCACATGAAGAGGGTGAGCTCCCTCAAGGAACCAAGTCGATCCACTTGGAAGGACTTGTGCTTCCTTGAGGTGGATTCATTGGACATAGTTGGGTGAGCTTATCTTGAGTTGATTTTGGCTAAGTCTGGAAACATAGGTCCGTTGGAGGCATGTGTGAGGCAGAACTGAAATCTGTGAAGTCTGGAGAAACGAAGAGACAGAGTTTGTGGAAACAAAGAGACAACAAGTTTGTATTTGGGGGCACATTTGAGGTGCATCTCGAGTGGTTGCGGAGACGATTGCGACAAAGAGTCTTGGTGATGATTTTGTGTATGAGTTCCTTGGTGAGGTGAGATGAGTCGTTTGACTCTGTTGAAGTTGTAAATTGAACCAATAGTGCTCATGTTGTAACTGATTCACAATAACAAAGACTTGGCTGAGTATTAGGCATAGTTCATGTCGCATGCACTATTTATGTGTATAGATTTTATTTGTTCCAGAGTTCTCTTGGTTTCTCATGGTTGTATGCTTAAATATGACTAAGTGTTAAGAAGTTAACAATTGTTGAAGTGTACAAGAGTTACACTAGAGTAGGAGTGTGACTCATCGGTAGCCTAGAAGAAAGTATGGGTATGCTCTAGGTGAAGAGGCATAGTTCGAACGAAGTAATCTTGGTGTTTCCAAGAAGCCAAGTGAGAAACATCGTGGTGTCACACACCCTCAAGAGGTGCACAATTGCAAGATTCAGCAAGGCACGATGTGGGGAAACGATAGATGGCATCAAAGCAGATTCCTTGCAAATTTTAGAGAAGTCTTGGGGAGATCTTCACTACTATCTCAATGATAAATGGTATCAAAGCAGATTCATTGCATATTTTGAATAAGGGTTGGGGAGATGTTGAAGTTGTAAACTGAACCAATAGTGCTCATGTTGTAACTGATTCACAATAACAAAGACTTGGCTGAGTATTAGGCATAGTTCATGTCGCATGCACTATTTATGTGTATAGATTTTATTTGTTCCAGAGTTCTCTTGGTTTCTCATGGTTGTATGCTTAAATATGACTAAGTGTTAAGAAGTTAACAATTGTTGAAGTGTACAAGAGTTACACTAGAGTAGGAGTGTGACTTGTCAGTAGCCTAGAAGAAAGTATGGGTATGCTCTAGGTGAAGAGGCATAGTTCGAACGAAGTAATCTTGGTGTTTCCAAGAAGCCAAGTGAGAAACATTGTGGTGTCGCACACCCTCAAGAGGTGCACAATTGCAAGATTCAGCAAGGCACGGGGACGCGATAGATGGCATCAAAGGAGATTCCTTGCAAATTTTAGAGAAGTCTTGGGGAGATCTTCACTACTATCTCAATGATAAATGGTATCAAAGCAGATTCATTGCATATTTTGAAGAAGGGTTGGGGATATCTTCACCACTATCTTGACGATAGATGGTTTCACAGTGGATTCGTTGCATATTTTTATGAAGGGGTTGGTGAGCTCTTCACTGCTATCTTGACGATCGATGGTATCAAAGAAAACTTTGAAGGCAGTTTGTTGTGAAGATAGTTCAGTGGGAACCTTCACAGACTTGGTAAATGGTTTGGTGCAGCAAACTTGTTCATTGTAGACTTTACATCAGACTTATGACAGAGGTTCAATTGATGGTTTGGTGGAGAGGTTGGTCTGGGAGGCACACCTTGTATAGAACAAGAGAAAAGTTTGTGGTGAAACGAAGCACTTGGATAGGGTGGGTGATCATGTAACTCATCACATAACTTAAACTTGGTTGGTTTGATTTGTGACGAAAGTCATTGACGGACATGTTGTGCACACCTTCGAGAGACCAAGGATAGAGTTAATTGAGTGAACCAAGCACTTGGGAAAGGCAGATGAAAACAATATTGTTGCACGACTTGTTGTAGATCTAACCACATAAGTGAAACGTAGAGGGTGATCGTAGAAGTGATCATGAAGAGGAGCAATTCTAGATTGCAGTGAGGTGAAGCACTTGGGTGCATTAGACGACCTAGTGAAACCCAGAGCAGCTTCACAACAAGCAGTTGGTTGGGCATGTTTCCATCATGATGTCTTTGTGTCATGCATCACAAAGAACAATAATTGAGTTGAGTTGGTTTGTTGGATATATTATACCTAGGGAGGTAATATGGGGTACCTAGGGACGTACCCAATGGGAATGTGGTTATGTATAATTATGTATGGAGGACAATTCTAGTAAATAAGATCCATGTAATAGTGTGAACATGATAAATGTGAGAAGGTTTACTAGAAGGTTCCAACTACTAGATTATTCCTTCTCTATAATGTTCATAGGAGATAGAGAATGTTATATAAAGAAGTGTTCACAATGTAGTGAGCATAGTGAAGAATATTATTATTATAGCAAGCAAGTATTGCTTGGGAGTGCATTCCTTCCATAAGGAATAATATATGGTGTTAGCCTACCTTACGGGTTTTGTTTATTTCTTGTGTTGAATAATTGTTGAACGGTTTGGTTTATTCTTTTTGATATTAAGGGTTATTTATGAAGTACATTTGCAGATATATTCAGGTACTTAACAATTGGTATCAAAGCTCTTTCCTTAGCCAAAGAAGGGAAGAAATTTTTGGGTTCTTTTTGTAGATTTTTCTAGGGAAAAAGGGGGCGACGCACTTTAGACACAAATATGAATTTATTTTAGTAGTATTTGCATAAACAAATTGGATATTTGAATTCCTCTTGGAAAATACCCAATTAAAAAAAAAAAAACAGTCGAAATGGAGTCTGAGAAGTGAAGTTATTCACATTTTATATTCGACAATTTTTCAAGGTATTTTCTAGAAAAAGTCGCACGATTTACATAGTAAGTTATTTTTAAACCCTAGTTTTTAGTCGAAGATTTATTTCAAGCAAGATTTATTTTAATGGAAAAGATGATGGTCCTAGTATTGAATAATATATAAAGTCCCTCAAGTCAGTATGGAAAGAGAAGTGGAAATTTTATATACATTGTGAGTTCCAAGAAGATGCTCATATATGATGGAAATCATTTGACTATTTTGAGTGGATGACACTTTTTGTGGAAGCACTTGAAAAATTAATTTTATAAAAATGGTCTCATGCCAAGATTAAAGATAAAGAGAGCCCCAAGGGTTTCTTTTCATGTGGCAAATTTGTCTTATAGGTTCATGGATGCATTCAACAAGAAAAGATTATTGTTTCTATTAACCCTAGTTGCATGCATAATTTTATCAATGTGAATTTGGCTAAAAGGTTGCAAGTACGTGCAAAGAATATTCAAAGCACACAGGTTGAGGGTAACAATGTTCTAGTCTTTAAATATTTGAAGATTACCATGGATAAATATGTGTTGCATTCATATTTTAATGCTATAGATATGGATGATGTGGATATTGTTTTGGGATATCCTTGGATGGACTCAATTGGTACAATTAATATTAATGTGCAAAATAAGTTTCTAAATCTTTGGTACAAGAAAAAGAAAATTACATTGTAGGATGTCTCTTAGTAAGAAAGATGGGCCCATTCAGGAAAGAAAAGAAGTTATTGTAGAGTCCAAAGTTGAATCAGAGGTAGATTCTACAAAAGGAGATGAAGCAAAGCCACAAGAAGGACACAATAAAGAAGCCAATGAGATCATTGACTCAAAGGCACACTATGTTGTAGAGTTGAGGAAAAAGGAATTGATTCCTACATATGTTGTTTATTTCCATCCACACCACATAGAGAAACAAAAATCATCAAGGTAGGGGCGCGAGCATCAATACACTTATGAACTAACATGGCACCATAAAGGAAACCAATCAAGAGGCACATGGAGGACTACCAACACTGTAGGACAATATCCGGATAGAGAAATAATCCCATGGCACCATAGGTACAATAAGGATCAAGATCAAGGTCGAAAGACAACAATTGGACATCATGTTCATCTTCCATTAGAATGGATGGATGGTCGTACTTGGTACCAGTTGGCTACCTTGCTCAGCTAGTCATATTGTATGGCTTCTTCCCATGTTTCAAGGACGAAACATGTGAAGGGGGATGGAATGTAGTACACATAGGGAGGTAATATGGGGTACCTAGAGAGGTACCCAATGGGAATGTGGTTATGTATTATTATGTATGGAGGCCAATTCTAGTAAATAAGGCCCATGTAATAGTGTGAACACGATAAAGGTGAGAAGGTTTATTAGAAGGTTCCACCTACTATAATATTCCTTCTCTAGAATGTTCCTAGGAGATAGAGAATGTTATATAAAGAAGTGTTAACAATGTAATGGGGATAGTGAAGAATATTGTTATTGTAGCAAGCAAGTACTGCTTGGGAGTGCATTCCTTCCATAAGGAATAATATATGGTGTTACCTTACCTTAAGGGTTTTGTTTATTTCTTGTGTTGAATATTTGATGAATGATTTGGTTTATTCTTATTGATATTAAGGGTTATTTATGAAGTATATTTGTAGATATATTCAGGTACTTAACATTGGATGGTTAGACTATAGCCTTCGGATGAGGTGACCCTTCGCAAAGTTATAATAGTCGGTTAACAATGATATGACTTGACATTTGGGAGGTGGATGCATGGTGCCTTGAAATGAAAGCAGTCAAGGTGCGAAGATGCTAAGACATTGCAAATGAGTTTAGTCAGTTGCATGCGAATTTTGGGACTTAAACAATTTTTTTAAGTGATCGGATGGACTCATCCTTGTATCGCAGTGAATATATTACAGGCTTGTGGAGCTGTGAATGGTGGTTGAGGTGAGTTCATGCAGAGATTCAGTTTCTTGGGCAAGGGAGGTCCAAGACAACAGACTTGAACATGGTTGCAACAAATGATGTCGTTGGAAAGGTATGGTTGATTTCAAGTTCTTGCATTTCCTAAGTGTTGCAGTGATTTCTTTGAAGAGAAGATAGATGACTGGACATGATGAGAACATATATCCATTCAATTTCCTTTTCTATGTCACCAACTTGTTAGCATTCCACCAACATTAGCATTGTTTCCAATCATTCACTTACAACAATCAATATATTTTTGGTGAATTTTATGTGGTTTTGCTATGAGTTTAAGAAACATTATGAAGTTGAGTGATATGTGGTTTGAACACATCACAGTCTCTCATTGAGTAGGAAAATCCCCACACCCAACACTTAGTTTATTTCCATTTCTTGTTGGCAAGTATCCCACACTAACTAGATTTTACATGTAAGTTTATCTAAGTAGAATTTTTTTGGTTGTGAAATCCAAAGTAGTAAGTGAGCCTGTGATTTGAGACCACACTAAACATTACTTTTTATTTTATACACATTTAATTGTTTGCTTGATTGATCGTTGGAATGGAGTGAAGGCCAAGGACTGTGCAAGTCAAGTTCCCTATGAAAATGGTAACATTGTTGTTGGTGGAGTTTATTTGATCATTAGTTAGAACCATGAATTCAAGTCACTAGCCTCTATACATATAGGCCAAAGAGTTCTTACCTATTTAACTTCAAACATTAAGCACCTACTAGAATTTCAAATTATTAATTACAACCATCTTTATCTTGACATGTGAATATATTCCTTTATATATGATGCATGGATTGCATAAGTAGTGACAACCATCCTTTTTAATGGCATGCAATGTATTCATCTATATATGAAGCATGGATTGTATAACTAGTGATGATTGTCCTTTTTAATGGCATGTGAATGTAGTCATTGATATGAAGCATGGTGGAATCCATAACAATGACTATAACAAGAGGAAGGTGCAATGCTAAGTATTGATCACATTTATATTTTGAGAATGGGATTTTAATAAAGAGTTGTGTATGCATTATTTTATAGTAGAGAATTTTATTTTGTTGATAGAACAAAGGTGGAAGAAACCAAAAAAAAGTGGTACTTGATTGGTAGTTGTTTAAACAAGAGTTTGAAATTAGTCTAATATGGTTTGCAGAGAACATAGAATTTTTGTTTCCGCATTTAGTATCCATGTTGATGAGATGGCCAAGCCATAGGCCCACCATTTACACATCAAGATTTATCTTAATTTATTCAATAATGACTTATCTCTCGACCATAACTTCTTTTAAAGGAGGGGGATTGTAACACCCATAGTACATGATGGTTGTTTAGCTAATCTTGGTTATGGTTATTTTGTTGATTCTTATGCGTTGCAAGATCCTCTTTAGGAGATCATTTTTTGGATTCATTACCCCCATGTTGATTATGTCTATTGATGTTGACTTATATCGAAGATCGAGACATATGTAGCTACTTAATGATTTCTATGACTACCTTTCTAATGGAACATGATGAGTATTCTTTCATAATCATGTTTTCCATTGACTCCTACCTTGATAACGATGTGTGTGTGTGTCCTTGACAATGTACCTTCTCTTATGAGGCATTTCTATTCGTAATGATTATTATGGTTCATATTTTGTATGTTTATCAATATTTTTGGAAGAGGATAACCTACCACAAGATGAGACATTGATTAACAGGATGGGAATTACATCTGAAGGAAAATGGATCATGTTTAATTAGAGTGACCATTTAAACTTGTTACCTATGGAGCCTTGTTGGGTTGGGAGGGGGTGGTGCAAGACTTGAAAATTCCTTCCAAAGTTAACCAAGGTAAAAATCCCAAGGGAGATGAATTGTAATATATTTTACCCACCTTTTGACACTTTTAATTCTAGCCTTAAATTGAATTTTAGCGAAGAAAGATATGGTAGGGAGTGAGAAGGATAAAAGGCATAATCGAGAGGAAGCTATTACACCCTTGAGAGATTAGAAAAGAAAGTGCAACCTTGTGTGAAGGGGATAGCCATAGAAGGGATGATTGAGGATTCAGTCTTGAGTAAAAGATTTGGTTCTAGTTTATAGTATATTGGAGATCATATTGATAGCTACTCTAGCCTAGTCTATGTGGATAAAGATGCTGGGATAGTATTTCCTAACCAACTAATGTGGGAAAATCCCACTCAAGCAGAGCTCAACACCAAAGGTGCGAAATGAAAATACTCATCTATCTTTTATTAATAAAAAACCAATATTATGTAGCTATACATCAATAAAAATGACTTCAACCAACATGGAGACAAGCTCCTAAAAACTATAAACTGAACATAATAATAGAAATACAACTTCAATCACCATGTAGACAAGCTCCTAGAGAAAAAGAAACTGAACATAAAAATATAGATAGTTGGAAAGATTATCTCAACTACTCCATGATACTAGGAAACTAAGATATCTCGACAACAATAGTAGCAATAATACTCACACAATTACAATAAGGTTCATACCAACTAATGTATATGTATTACGATCCTTATCATTCCTCCCAACCAAAGAAGCATTGGCCTTCAATTATTTTAGGAGATAGGGGAAACACTATTGGTATAGCCGATGTTGAACAAACATGATGCAAATGTTGACCAGTTGAAATAATAGTTTTTGAATGATTAGTCAAGTTCTTGATGTCCCATATCACCTTATGATATGTGTTGACAATATCGTGCATGCCCAACTAATTGGAATGAACCTGAAAGGAATATTTGGATGATTGATGATGAACCAAAGAAAAGAGGGTACCACATCGCAACTCTCAAGCATGCAAAAATGTTGTAACAAGTGAGATACTCTTAAGGTTGAAGAATGTCCTCTAGAGGTGGTGCCTCATGGAAACTATGGTTGATGAGTGAGAAAAGAAAATGTTGATGGAGGAGATGAAGAAGAGTCTGTTGCTAGAGAAACCAGATGCTACAAAGATGGATGTGGATAGGGCTACCAGAAGAAAGTCAAAGAATGTTTTTTAAGATCATATTGTTGTGGTAGTTCCAATGTATTGCGGATAAGATATTTGGAGTTATATTTATGTAGTAGGTAAGTATTGTTGAAATAATTATAGTGAGCCTTCCTAGCATATTGATCAAGTCGCCCCAACAACATGCCACAAAAATCCATATCAGTGACATCACAAGTGACTTTATCCATAAATTTAGGACCAAAAGCAAACAAGATAGTGCAATATCTATGTGATCTTGGAAGAGGAGCCATGATCCTTCCATCCAAGTACATAAGGACGAGGATGAGGGTCCACTGATAAGTGTTGCTTATCAACTATTAATTTGAAAATCAAGTTTTCTTGGGAGCCATTATCAAAGATACAGACAATGGAGAAGTCATGGGAGAGATGAGCACGTGTGATGAAGAGACTATATTGAGTTGTTTAGGGTGTGGATTTTTGTAGCAAGATGACTTTATTGAGTTGAATTTTCAACTCATCATAGATCTTATCTTCCCCTAAGACCTCAATAGGAGCATTTGTGTCTTCCTCAAAGGGAGATTGTACAATTAATGTTTTATTCTTCAATTGGAAACAAGTGGACTTATTAAGTTCATGTTTCTTACAATATTGGAAAAAATTACTAAAATAATAATAAGAAGAAGACGAGAACCCTGTATAAGGAGGAGGTGTAGGTTTTAAATTTATAGATCTGGGAACTTCTCTTCGGCTAGTTGAGCTTGATTGTATGCAACATCAATAGTCACAATCTCCATTTACTTCAATTCTCAGTATAAATGTTCCTACAAGCCACTTTTAAATTTAAGAACAATTTTGTCTCTTGAATCATAAATATTGAGAATGATATGTAGGCAATTGAACAAGTTAATATACTCTTGTAGATGCATATTAAAACCTTTATGCAGGAAGAGCCATTTGACATTCATATCATATTTGTAATTTGATGGATAGAGTGTGAGGCTGAAAGCTTCTATCAGTCCCATTCATGTAGTAACTAAATCTTGATTTGTGGCTTCGTCTATAATCAAGAGTTTAGAAATTCTTGTAAACTTTAATTTGGAGAAAAACACCTTCTCATCATTAGGAACTTGGTTGTAATCAAACCAAGAATTTGTATCAAGGATCCAATTCTCAAGTTGTTCTGGATTTTAGTATCTATCATAAATTGGGACTTCACACTTGGATCATCGAGAAGGTGACTCGCTAATGAAATTACTACATATCGGGTCAATATTCGATGAAAACTTCTAACGATAAGGATACAACTAATCGTAGCGTCACAAATTACGACATAATTATTGAAATTTTAATCATTTTTTCTAGGTGCCTTGATGTGCATCGTACTTTTGATGAACTTCTAGTGTCATCGATCTTGCGAGAATATTTCATTGATCTATAGGCACACTTTATTTGCTCTAGATATGAACTTATGTCGATCTAGAAATGAAATGTAGTTGATATAGTGATGAAATTATGTCAATCTTGCGACTCACCTAGAAAATTCCAACTATCCATATAAAAATTGTTTAACAACCACTGACTTGGTCAACTTTGACATAGTAAACATTTGTCGGAGAGTGATTTCAACTATTTTGTTGTATGTGCAACGATTATAAAATATTTTTTTGGTCATTGTTCAATGCATGAAATATTAGACTTTTTTCTATGTGCTACTTGTTTCATATCCAATTATTGATCTGCATAGCTAAGATTTTGTACTTTGAAGGTTAGAATTTTTTAATATTTCTTTGTCTCCTTTAAATACCCACATTGGATCAATAACCCTTATACCCTCTTTTTTGGGGACACAAATTGTTTCCTAGGAAATAGGTATGAATATGTCTACTCAATTCGATTTAATGACTATACAATTTGTTTTGGTCTAATTCTCTTTTATTGTTTGATTTTCTTACTTGGTTATAGTGAAGCTTTGAAGCTTATGTGGTAAAAATGTATGGTTTGGATTTCTTGAGTAATTGTTGACTATTTTTATAAACCTTTAATAAATCTATGATGACAATGTGATCCGGGTGGATATCAGTGGCCATTCACCTATTCCACTAGCTCGAAATACAGTTTTCCACCTTAGCAATTTTTCTATAGTTTTTCAGGTCCCAAACGTATGGGACCATTTTGAGGCCCAAACAACATTTGGGGGCCCAGGTGACATCCAAAGGCTCTGGCCTGGACTCGGTCAAAAAATGTTCTTCTCAGCTAGACCTTTCCAATGAGATATTGTGCACCCCAAACATAGATTGTATGAAAAATTTATTCCCTCGGAAAGTTGACGTATCAACTACCCCTATCGGGGCCTGCAAATCTTTTTGTGTTTCATATTCCAAGGTTAGGGTTTTGGATTTTATTTATGTTAAAAAGGCATTTGGAGCCTCAATGTAAACATCATCTTCTTGTGAATGAGTGTATCCATCACATCTCTTCTCAGAGATAAGCTGTCACCATTCTAGAGAGTTCATTCACTATCTATTTTTACAATTTCTATACATTTCTTTCATTAATAAAATTTGTGCATTATTGTATCTTTGTGGTTTTGGAAATATATCTATGTATTTACTTATTATATTTGTTCCTTCATTTTGTTCTCAAAATAATTCACATCAGTGGTATCAGAGCAGGATGCTCCTTATCATTTCTTAGTACATGTCCCTAACGAGGCAAGGGTATAGAGAGTTGGGTCTTGAGCTAGTTTCTCTTAAGGAAAGCCACTCTCGCTAGCTCGAGCGACCTCCCATGGCGGAAGAAAAGAGAGAGGTGGGAGTAGAATATTATGTTAATCTATTTCTAGAGGAATCCCTCACATGATAGAGGGATGAAATGATGGAGATTTTTTCCCAAATCCTTCGACAACTGTCGAAAATAACAGATGCGTCTTCATCAAGCATCCACATTGGAAGTGTTGCCCCTTTCAAGGTACAAGTTAATTTTGATATTCCTGTGTTTGAAGGTCAGATAGATGCATATGATTTGGAAAAGTGGTTAAATATGCTAGAAGGTTAGTTCTATGTCCACTATTTTTCCAATAGAGAAAATATCACCTTTGCGCTCCTTAAGGTTGTCCCCCATGTGAAATATTGGTGGGAAACTTACTAGGAGAAAAATTCCACTAAGGAGTCTGGAATATTTTGGGTCGAGCCCACTTGGGATTTTTTTATGGATGCGTTCAAGGAAAAGTATTACCCTGTTGGAAACTATGATGACCAATACATGAGATGGACCATGTTGCGTCAAGAAAAGGGCCAAGCAGTGTTGGAGTTCACAAATACCTTCCATACCTTGTGCACCAATATGAGTTCAATGACTTTGAGCGACAGATGGTTCTGAAATACCTAGGGGCTTTACATAGGTACATCCAAACCGAAATGAAGTTTCTGGACATCTCATCATTGGGAGTCACTTATCGATATGCTGTCAAATTTGAGTAGAAATTTCAGTATCAGAACAAGCGGGAGTTCGGGTCTGCAAATCTGCAACAACCAAAATATGGTAAATGCGGCCCTGACTCATAGAAAAACCAACCTCAAGATAACTAGTCCAAACCGTAAGAATAGAAGGGTAATGAGAAAACGAGGAAGGACACTAGAAAATGGTGCGACTTCCACAAAATCCATTGGCACAACACCAATGAATGTCGCTCAAAACAATCATTGGTGGTCGAGCTCAAAGAAAAATATATGATCCCCAGCAAAGAATCTGATTTAGAAAACAATAAAAGGATATAGATCATTGATGTAGAAACCAATGCTATTGTCATGATCACAACAATCCAACCAGAAGAACCATAGGATCCTGAGGAGGGGGAGCGCCTCTTCCATTCACAGATGTGGGTGAAGGGGACCCCATTGCATTTATTGTTGATAATGGAATCCAAAAGAACCTCATCTCAATAGAGGTTGCCAAGTAGTTGGATTTCCCAACAACACCACACCCGCAACCATACAACATCAGGTGGATTTTCCAGGGATGAGATCATTGTGTCACCCAACAATGCCACTTGACCTACGACATCAAGCACTTCAAGGATGAGGTAATGTGTGATGTTGCCCCACTGGAAGTCTTTGATGTTCTTTTAGGCCAATCATATATGTGGAAGCGTCATTTTTTTTATGATTCTTGACCCCGTAGCATCATTGTTACTCTGGGGGTCATATCTACAGGGTACTTGAGGTAGTTCTGACTACTATCCCACCAAAACAGTGCTGCAAAGTAGTCTCTCATACAACAAAGTTTAGCTTCTTCAAGATCCAATCAGAAGGTAAAAAGAAGGAAAATAGAAGGACACTGCAACCACTACAGCCTTGACCCAAGACCTTTCTATCCAACAAAACTAGATTGACAATATTGTAGAAGAGTAGAAAGATATTCTTACTACACCTACAGAGGTGCCTCCACAGTGCCCAATCAAGAAAAGTTATAACATGTCCCTTCTTACTCTTCATGTTGCATATTCACCAATAGAGTCCTCCCACAATCATATAGATCATGCAGCTAGATTGGTTGAATGGATCCAACCCCTCCAACAACATGTTTGTGACAACCTTCAACAAGCTAAACAAGATAGCTTCTTCAACTACTTGCCTCACCAAGGTTCAAATTCAACAAAATATTCCCCCGGAACTTAATGCAATGGGGACCATTTCTTTCTAAGGGGGGAGGAGTGATCTAGGTGGATTTCGACAGCCATTCACCTATTCCACTGGCTCAAAATACAATTTTCCACCTTGGCAATTGTTCTACTGTTTTTCAGGTCCCAAAATTCCGGGGNTTTTTTTTTTTTTTTTTTTTACATTTGGGGGCCCAAGCGACAATTGAAATATCTAACATGGGTTTGGTTGAAATGTGTTCTTCTCATATATACCTTTCCAACAAGCTATTGTGTGCCCCAAACGAAGATCGTATGCAAAAGTTACACCCTCGACAGGTTGACGTATCAACTACCCCCATCAAGGCCTACAAACCTTTTGGCGTTTCATCTTCCAAGGTTAGGGTTTTGGATTTTCTTTATGTTAAAAATGAATTTGGAGCCTCATTGTAAACATCATCTTCTTGTGAATGTGTGTATCCTTCACATCTCTTCTCAGAGATAAGCTGCCACCATGCTAGCGAGTTCATTCACTCTGTATTTTTACAGTTTTTGTACATTTCTTTCATTAATAAAAATTGTACATTATTGTATCTCTATGTTTCTAGCATTATATCTATGTGTTTACTTATTATATTTCTACGTTCATTTCATTCTTAAAATAATTCATATCACAATGGATTAATTCTTTGGTACATATGGGGTCAATATTCAATGACATTTGTACTGTAAGAATATATTTGTATATTGCACTTATATTGCTTTAGTGGATTTTGTTGTAATAGGAAATCCCAATGCCAAACATCACAGATGAAGAGAATGAAAGGATGCTTGCTATGTTAAGGGCTACATTGGAGGCACAAGGTGATGGGAAATGTTATTTCCCTTGCAATCAATGCAGGGGATTTAATAGAAGAAGACTTGTCATAAAAATAGTTGAAAGACATTGTTGGAGGTATGGGAATGTTGAAGGGGGGTAAACATATCATCCCATGGTAAGTTATTCATTATATGTCTTTGTATTGAGTGTAATTATAATTTTTTCTTTCATTTTAATATTTGTTATGTACACTGATTTTTATTTTATTTTTATTATTTATTTATTTATTTTTCCAGTAAAAAAGAGCAGAGCCTGTTGTATTAACTTTCCAAAAAAAGGTTAAACCATAAACACCATGTCTGCTAACTGTCTCGTTGTGTAAGCGGAAATTGAGACAGCTGGCTATCTATGCAATCTATGAGGGAGATAAATTGGCTGCCATTTGTCTTGCCCGAAGGAAACCAAGACAACTGGCAGCCATTAGTCTGAGAAAAAGCTTTGAGTTTTAGAGTTACAAAATAATGGCGTTTAGCCATGCCTAGTCTGAGGAAAACAGAGAAAAAGACTAAAACTATTAACTGTGACATTTTACCCGGTGGCCTCGCCTTCATCCATGTTGCCCTCACCATCCTCGGTGGTTGTTAGCACAAAGGCCTGTGCACATGTCGGGCAGCGCTATCCTGGCGGTGTATTGGAGTAGGCCTCGTAGAGCAGGTCTGCTCGTTGGCTTACTAGACTGGTGCGGTGGATTAGGTCCTCCACCAAGCTCCGTATTTCAAATACTAACTTCAGGTGGTCCGAGTGGAGGAGTGGTAGGTGGCCACACCCTTCCTTTTGCATGACAGACATAGGACGTGGCATAGGAGCGGTGCCACCCTCCCTATCCAAACTAGCCCCTAACGCCTCACCTTCCATACCAATTTCCTTGGCCTCGACTCCATCGTTTCATTCCAGAGCTTCTGTTGGAGGGATCTCGACTGCTCCTGCGGTCGATTCTACATCCCATCTCTGCCGAAATTTCTTCTATGATATAGCAGGGGGGGAAATCGTCCAATTGGACTTCTCTTGTGTTGGAGCCGTGATGTTCCTTGATGGCCCGTTGGGTAGTTTCCTTGGGAAAACATGTCGGAGGGTTCCAATTGTCCGGGACTGTGAAAAGTAGGTGTGCTGGGGGGACTTAAATGGGTTCATCCGGGACAATTTCTTCAATATAGGCCATGGGAGGCAACTCAGGTCTTTTGTGTTTTCGGACAAGATGCGTCCTTGCCATGGAAAGTGCCCGCTCGAATTTTTGTTGTCTCTTTCTGCGTGTAGCCAAAGCATACCAGGCAGCCCCCCTATGGGGCTTGCCTTGTTCCCTTGGCATTTGGAGGTGCCAAGCAGTGGCTTTGGCGATAGTTAGACCATTCCAGTCGCACCAGAGCTCAAGGATTCTCCAATGTTGCAACTTCAGCTCCAAATGAGCCTCTTCCTCTCCGAAATCAAGTAAATTCATGAGGAGTAAAGTGACCAGACTCGCTATTAAGGTTGTCCGATGAGTGCTCTGTGGTTCTGTTCCCATCACGCGCGCGAGAAGTCTTGGCTCATCGGCCTGGATGAACCAGCTTTCCCCCATCCTTAATGGCGAGGGGATGGGGGCCGGTGGCCTATATTTAAGGCTTGACCAAGCGTTGTACCACGTGGCCCCTCTGTGCTAGGTGGCACCCCATCCGAGGATGTACACTAATTTTATTGATCGTTTGTAATTATAAAGATAAATCCTCCCAGGTGTATGGTGTCAGATAATGTGCCTAGTAGTAGTAGAAATACTATTTTAGAAGTTGAGGAAGATGGTATGGATATTGAATATCAACTCATTCCTATGGAAGAATATGACACTAATCTCTCAAATATATTAATGTTTTGCAATTTTAATTTGTATTAAACTATGTTTATTGTATCTAACAATGATTGTTGTAATCTCATTTATTTTTCATAAATGTCGTCAAGACATTAATGCGATTCCACGAGGAATGGAAATTTACCCTATACAAATTAGTAGGTTGCCCTACTATGAGTGCCTGCAAATATCTCATTTGTTTGATGCAATGCATATCAGGAAGAATGTAACATAAACATTGTGGAGAAACTTAGATGGAAGGAATGACAAAGAAAAAATTGTCAAAATTTCTACCGACATTCAGGAAGTCAATCATGCAATGAAAAATTCGATTTATTCAAATAACAATGGAAACTGAAATAGTCTTCCATGGCTATTTATAGAGCAAGAAAACAATGTTGTAAAAGAGGCCATTTGGAAAATTAAATTTCCCACTGGATTTTCTTCAAACATAAAGAATATATTGACGAAGAAAGGTGAATTTGATGGGGTAAAATCTCATGACTAGCATACCTTCATTAAGGTAATTATTTTGGTAGATTTCTATATGGGTAATACTTATTTTTAGTATTTTAATTTTGTTTTATTTAAAAAAAAAAATGTTCCCTTTTTTGTTACAGTATGTTCTACCTCTATCTCTCCCTGACAACTTTCACAACAATGTAAAACAAGTTATATATGATCTTGGAAAACACATGAGGTAAATAATGATTTGTATGCAAAATCTTTGTTGTTGAACTTGTCAACATGTGTTTTACTTGCAATGTGTATACTTTGTTGTTGAAACCTATGATTTGCTTTGTATCATGTGTAGGTAGTGGTCATATAAATAAAACCATAAATAAGATATAAAATATTGAATGAGATAAATTCCTTGGCTAATGTGTGAAATGCAAAAGTATCTACCTTCGACATTTTTGAATGCGCGAGAACACTACCTCATACACCAAGTTAAGGAGATTGAAATGTGTGGACCTATACACACAAGGACAATGTAGATGGTGGAGAGGCACTTGAAGTCATTGAAAGATTTTGTTAGACAAAGAGCATGTACTAAGGGTTCTGTGGTGGAGGGTTATATGGTATATCAATCCTTGGTGTATATTAGTCAGTATCTTCCTAATTAACAACAAATATGAAGGTGCCTCACATTTGGGATTTCAACTCCATCAACAAATTTGAAGGGGGGGTCCTGGTTAGGAAAAGTAGAATGAGAAAAGTGAAAGGTAATTAGATGGTAGATATATACATTACTTTGCATTATTGATTTTTTTTCTATATAGTACTTATTTATTTTTTATTCAACTTCCATCAATTATTAATATTTATTCTTAGTAATTCTTATTCTTTTTTCATACAGTTGGTCGAGAGTGAGATGCAATACATTTATACATCACAAGCAATCTTGATTGGATGAAGGTATGGATATATCGATGTATACAATGTAATGGTGGGTTATCATGGGAAGGGGTGGCTACATTGCTTAAATAAGATCATCGCAATAAAGATACCAATATTACTCAGAGGCAAATTGATTTAGCATATGGTTTAAACCATAAACATGCAAGCATGTTATTCACCCACATCATGTTTCATTTTTTTTTCCAGTATATTAATCTGTATAGTCTGTTTTTTTTGTATTAAGTCTAAATATGTTTATTGATTGATAATGCATTTTTTACGTGTCAGTCATATTGCAGTTGACACGCCACAAGGCTATGTGGTGCAATGGTCGTAAATTTCAAATCAAAAAGTTGGATGACAAGAAGAAAACCTCTGATTGTGGGATAATTGCAGTCTTTCAGGTCACTAATGTTTCCTCTTGAAGTGAAAAACATCCAAAAGTATATGAAAATAGATACTATGGGTATTTGGATGATATAATCAAGTGTGACTTTAAATCCTTCAAGTTATTTTTGTTCGAGGTCAAATGGTATAGGTTCTGGATGAATGAACGTGATCCTGAAAGTACTGTGATTGAGCATGCCAATGGATTTACCATGATTAATACAAGGACATTTGAGTCGGGTACAAAAACTTATGTTCTTCCAAGCCAATGTGAGCAGGTATTGTATTCAAAGGTTATAAGTAAAGCAGGTTGGTCGTATGTTATTAGATATGATCCAAGAGGAAGGTCTGTAAAGTATAATGTACCAAAAGAAGATGATATTGAAGAAGAGGAAGATACAGAGGAACATGAGGTAGATGTACTGCCAAAAAAAAGAAGTTGAAGAAGATGAGCCAGATGTAGATGGAAATGTTCTTGATGATGATATTGATGATGATATTTGACAGTATTTTAAATTACTTTCTAATTAATTAGCGAGCAACCGAAAAGTGGACATTTAATTATCAATCCAGGGTCATATCTTACTTGCAAACTATTGTGCACTGTATATGCAAGTTGAAGTGTTATTTTTCTATGGGGTTGTAGTACTTTGAATGTCACAAATCAAGGGTTCAAGATGCTTTAATTAATTCACCAAACTAAACTATTCTCTAAGTTGTAGAGGTATAGATATTACACTTGCAGGAAAGGAAAATCACACTTGCGAAATTGAAATCACACTTGTGGAAATTGAAATCACGCATGCAAAAATTGAAATCACACTTGCAGGAATTAAAATCACACTTGCAGAAATTGAAATCACACTTGCAGAAATTGAAACCACACTTGCTAGAATTAAAATCACACTTGCGGGAATTGAAACCAAACTTGCAGAAATTGAAATCTATACTATGATCTATTGGTGACTTTCTTAAGCATAATGAAGATCTTTTTTGGGGGGACAATTAAGTGTTCATTCATCCAATCACAATCCAATAATACCAATTTCTAACTATTGAAGATTAATGTTATCACAAATTAAGAACCAAACAAAATAAAGTGCAGCTGCAAGTGGAGTTGCAACAATGAAGCTGCAAGTAGAATTGCAACAACGAAGCTGCAACACAAAAAAAAGTATTGCAGCGTTGTGAGTTGTAGCAACAAACTGCAGTAACAGAGCTACAACGTGAGAATAGGAATGAGGCGAATACCAACAATTATGAGTTGCAACACATTTGTGATTATGAATTCATGAAAATAGAACCAATGTAGAATTGTAGCTCAAGAGTGCTAATTCTTAACAAAAAGAAACTAAATATCAACCACACACGAATTGCAACAATTGTTCTACCAGATTTTATAAATGTAGAAGATTGAAAAATAAACAGTTATGGAATTAAATAAACAAAACTAAAAGGTTAAATTCTAAACTAATATACTGGCAGTACCTGACTAAGGAGGGGCCCCTACCCCCTTAGACAAGGCACCGAGCTACGAAATCAGGACCACAAAATCACCATCACATCAAAACACGAATGAAAATAGGAACATAAATTGTATTACAGAAGTTTGAAAGTACAATAATAGTCGAATGCGTATCACTAGAATAATTTCCTCCTCCTCAACTATGGAGAAGTTGAGGTTTTTATACAACATGATTGATGTCTAAAATAATATAAAGTTATAGATGGACAACCATGAGAATCTGATTGTTCATTTGGTTAATTTGATTTTTTCAAACTTTAGTGGGAATCAGGCGTGTGTTGTCTCGATAGGAAAATCAGTTTCTTCTTTTAGTCGCCTACTTGCCTCTTATCGCTTTCCTTTATGAAGACCATTTCCCAACTGTTGGCTATAGTGTTGATTGTTGTGCTGGGAGGATTTATACTTGGAATCGCAACAATGGTAGACTCAAAGTCGCAATAATGGTAGACTTGAAGTCACAATAATGAAGAGTATTCTTGGAGTTGCAGTTATTGTCCAGAGTTGCAACAACGAACATCATGCTTGAAGTTGCAATGGTTGTCTGGAGTTGCAACAACGACGAAAACACTTGGAGTTGCAGTAGTTGGTTTGTGCATGGTTACTTGGAGTAGTAGTAGTTGGATCACACCCGAAATTACAACAATAAAAAGTGCACACATAGAGGTATTGCAACCACTATGAGGAGTTGCATCTATTGTATTACTCATGTGTAGGAGTATTAGTACAAGAAAGTAGCAAGTTCCTATAAGAAATATGCAATCATAATGTAATAATGTCATAAGGGGAAAGATTCATACCTTAGTGATAAGTAATGCAAATTGGATAAGGAAAGTATCAAAAAGGAAGTGATCAATGGAAAATATTAAACAAAAAGGTATTAGACGAGTGTTGAAAGTATGCCAATTTAAGAACTCATCATCTCTTTGAGCCCAAAAATGTTGTAAGTCCCCATAAAACCAATAATCACTCAATGTTAGAGAATTCAGGATGACCCTTGGGGCCACTGACATCATAGGTTCACTCTTCAGTTGCCTCATTCTCCTCACTGATATCTTGTTCTGTTGGAACTCCTTTGTTTTCTTTCTCTGTCTCTATTTGAGTGGCCTCATCAACTAACATGAAATATGTATCCTGGACAACTACTTCTTTTGTATCTTTGAGTTGAGCTCTTTATTACAAGTTGGTGAAGGGTTCCCCTACAAAAACAGGGCTTGTTGCAGGGTAACCTAATTCATCAAGTGCCCTTTGTTCCTCAAGCTCATGTCCGAGCATTTTTAAATCATGTTTTCTTTCATCAAAGATGAATAAGCATGTAAAGAGTGTGGGGTGCTTATCCATGTGGGATTGATTCATTGTTTTGGGGTAGTAGCCTCTATTTGTGGTTCGTGTAGCCCTAGGTCTGTTACATCAGTCGAGTCATCTCCATAGGTATTTCCTAGTGGAACCTCTTCTACTTCATGTTCTTCACTGTCTAAATTCTATGAGTGGGTAGGTTGTTCCCCTGGAGAACCTCCTATTGTTGCTTGTGTAAAAGTAGGGGCTTCCAGTTCTGTTTCTTGCTTCTCTTTTGTAGTAGCAACATTCAGTTCATCAAGAGTGCCTCTTGTTGATTCGACAAGAGGAATTGTTTCTTGTTTGTTTTCCTCAATTATTCTTATTGTTGTATCAATGAAGACTTCCAAATCCTCTTTATCTATTGTATTACTAGATTGCTCTAGATTCTCCATCTGTGGCTTCTAAGGCTTGGGAGAGTGTGTTGGAGGGGTACTTTTTTCTAGTTTTTGTGAAACGAGAGAATCTTATTCCTCATGTACCTCTTTTCTTTGTGGTGGGTCCTTTACCTCTATTACAACTTGGTATTAAGAAGGGCTCCCCACTAGTTCTGGTGGGTCAGTGGGAGCTTTCACCTCTACCTTTTCTTCGTCTGAATATCCCGTCAAGCGAGAAATAAGGCCTTCACCAAGAGTTCCTTAGTTTGGTTCTTGTGTGTCAGCCAAGGCCTCATTGGCTTATAGGTTAATGTCCTCCTCTAATTCTTTTGTGTGAGGGGAGGGTTTTTCTTCCTCTATTTCCTGGTGCTCCTCTTGGGCTTGTTCTTTAAGCTCATCAATTTTCTTATTTTTACATTGAGTTGTAGTTAGATGGTTGGTTCTCCATTTCCTTGGAATGAGGGTTTGTCACTTTGTAAATCCTCTAACTCTCTTTGTACGGGGCTTGATGGAAGTTACCTCAATGTCATTGTCATAGTCATCCTTCATCAGAGTTTCAACAGGCTAGCCTTTTTTCCCAGTTGACCTCTTGGATTTCTTTGGTAGAGGAGTCGCAACAGTTGGGCTCGATGTACCCATGGCATTGTTCCTTGGTGGAGGAGTTGCAGTGCTTGGACTCACCGTGCCCACAATATTGGTATCTAGCAGAGGATTTGTAGCTACATCTCCTATCGGTGTCGGAAGTGCGGGTGTTTCCTGTTGGGATGCCTAAAGTGCAACCACTTTTCTTTCAGTGAACATAATAGGTGGTCAGACGATATTGTTCCAGGTGCGGCCTTCTTATGCAGTGCATGGTCCACTAAGATCTTTATAAGGTCGTGGTGTGATACAAATTATGTGGGGTTCTTTTCCCTTTGAACTAGCGCAACCATCGATTGTAGTGTTTGGAATAGGAAATATGGCATGTTGATTGGCCGATTGTGGCATAGATGGTCAAACAAGTGAATATGTTGAACATAGATAGTTTTGTAGAAACCTTCATAGGTGAAGTATCGCTACACAAAGACAACCACATTCTCCCATGGGTGTGGTAAATACCATCGTTCAAAACATGTTCCTTTCTTTACTAAAGCTTCTCTAGCCTCGAGGAATTTCATGAGAACTTCAAGATGTGAAGTTCTTCTCATGTACCATCACTCGTCTATCCTTGGTAGGCCGACGAATTCTTCCAATGTCTCTTTCGTGACTTCTATATGTTCCCTTGCTACCTTGGAGTGTTCATCTCTATCATTTAGGTAAAATTAAAGACCTATCTCGTCATTATATCCCTGTAGGAATTGAACATATCCCATCCATCCTGCTTGTTCCAAAATATGTGGGATGTTGTTATAGATTTATAGTAGCAATTTTTCAATAAGCTCCCTCCATATCAATGAGCCTCCCATGGCTCCTTTCTTCTACTAACTCTGAGTGTTCGTGTTTTCAGGGGTGATGCAAGTTATCGAGTGGAGAATTTGGATTTGTGGCAATAAGGGTGGTGGGTATGGATATCATGAATATTGCAATGATGATCTAAGGTGGCAAAATTAAAAATTTACTCATTGCAAATTAAGATAAGAACTTGTACCTATCACATCTTACCTTGAGTGGTTGTACGAGTATGACATTGTTAGAGTTGCGGCGATAAAGGATGGAGTCACATTAACGGTCCCAACTAGAATTACAACATTGCTGGTGTTAATTATGTTGATTGGAATTGGGAGAATGGTGGTGTTGATGAAGTGTAGGCTACTAGTGGAGTCGTAGCAATGGGAGTTGTGGTGACAAAGCTACAACATTGAGAGTTGCAACAGCTAGAAATGTGGTTAAATGGTGGAAATAGGAATTGCATGAGTGATGGTGTGGGAGAAAGGTATGGGTGGAAAGTGAAAAAAATAAATAAAGTTGCAGGCGAAGTTACAATGACGTGAGTCACAACAATGGAGATGCAACAACAAAAAATGAGAGGGTTGGGATTTAAGGAATGAAGTGATGTTTCAAGTGGATTTGCAACCAAGGGAATGAGAGAAGGGAGATTTGTGAAATGAAGGAGGGTTGCAAGTGGAATCGCAACTAAGGGAATGGAAGGGGAGAGGTTTACAAAATGGAATAGAGCTGTAAAGGAAGTTGCAGCAACGAGGATTGTTGCGATAAAGGGAGTTGAAACAACATGAGTTGTAGCAAAAGGATTTGTAACAATGACAATTGCAGCAAAGGGAGTTGCGGTAATAGGATTTGCAACAAAGGGAGTTGTAACACAAGAGTTGCAACAACGAGAATTGAGGCAAAGGGAGTTGCAATAACGGAAATTGCAACAACTTGATATGAACAACAAGGGTTGAAACAACGTTGTTGTCCCTTGCATATCCTGAAAAAATAATTATTAGAAAAAAACAAGTTTTTATGAAAATTTATTGAGAAGGATCCTCACATAACCATCACGAAATCGTGAAGTGCCCTTCTTGTTTATTTTGGGTTGTTTTTCTTTTTTTATGGGCTAGCTAGGTTGGTTTTCATACATTTTTTTTAACAAGTGAAGAACAAAGATTATCCAGCCTAGAAACAGTCATCCTAAACAAGTTCCAGATCACTTTCGGTCCATCCATTTCCAATCTTCCTAAAAAAGGCTTCCTTCAATAGGGTTCGGTGATATAAGCGAAATCTATGTCCATTGGCCATTAGAAGAATTTTGTCTTCATCTATGGTGTATAATTTGATGGCCCCACTATTATATACTATATCAATCTCATATGAACCAAGCCATTTGGTGCAAAATTTTCCTCTAAAGTCCTTGAACCTAGAATCAAATAGTAATGCCTAGTTTCCAGCTTTGAACTTCTTTTTCTTGATAAACTTATCATGCCATATATCCTTTTGGTGTTTTATCAATGTGGCTCAGTGTAGGGAATCATATCGTAGCTCATCCAACTCGTTAATTTGAAGTATTCTTTTTTTTTTTAGCCTCTGATAGGTCTAACCCAAGTTGTAATGTTGTCCTAGGTCCAATGCCCCCTCCCAATACATTTTTCCAATAAAAATATCCTTGTTTTACTGGATATCTTGGATTTTTACCAATTACCCCTTTTTATACCGCCCAATACCTATAAAACCCCTTGTACCCTACATCCCCCCCCAAATACCTACAATAAATTGGCTCTATTTTTCATAGTTTAAAAACCCCCTTTATGAATGAATGTGATAAGATATTGGTCAATAAGGTGAAGCCCCCATGGAATCTATCATCCCAGTCCTTAAGATTTAATATGACGGTTTTAGTGATGATGGCCTCAAGGATCTTATTAGTCCCCTCTACTTGTCCATTTTCCTGTGGGTTGTAACACCCCAAGGACGTGCCCCAGTTATATTATGAATTGTAATCATGTTTTATAGGCCGGTGAGCCGAGTGTTGATAAGCTGGTGGGATTATGTGTTTATTAGGCCAGAGAGACTAAGTGTTAAAGGCCAGGAGCCTATTTTTGTATATGTAATTATGTAGAACATTAATAAAGATTAAACATCGTTGTGTGCAGACCGACCATGAAGAAAGAGTGACGGGGGACTAAGCTTCCACAGGGTGGGTAACGGAAAAGGGGCTGAAAGGTTGGAAAAAGGGGCTAATCTTAGGGGCTTAAGTCCTTGAGAACAATAATTTATTATTATTCCAAAGTTGCGTGACAAACATGTTTTTATCCTAAGTCTTGGGAAAGGCATCGTGTGCAAAAAGGGAACGCATGTAGCTCCAGGAAGACAAGTGTCGATGTAGGCACATGCAGTTAAAAGATGAAGCGTCAGCTGTGTTGGGGGTTCACTTACCATTTTCCATCCTCCGTGAATTGGGTAGAGTCTCTGCGAGTTCCCTATGTATACCCTCACGCATTTCTGAAAATAAGAACCGTGAAGTTGACCGGTGTATTCCCGTGAATCCCATGGCCTCTGTATTCGACCTTTGCAATATTCATGCATGCACCTAAGACCCGAAATCCGTGAACCGTTCTGTGTCTTCTGAGGAACTCGACACCTGAGTAATCACCTTAGTTGTGTCGTGTCTTAGCGTGGGTTGTTGCCGCCTACGATGCCATGCCCATATGCTATTGATACTGTCATCCATGTGTGAATGGGTGTTGAACCATTGTTGTTTTCCTCACCTGGTTGGAGCTGAGTCGAGGAGTGTGTTGAAGAAGCAGGTTGTCAGGCCCAAGGTAGAAGAGGCAGGTTTTCAGGCCTGTGAGCAACTCTCTCCAGGTGAGAGAGTCTGCTGGGAAGTGGTTTTCTCCTAGAGAGAGTCCAACACCAGCTACAAAGCTCTGAGAATTCTTGATTTGGCCTGTTGCCAAGACCCAGAGAGGGAGGTGAAGCAATTGATGGACTGTTCCTGTGAAGGTGTATACTCTCCGGTGGAACAAATATGTGGGGAATGAGAGTCTATGAGTAGTGGGTGTAAGAAGGCTCATAGAGAGAATCCTTCCAATTGCTCTGTGCAGTTTTCCTATAACCTCAACCTGGAAGGTCTGCACGTAGTTGGTGGAGTTACTCCAGTTCCAAAGATAAGTATCATTATATGTTTAATTTCAATTAAAATGCATGTCTGTGATGCTTGTATGTTTTCATGTATTCCGTTGAATGTATGCATTACTGTTAATTCCATTAATTCTGTATGTTAGCAGTAATTCTGTGTTTACTTTGTATTGTTTGGTTAAATATGCATATTAAATATATATGTATGAGAATGTTATGCGCAGTAGCATTGCCCGATAGTGGGGTTGATGGTCAGGGACATTACAATATGGTATCAGAGCATGGTTTCAATGTTGAGCCTAGATGGGCCAAATAAGTGGTCTTTGGACCCAAGGTTTCGAGTGGAAATGGTGATCATAGGAACCAATTTCAAACCTTAGAATGTTTCTGAGTGCCAAGGGGTTACTTGGTCGTGTTACGAATCTCAGGAGGAGTAGCGGTAGAATAAAACCGCAGTCGGCATGGTATTTAACCAGAGAGAGAGAGAGAGCTCAACACTTGGGATGTTGGAGCCATAAGATCTGTTCGGAAGGAGAGGACAAACCTTTACGATCGTCAGATCTAGAGAAAGTGCAGAAAGGGTAACCTGGAAGTACTTCAGACTTCGCGACATCGATGAAACTGAATGCAAAGGTAAGAGAAAGGTTGAAACCCGAAGCTCCAAAGTCTGAAGGAGATCTACACCGTAGATCGTAGGAAAAGAGCCCGACCGTTAGATACGTGTCCAAGAAGGCAAAGGGAAGTCACTTTGGAGGATTTCAAGTGTGGAGTGTAACAAACTCCTGAAGTCCCGAAGGCCGAAGTAGATCGCAACCGTCCGTTGCGAAGGACATGCATCAAGAGATCATGTACTTCGAGTGGAAGTACTTCAGGAGGAGGAAAGTGTTGTGAGTTTGAAACTCCTGAAGCCTGAAGTGTCGAAGTCACTCATAGCCATTGATCATGAAGGAGGACATGCGTTGGTGGATCGTGAACTCTGGGAGAAAGCACTCCGGGAAAAAACGAGCGTAGAGGAGTTGAAAATCCTGAATTCCAAAGCTCTGAACCCGAAGAGCCAAAGTGGTGAGTCACGATGATGTCACCTGGAGGTGACGTGAACACATGGGTTGTGTGCCAAGTGTAAGTGGATTCCAAACCGTGGAAGGTTGAGATGGCATTAGGAACGTGATGAGTGTCACCCATCTGAATGGGCCATGTATCAGTCGCTAGTATTCCACCATGTGGCATCCTGTATGAGCAGAGTTAGAGGGCCTCGGGGTTACGTAATGTAGTTAAAGGTCATAGGACCCACAGTGGAGTTGATCACGATACATCAAGATCAACGACCATGAGACATTGCGGGGACCCAAGTTGCATGGAAGATAATTCTCCAAGGTGGTCCCGCAATCCAAACCACGGTTTCATTGAGGGGTTACGTGTCAGCATTAGAAGAATTGCGGGACGAAAGGCGGGTTTCTCTAAACCACCATTGCATGCCTCCGCAATTGGAAAACGTTAAGTGATGTGACGTAATGATGTCACCAAAGGTGATTGGGAATGTTCGGAGATTAACAATTCAGATGTGCGGATGCGAGATCCTTCGAAGCTCCGAAGTCCCAAAGACTCGAAGACTCGAAACTCAGACACTTGAGGTTCCATAGTAAGTGTCATCCATTGGATGCTGGGTAGACATGGACTATTTATCCACTCTACTTCGTGAGTTCGGTAACTCTGAACTCAGAGAGATTGTTGTTTTGTGCTTTGAAAATCTTCCAAAGTCGAAGGCCCAAGTAAGTGCTTATTGATCTAGCACTTGGTCACGACCCATGGTCGCGTGGGTTGGGGACTGAGAGAAAGGGGCTAGTGCCCGAAAAAATCACAGAGTAGAGCCTCGAAAGAAAATGGAGTTTGAAAGTTTTCTCGAATCAGATTTGTTTGTGAATGTTGTGGGATTTGTTAAGGAATGATGACCTGACAAATTCTGGTTGTCTGCACGTTGTGTTTGTAGAAGTTTAATGAGTGTCAGAACCGAATAAAGTTGCCACTTAGTGAAAAGAAATGGAGGAGGCACATAATGATTCAAGTTCAAAGAATGAAGCTAATGGAATGTATGTTCATTTCGGAGTTGAAGGGTCGAACTCCAATGGGCATGGAGAAGAGATAGATAAGAAAGGGCATATGATGAAAATCATTGAAAGATTGCAGAAAGATGCCCAAAATCACCGAGAAGATAACATAAAGCTCATGAAAGCTAAGGAACAACAGGGAGAATTCAACTTAAAGTTGATGAAGAGTCTGGAGAGAATAGAAAATAAGTTGGACAAGGAGAGAGACTTGAGCAAAACAAGGAGTCACCATACTTCTGAGGGAAGAAGATCAAGGAGTGTTGGTAGACACCATCATCACTCCCAAGGTCGCTCCAAGAGGAGGGCACATAATAGTTCAAGCCCATCTCCTACCAGAAAGAATAGGAGATCTGGAGTGGATGAACTGAAGGGATAAATGAACAAGATTAAGGCTCCTACATTTGATGAAGAACATAAGAAGGAGGAAGATGTCGAAACATGGTTGCTTGGCATGAGAAAATATTTCCAACTGCAAAATTATTCCTCTCATGCAGAAGGAAGAATTGCAATGTATCAACTAAAAGGAAAAACATCCTTGTGGTGGGATCATCTTGTGCAGGTGCAACACATTAGAGAGAAATACGTCACTTGGAAAGAATTCAAGAGGTATTTTGAGAAGAAATACTTGACTAAAAGATACTATGACAGAAAGATCAAAGAGTTCTTTGAACTCAAACTGGGCAACATGACCATTGATGAATACAAATGAACATTTTTGGAATTGTTGAAGTACTTTTCATTCATCAAAGATGAGACTGTCAAGATTCAAAGGTATTTGAGTGGACTGCCACCTTCCATCGGTGACAAGATCCAGTATGATGACCCTAAGACTATGGAAGAAACTATAAGAAGAGCAAAATGATTATATGATAAACAAAGAGAAAAGCCTACTTTTCGGAAGGCTTGGGATGACTAAAAGAAGTTTAAGAAAGAGCAGAGGCATAAGGGAAACAAACCTCCCTTTTTCAGAAATAGTCCTCAAGGACAGCCATCATTTAGAGAGTTGATAATGGTTGATGCAGGGGAACAAAGGTCAAGGCATACACCCATTTAGTGTTGGGGCTATCAGGGGAAACACATGTACAAAGATTGTCCCCACAAAAATGGCAAAGTGAGAGTTGTCCATAATGTTCAGCAAGCTGAAACAGTGGAAAACATGGGTAGTAGAATACCAAGAATCTACGCAGCCCTGGACAACAAGCAAGCAGAATATCAATCGTACATGATTGAAGTGGAAGGTATGATCAACAACCATGCCTTTACTATTTTAATTGATTCATGGGCTAGCCATAGTTATATAGATCCTAGAGTGGTGGAAAATTTTCAATTGTCGAGAAGCAAACATGAAAAGTCTTGGTTAGTGAAGTTGGATACAAGAACCAAGAGGAAAGTCACTGAGTTAGTTAAGTCCTATCCAATGGACATGAATGGACTGAGCACAAAGGCTGAATTGAACATTTTGCCTTTAAGTTCTTATAACTGTCTAGTTGGGATGGACTGGTTAGACCAACACCATGCCATCATGGACTGTCGTAACAAGGCATTCACTTGCTTGGATGAGGAAGGAAATTGGAAAACAGTCCAAGGAATTCCCGGAGTTGTTGCTATTAGAAAAATCTTAGCAATGCAACTGAAGAAGTGTTATAGGAAAGGTTGTCAATTATTTGCAACCCATGTAGAGGAAGCATCTAAGGATGAAGTCTCAAATATTGGAGATCATGCGGTACTAAAGGAGTTTGAAGATGTATTTCAGGAGGTACTCGGACTACCCCCAAAGAGAGATATTGACTTCTCTGTAAACTTGATGCCTGGAGCAACTCCAATGTCAAAAGCTCCTTACAGAATGAGTACGCCAGAGCTGAAAGAACTACAATTGCAACTTGAAGAGCTTCTGAAGAAGGGGTATATACACCCAAGTGTGTCACATTGGGGATCCCCAGTCCTGTTCATGAAGAAGAAGGATGGGACATTGAGATTGTGCATCGATTTCAGACAGTTAAACAAAGTGATTGTTAAGAACAAGTATCCTCTGTTGTGGATCGATAATCTCTTTGACCAGTTGAAGGATGCTAAGATATTTTCGAAAATAGATCTTAGATCAGGATATCACCAGGTAATAATTAAGGATGAAGACATCAACAAGACCACCTTCAGAACAAGGTATGGTCATTATGAATTCACAGTGGTTCCATTTGGGTTGTCAAATGCACCCATTGTTTTTATGTGCCTAATGAATGGTGTATTCAGAGACTATCTAGACAATTTTGTCATAGTATTTTTGGATGACATCTTGGTGTATTCCAAGTTGGAGGAAGAGCATGAACATCATCTGAGGATGGTGCTGCAAGTGCTAAGAGAGCACCATATCTATGCCAAGTTGAGAAAATGCTCATTTTATAAAAAACAGATCCATTACTTGGGGCATATCATTTCAAAGGACGGGATAGTTGTAGATCCTGAGAAGATAGAAGCCATCAAAGTATGGTCAGCGCCTTAAAACGTGACATAAGTCATATCCTTTATGGGTCTAGCTGGCTATTACAAAAGGTTCATTGCAGGGTTCTCGAGGATAGCTCACCCTATCATTTCCTTGCAAAGGAAGGAGAAGAAGTTTCAGTGGATAGAAGAATGTGAGAAAAGATTTCAACGATTGAAGCAATTGTTAACCAATGCTCCAATCCTGAGGATTGTAGATCTGAATGAAGACTTTGTAGTGTGTATGGACGCATGCAAAGAAGGCTGGGAGGATTCCTCGATCATAATGGGTTCGTAATTTGTTATGAATCCAGAAAGTTGAAAGAGCACGAAAGGAACTATGCAACTCATGATTTGGAGCTGGCAGCCATCATTCATGCTCTGAAGAAATGGAGACATTACCTCATGGGAAGGAAGTTTGAAATGAGGACAGACCATAACGGTCTGAAGTATTTGTTTGATCAGCCAACCTTAAATGTTAGGCAAAGTAGATGGTTGGAATTCCTTTGTGAGTATGACTTTGATATCAAACATATCAAAGGAAAAGAGAACAAAGTGGTTGATGCACTCAACAAGAGAGTGCATGAATTACATGCTACAACCATTAGCATGTACCGAACTGATATTAAAGGTAGAATTTCGGAGGCTACAAATATAGATTTGCAGTACCGGGATTTGGTAGCAAAGCGACAACAAGGTAAGATTCCATAGAAAGTGGAGAATTATAAATTGGAAACTGACAGAACACTTCTGTACAAGAACATAATTTATGTACCTAACGTCCAAGAATTGAAACTTATGATTTTGAAAGAAATGCATAATGTGCCTTATGTTGGGCACCCTGGATATCAGAAAACAGTGGCAACAGTCAAAGGCCATTACTTTTGGCCAAGTATGAAGAAAGAGATTGCATAATACATCACCAGATGTATGGAGTGTCAGAAGGTTAAAGCTGAGCAGAGACACCGAACATGGTTGCTACAACCTTTAACCATTCCTGAGTGGAAGTGGGAAGTGGTGACAATGGATTTCATCATGGGATTGCCTAGAACCGACAAGCAACATGATTCAATCATGGTGGTGGTGGAAAAGCTTACGAAAGTTGCCCATTTTATTCCACTAAAGACTACTCACAAGGCATCTAACGTTGTCGATATTTTTATGAGGGAAATAGCACGATTGGACGGTATTCCCAAGACAATTGTGTCTGACAGGGACCCAAAATTTACCTCAAAATTCTGGAAAGGGTTATTCAAGGGGTTCAGAACAAATCTGAACTTCAACACTGCTTACCATCCTAAGTCTGATGGATAGACAGAGAGGGTGAATAGAGTAATAAAAGATATGTTAAGGATGTATGTGATGGTAAACCATCTAAACGGGAAGACTTCCTACACTTGGTATAATTAGCCTACAATAATGGGTATCACTTTATGGCAGAAAGTGAAATACTCTAGTAAGTTGGGATAATCCAGCTGATAGAGCAGTAGTTGGGAGAGAGTTGCTCAAGGAAATGGAAGAGAAAATGCTAAAAATTAAGCAGAATTTAAAGGCTGCCCAAGACAGGCAGAAAAGTTATGCTGATAAAAACAGAACCCACAGAGAGTTTAAAGTGGGTGATCATGTTTTCTTGAAAGTGAAAGCCAATAGAAGTTCCCTGAGGTTGGGAAACTTTTCGAAGTTGGCAACTAGATTTTGTGGGACATTTGAAATCCTAGAAAGGATTGAGCCAGTTGCATATATTCTTGCATTACCTGCATCCATGACTGTACATAATGTGTTTCATATTTCATTGCTTAATAAATATATACCTGATGCTAATCATGTAATCGATTGGAATGTGATTCAGGTGGAACAAGAAGGTGTCCTGCAAGTGCATTTTGTGCGCATATTGGACCGGAAAAGCAAACAACTTTGGAATCGAGCCATAGGGCTTGTAAAGGTCCAGTGGAACTTGTACGGTCCTGAGGATGCAACACGACAGCATGAATATGCTATGTGGGAAGAATACCTGCATCTTTTTGAAGATTTTGAAAATCTTGTTGATGTTGTGTAAAGAGTTGCACCGAGGACAGTGCAAAAATAAGGGGAGGGGATTGTAACACCCCAAGGACGTGCCCCAATTATATTATGAATTGTAATCATGTTTATGAATTATAATCATGTTTTTTAGGCTGGTGAGTCGAGTGTTGATAAGTTGGTGGGCTTATGTGTTTATTAGGCCAGAGAGCCTAAGTGTTAAAGGCTAGGAGCTTGTTCTTGTATATGTAATTATGCAGAACATTAATAAAGATTAAACATCATTGTGTGCATACCGACCACGAAGAAAGAGTGATGGGGGACTAAGATTCCACATGGTGGGTAAGGGAAAAGGGGATAAAAGGTTGGAAAAAGGGGCTAAGCTTAAGGGCTTAAGTCTTTGAGAATAATAATTTATTATTATTCCAAAGTTGTGTGACAAACATGTTTTTATCCTAAGTCCTGGGAAAGGCATCATGTGCAAAAAGGGAATGTATGCAGCTCTAGGAAGACGAGTGTCAACCTGGGCGCATGTAGTTAAAAGCTGAAGCGTCAGCTATGTTGGGGGTTCACTTACCATTTTCCATCCTCCGTGAATTGGGTAGAGTCTCCGCGAGTGCCCTCTATATACCCTCATGCATTTATGAAAACCAAAACCATGAAGTCGACCGGTGTATTCTCGTGAATCTTGTGGCCTCTGTATTCGACCTTTGCAATATTCACGAATGCACCTGAGACCCGAAATCTATGAATCGTTCTGTGTCTTCTGAGGAACCCGACACCTGAGTAATCACCTTAGTTGTGTCATGTATTAGCATGGGTTGTTGCCGCCTGTGGTGCCATGCCCATCTGTTGTTGCTACTATCATCCCTGTGTGAATGAGTGTTGAACCATTGTTGTTGTCCTCACCTGGATGGAGTTGAGTCGAGGAGTGTGCTGAAGAAGCGGGTTGTCAGGTCCATGGTATAAGAGGCAAGTTTTCAGGCATGTGAGAAACTCTCTCCAAGTGAGAGAGTCTGCTGGGAAGTGGTTTTCTCCCAGAGAGAGTCCAGCAAGAGCTGCAGAGCTCTGAAAATTCTTGATCTGGCCTGTTGCCGAGACCCAAAGAGGGAGGTGAAGCAACCGATGAACTGTGCTTGTGAAGGTGTATACTCCTAAGTGGAATGTGCATGTGGGGAATGAGAGTCCATCAGTAATGGGCGTAAGAAGGCTCCTAGAGATAATCCTTCAGGTTTCTATGTGCAGTTTTCCTATAACCTCAGCCTAGTCTAGGATTTCCTTGCCCTGGGTGGAGCTTGGTCCCAGCTCGGGGGTCACCCATTGCTGAGCGTGATAAGCAGTGTGGTCTAAGGCTGGGAGGTTCATGGAAGGTATGCACGTAATTTGTGGAGTTACTTTAGTTCCAAAGATAAGTATCATTATGTGTTTAATTTCAATTAAAATGCATGTCTGCGATGCTTGTATGCTTTCATTTATTCCGTTGAATGTATGAATTACTGTTAATTCCATTAATTCTATATGTTAGCAGTAATTCTATGTTTACTCTGTATTGTTTAGTTAAATATGCATATTAAATATATATGTATGAGAATGTTCTGCGTAGTAGCGTTGCCCGACAATGGGGTTGATGGTCGGGGACGTTACATGGGTGATATGGTGTTGTTACTCTGTGCTTGATTTTTTAGTTGTCCATCAGGTCTCTTACAAGTCGTGATGTGAATTGAGTTCCTCAGTCTATCACTATCTCTCATGGTATTTCAAACCTTACAAATATCTCTTCATGGAGAAACTCCACTACTACTTGTTCATTTGCTACTGGAAGTGCTTTTTCCTCCATCCATTTTGTGACATAGTCTGTGAAGATGAGAATGTAGGAGTGCTGATAGAAAGAGGGATTTATTGGTCCCATAAAATCAATGGCCCATTTGTCGAAAGGTTATAACCCATATCTAGTTGTTGTGGAATTTCATCTATCTGTACAGGTCTACTCATGCATTGTCAATTGTCTCACCTCTTCACATATTCTTTGGTGTCTTTGAAAAGTGTGGGCCAATAATACCCTTGATGGAGTACTTTGTACCCAATCCTTTTATTTGCAAAATGGCCCCCACATGGCCCATCATGATAGGATTTTAGTATTTCATGGACTTGTCCCTCTCACACACATCTTCTGATAATCAAATTAGGCCCAGTGTAGAAGAGGCATCCATCAATCCATGAAAATATTTCACTTTCCCTGACTATACTTTGTCGTTCTTTGGGAGTCATATGATGCAAATTTTTTCCTTCAGCCAAAAAAACAGCAATGTCTACAAACCAATGTGAGATAGTAGACACTACAAATGTTGAATTGGTGTTCAACACCTCCTTCGGGACTTGCGACATGGTCTAACAACCTCCCGTGGATCCATTAACTCTAGCGGTGATGAGTTTACCAATCACCCGCGGGTTTTGGTCTAACAACAACCGTACTGCCACTAAACCGGTATCAAAGTGAAAGGTTACAGGTTCGAGTCCGCTCGATTGGTGTCGAGTATCTCAGTTCGTGCTGAGAGCCCTTAGTTGGTTCTGAGGGGGAGATTGTTGAATTGGTGTTCAACACCTCCTTCGGGACTTGCAACATGGTCTAACAGCCTCCCGTGGATCCATTAACTCTGGCGGTGATGAGTTTACCAATCACCCGCGGGTTTTGGTCTAACGGAAGCCGTACTGCCACTAAACTTGTTTGAAAATGTTTAACAGGTAGCATAAGCTTGTCATTGATGGCAAGTACAACAATAATGATGGCTTGAGTACCACAGCGATGATCAACAGGCAAATAGAAGATAAGTCCAGGAAGATCGAATGATCGAAGGCAACGCAACGTTGATCAGGCGTGATGAAGTCCCGTAAAGTTTGTGAAGTATTCCTGATCATTGGATCCCATCCAAAATTCCCGACAGAACGATGACCGTCAGATCTCAATGTAGACAAGAGGAGCGGGCTGAACAAGAGGACAAATCTCAGACGTTAGATCTGAGCGCAGGGTCCGACCACCGTTAGATTGAGGAGAACTTGCACGATCCTTAAAGAACAAGGAGAAGCGGGCGTAATCGCGATATGCAAAATCGCGACTTAATCTGAGCCATCAGATCGAGGTTGAATCTGGACCGTTGATCCCAGTCCATGTCGGAGTTTCGAGGATCGCGAGTTAAACATGTCAAAGATTATTAACATCAGGAATCCCGAAATTGCGATATGCGATATTACGATTTAATCGCAGCCATCAAATCAAGATAAGATCTGGACCGTCGATCCGACTCACGTCAGCAAACCACGTCATCTAGGAACACGTGGCACAACCAGGTAATGACAAGTGTCAGATTGATTCAACATTCCAAGCACATGTAAGTCATGAATCAGGGTGACACGTGGCAGTTATTTAACACATGTGACGTCAGCAAACTTACACCATGTCAGAGTTTCAAGGATCGCGTGTTGGAGATGTCAAAGAAACAATGCAACAGGAATCTCGATTTTGCGATATGCGAATTCGCGATCCAATCGCAGCCGTTGAATCAAGATCAGATTTGGACCGTTGATCTAACTCCATATCGAAGTTTCGGGGATCGCAACATGGAGAGGCAAGTAAACAATGCAACAAGAATGCCGATTTCACGATATGTGAAATTGCGATTCAATCGCAACCGTTGAATCAAGCTCTGATCAGGACCGTTGATCCCATGTCATTTCGGGGTATCGGGGATCGCGACTTGGAAAGTCGAGATGCCTCATCTCCAGATCCACGAAACGCAAATTCGCGAAAAGCACTTTTTGCATAGGCGCTTGGTTATGACCATAGTCACATTGGGAAAGGAGCTAGTGTAGAAAAGCTATGTATCGAGGTTTCAGAGATCGTGACTTGAAGTATCAAAGACACTTGGGCATAGGAATGCCGAAATGCCGAAACCCGATTTAAAGGCAAGATTAATAAAGTTCATCCAACGACGCAAATAAACCTTAAGGAGATTAGAGGGCTACTGTAGCACGACATAGTATAACTGCCAGAAACCACTGATGGTTCCAGCCAGAGGACTCGAAGACACATGGGATGATTGATAGAGAAGGTGAAGAGCCGATGCGAATCTTCAAGAGGAATGAAGATGTTCGTGAAGGCGATTGACAGCTGGATGGGCATTGAGGCCTGTAACTGAAACAAAGAAGGTGAGCTCGACTGTCACAGAGAAGACGAAGAGTCTCAACTGCCAGAGAGGCTGAGGAATCTCAGCATAACACCCAGTGATGTTGAACGCGTGGGAAAACAGCCATAGAAGCTGAAGAGTCACGATGATGATCACGCAAAGCACTTGAGATGTGGAGGAGATTGGCGCAGTATGAGCATGCAGAGGAATGACGAATATTGCATGCACAAGATGCACAAAAGCTATATATACATGATACAGAGAAGAGAAGAGGTTGTTGTTGTTGTTGGAGTTTGTTGTGGTTGTTGTTGGTGAAGGTGATTCATGTGTGAAGAAGGATCAGAGTGCAACAACTGAATTGCACAGAAGAGGAACTGTGGAGTGAATGGACATGGAGCACAGAGCATAAAAAGCAGAAGAATAGACAACGCAAGTCAAGTGTGCAGAAAGGCAATGAGGCAGACAGAGCAACGAAATGCAGCAGAACAGTGATAAGTCTGGTAAGCCATTGTTGAACATCATATCACTGTAATAAGTTTCAGTAGCAAAGATTTATATTTCAGAGAGGTTGGGAGGTGCTAGGGAGGACTGTTGTCCTCATAGGTTCAAGTGGGTGCTTGAACACAGGGAGTTGTAGCTTCCATCTGGTTGCAGCCAGAGAAACCAGGGTGGC
>ML800865.1:0-15007 GCA_009831015.1 Picea engelmannii
AAAGATAAACTTCAGCATAGTATCATTGTTGGTGAAGCGATATGCTATAAGTCCCTCATTTACAATTCATCTATGGACTATGTCGTACAATCAAAAATTATAGTATGTGGAACTGCACATCATGGAGCTAAGGAGCAGCCTCATTGCTCAAACCCCTTATGCACTTTGTCATTGGATGCATGCGCTTAGGGTCCATCTAAGCCATATAAGATAAGATGAGGTAATTCCATTAATGTCCAACAAATGACCAAAAAGTAGGTCTAGTGATCTTAAATGGACCCGAACAAGCGAATGGTTGTAAGACTCAATACCTGCAAGCCAATTTGTCGATTTATGAAGGTTAAATTAACTAAGAAAAACAATGCAAATGTAAAAGTGAAGAAGACAAAAGAGAAAAAAAAAAGAGCATTAAATGAACAAGAAAAAACCAAATAGGAGAAAAAAGATTGGAAAGGGAAGTGAAAGGTCATGCCTATTGGCCTTCCCATTGCCCCATCTCTCCTTATTTCTTCCTATACTTTCACTCTCGAAGGGCTTTTTGCTAGCCAAGAGAGGGGAGGATGCATAGAGGTATGAGTTGCATTGTAACCAATGATCGTCGAAATGAGATTGAGCGAACATTTGAAGTTGGTTTTCCCATTTGGGTTTCTAGGGTAAAATCTATGTGTCCATTGTACGTAATTATTGTGTCTATGGTTGTGTATTTCGTTTTGTTGTGAGTGCATAGTTTAGAGCCAAATTCAATTCTTTATTCAATATGTTGAAGGTGATAAGATATCCACAATAAAACCTAGTCACTGTCTTTTGGGGTGAAGTCAATGGTAATCTCTAGTGTAGGAAGATTTGATTGTTGTTCTCATAACTAGCAGCCATAAGAATTGTTGGCCACTGGAACTTAATCAATTTGTGGTTGGTTGTTTGCATACAGGTTACACCCAAGAACAAGCCATTCTGAAGACTGAAATCTCTATACAAGACCAAGAACAGAGATCAGAGATAAACTTTTGCATATTATCTATGTTGGTGAAGCAATTGGGCTATAAGTCCCTCATTTACGGATCATGTTGCTATCAGAGCAGTTGAATCCTTGATCGTGACGCAACTACCGGAACTTTGAAGAGAGCGTAGACTTAACATATGTAAAGTAAACAAAGAAAGGTTGGAAAAATTAAGGGCCATCAATGCTCAACTTTAAGAAGAGAACCAACACTAGAAGGAAAAGGTCCAGATGTTTAAACAGAGGATAGTGGAGATGGAGAAGACCCTTGAGATCCTGACAAGATTGTTGCCAATGCTACAAAAGCAATTTGTTGAATGCCAAGACTCCCTCACTGCGGTTATGACAGATTGGGACAAGCATAGAGTGCAACTTGTAGACTCGGGAGAGAAGGTCGTCCAGATGGATAGCTGGCAAGACCACAAGCTCACTCAAATGAAGATTCAATTGCAACAAGAGTTGGCAAAGAAGGAGGAGGCCTTGACAAAGCTCCAAGCAACTATCCAAGAGCACCCAGAAGTAAGGCCACCTTCCATTGCCACTACCAAAACCAACACCGTGACCGAGACAACTCTGGTAATTTCATCTTCCATAGACCTTTCTTAAGAGCACTTGGGTGATTTTGAAAGTCATACCAAAGGCATTGGTTCCAAACTGTTAAGGCAGATGGGCTACGACGGACAAGGGCTAAGCAAGAAAAGACAAGGCATCTTAAGCCCCATTGTAGATGAGATGAGGGTTGAGCATGACGACCTAGGTTTCAATGGTGGAAATGAAAAGGCCACGAACAACGAGACTACAATAGTGAAGGCAAAGGACATGCCAGAGTTGGTCTGCTCATCAAAAGAGAGAGCAGCAATACATGAAGGCGAAATCCCATTACCACCTCGGCCTTATTGTGGAAGAGTGCAGAAAATGATGAGAAGAGCTCAAAGACTCAACCTACACCATCACTTAGAAGAAGCAACAAGCAGATGTGTCGAAAGAAGAAGAAGAACCATGGGTATGCATCAGGAAAGACATCCCTTGTTTGTTATTATTGTAGGAAGAAATGCCATAGCGCTGCCAACCATTGGTACTCAAAGGTATGTTCATTCTATGGGAAGAAAGGCCATTGTGTGGCATCTTGCTGAGATAAGCAAACCACATTTTACAAACCATATTTGCTTACGGAGGAGGAATGGCAAGATAAGATATGATAAGATAAATAATTTTATTAATGTCCAACGAATGACCACAAAAGTAGGTCAATGGGACTGAAGATTACAACAACTGTGGGTACAATTAGGGAGTGCAAAAGCATCTCCTAGATAATGCTGAGAATAACAAAAAGAAAGAAACCCTCAGTCTAATTACATCCAAGGAAAAAGTGTATATAATAGTATCATATGTGCGATAATACAAAGTGGGAGTGTCCATGGTAGGAGTTGGACAACTCAATACTAGCTGAGATAGAAAAGATCTGAAGGTGAAGCTAGTGAGGTCAATGCCTCCTGGATATAATGACTGATGGCGAGCGGGGCGACGGGGGTTGCGTTGGCTCACTGTCGGAGTCCTCGAGTACCATAGGGGGATCCAGTTGTATGATCATGGGGCAATGTAGGAGCGAGGAAACTCAGTTCTCCTATCATCCTAGGTTGTAGGAAAGAAGCTATGAATAGATCTATGACTACTCTACTGGGGTTGGAGGGCGATCCGATGGGAGAGAAGTGGTGCCTGCTCTGGACTCGTCTGGAGATGAAACATCTGTTGCGATGAGGCTGCGTGATTGGGTGTATGGTCATGCACCTCCGAACCGGTCTCGAATATATCGGTCAATCTCCAGGGGGGGAGAATGGGCCCGAGGTCTCACCACTCTATGGTTTGAAGTACTTTGGAACTCGGACTGTCGTTTGTTGCTCTGAATCTGGTGGGAAGGCATGGAAGTATGAAGTGATCCTCCTGGTCTGTCTCGGGTGGGGGCTGGTGTGAAAGAGTTGGGATCTATGACTAAGAATCTCCCTGATGAAAAGAGATAGGCACCTCTTATCCTAATATCAGAAGAACGTAGAGAGGGAGGCCCCTGAGTCCTTGCAGAGGCAGTAGTAACATCCTCGGATCTCATAGTAAACGGGGCACCGAAAAATGAGGTGTCTCTCTGTCTCTGGCTCTTGTAGGTGACACATCTGGCAAATCCTATCAAAACATGGGATATGGTGATCAATCTCTACTCGAAGTCGATGAGAACCAATCTAGAGTTGTCCCAAAGGGATCATGAGTGAGTGCATCCAATGTATGTACGTGTATGAGGGGCGGATAATGATACCATCCTGCAACTCCATGAAGTGCTCTAAGTAGAATGACATCTTCAAGCCCAGGCTCGTCGAGGGTGAGGTGCAGGTGACCTAGATATATGATTTGTATATGTCGTCTCGGATATCTCAGTTCACAATCTATCTAGTCGACAAGAGATGGGTCGGGGCATCTAAGGAGTATCTAAAAGGGGGAAGGCGCCTTGGGGAGATGGTCATCCACTGGAGAAGTCGAGACACCTCTGAATACCATCCTAGTGTGCGGCTTGTGGAGTGATCTGCGGCGAGAACCTTTGAGGAGCAAAGTGCAAGGTAGGGATATCGTTCCCTTCTGGAATCAAAGCTCCTAAGAGATCTGACTATGTGAAGGAAGGAGATCAAGTAAAAGATAACCTCGAGGCGAAATGGTTGTACACCGAACGCTGCCTGTATAATGGACTATGGGACTGTGCGTTTGCATCTGATGATGCGTCAGAGAAGCGAGGTCTAGACTCTCTCGAACCGAGCACAATCTGTCTATATCAAACTCGATCCCCAGATCTTTGAGCCTTAGATTACTGTGGGTCCGATAATTGCCTCCATGACGTTGAGTTTGGACGAGATGACCCGAAACTGACCTTGGAAACAATGTCTCTCAATGAGGGCTAGGGACCCATATCCTTTGTTGATTCGGGGTTGGAGGGCGTGTCGCATACCAAAACAAGGCCCCGTGAATTGGACCCCCAAGTAGGTGTAAATTGTGATGATCTCAATCTCTTCCCCTCTAAAGTAGAAGTGTAAATCTGTGAGTGTGTTTTGAAGCATTGAAGATCATGACCTTGGTTTTACCCAAGTTGACCATCAACTGTCGAAGTCAACAAGATCAAGTCATCAGGGAAAAGGAGCAAGGAGATCAGCACCTGATGAAGGAGACAGCCATAACCATCCTAGATGTGGTCATAGAGGAAAGACTCTAGCTCATCAATGTAGATTCCGAAGAGAGTCGGCGAGAGGGGGCATCCCTACTTTACCCCAATGGTACTCTGAATGAAATCAGAGAGGCCATGAGCCAACTTGAGACGTCCCAAAACTGACTCATACAGTCTCATGATGGTTGCTAGGAGGGTCTCAGATATGTTGATGTCGTGAAGTCTCTGGAATAAAGACTCTCGTGGCACTATATCAAATACTTTTTGAAAGTCTATAAAACAATAGTAAACCCTCGAAAAGCGAGGACGGGCCTCCTCAATGATGGCTCTGCGTGTGAAAATGTGATCGGTCATCTGGTAATCTGGGCGAAATGCCTGTCCTTCAGCTCTGAGATGGCAACTTTCCATATCGTCAAAGAGCCGCTGATGTAGAGTTGTGGCATAAAGTTTGGAGAAGGTATGTCCCACCATGATAGTCCTATAATTGTTTGGATCATAACTATTCCCTGATTTGTGAATAGGGTGAATGATGTGTCTAGTCCAGGAAAGGGAAAAACCTGAACATACCACGTGGTTAAATAAATCAGCAATATGTGAGTCAAGGGAACGAATGCCATGCATAAGGAATTCGGCCTGAAGACCTTCTTCATCTGTTGCTCTGTTGGTGCTCATAGCTCTGGTTGTTCTCCTGATGTCTCTCTCTGAGAAGAGATGGCAAGAAGAGGGCGGGGAACGAATGTGGGTGGGAGGTTGCCCGAGAATGTAGTAAAGGGAGGTCGTGTGGGAGAACATCACTGGGGGGTCTAGGTCGGGTGAGATGGCACGATGTTTAGTAAAAAGGATACGCCAAAAGGCTTTCGAGGAGTAGCGGATGGTGGCACAAAGTTCATGCCTCCTCAGGGAGAGGAACATTCGCTTTTTGCGACCAAGGAGTTGACGATAGGTTTTACGAAGGCGGGGGAGGATGAGGGGTCATGAGTGAGGGTGAAACAAAGCTGTTTGTGGAGGATTTTGCATTCATCATCGAACAAACGATTCATGGGGAAGGAGCCACGTGTGGGTTTATGGGTGTGCTAACGAGTAGAGTGGGGATAGGAATCAAGAGTTGTTGCCTCGAGAACCTTGGAGAGTATCTCATATTTGGCTGTGGTCATGTCTAATGATATGAAGTGTGAAATGGGGGGCAACAACTCTTTAAGGAGAGTAGTATATGAATCAGCATAAACTCTATCAAAAAGGAAGGTGGTGGGGGGGAGTTAGGAGGTGGGGGGAGGGAGCGGGAGGTGATGTGGAGAGGGAGAAAGTGAGATGGGCGTGGTTATCCATAGGGAGGGGGGAAACAAAGAGGTGTTGGATGTGAGGGAGGAGATCTTGGTTGGCCAAGACGTAGTCAACCACACTTGCCCCCCCACTGTGAGGAAAGCAAGTGAAATCCTCGGATCCCGGAAAACATGGGAGCCCGATCAAAATCGATAAATCATGTGATTCACCTAGCTGTAAAAGGTGTCTCCCATATCATGTGAGGGGCCCAGTCTTGTGTGTTGAGTTCCAATGAAGGCCCACAGATTCCACTCTGTCCTGAAGAGGTAATTGTATGTCTCTGGTACGGGCATTGAAGTCCCCTAGAAAAATCACCTCCCCAAGAGTGGAATAGTGGGAAATGTCAGTGTAAAGATTGACGATCCGGTCTCCAACGGGCTCACTATGACGTGCAAAGTGTGACGAAGCTAGAGCGAAATAGCAAACGGCAATGTACCTGTCCCGAAGTACGGTGCTATATTGATTAACCAGGACCCACATAAACCTAGCATGCTCGTCTGATGTCACCATAGTAACCCGACTTTGGAGGGAGTCCCGTATGAGACGGGCGACACCCCCGGATCCTCTGATACTATCTGACCTTGTCTCCTGTCGGCAAGACCATACCCAATGGTAACCATGATTCTGAGGTGGTGTATGCATGGGGCTCACGTGAGTCTCTATGAGGAAAAGGAGGCCGCGAGAGCCGATCGCATCATGGAGTGTACCTGGTGAAGACCAAAAAGCACCATTACAATTCCGGCAACCAATGGAGATGGTGGGCAAGCTCCCCCAAACATGTCCCCCATCTAGGTGAGAGAATCATTTGGACCGGGGGCGGGAGTACCCCGGAGGGGATGAATCCCGGATGACGGCCCTAAGGTCACAAATGACTACCCACTTTCCCTCTTTTCATGCTGCTGTGACCAAATCCCTAGAATGTTTGAGTTCTGCCTGCTAGGTCCTGGTGAGGTCTGCATCAAGGAAAATCTTATGTATCATTGGAAGCGAAATCAATCGTCTTTTAGCCCAGAGGGCTCTAAGACGATCCTCTAGAGGCCAGAAATGGAGGAGAAGTGTGGAGTTGGACCCCATCCATGCACGGTCCAAAGTGAAGTCCTTCATGTCCAAAGTGTTGTGAAGGAAGGAAGTACCTATTTGTCTGATGAAGCTTCAGGGGGGGAGCCCAAGTACTCTAAGGTTATGTTCTCGAGTATGATAGAGACGTTCCTCATTAAGTTTTGCTTGTATCGCCTCCTCTACCTCTGCAAGTTGGGGAGGTTGTTCTCTTTTGCGGACCACATCAACCCAAGAGTTAAAGGTTTTCTATTGTGTTTCGATCTCTTGTTTAAGGAGGGCTTGTTGTGATTTCAATTCCTCTTGCAAAGTTTTGAATTATGTTTGGAGGTTGGGGCAATCTGCTAGTGGATTATGCAAGTGTACGTTTTCTTGGTTTTTTTTTCAAAAACCAATTGTTTGAGCTTGGTATCCCCTATCCTAGGGATAACTAAGGAGATCGTGTCTCGAGGCCCACAGGTCCTAGACATGGAGAGTCGAGAGTCGGACAACTTGAGTATGACCCCGGAGGGCCCATCTTTTCTTCAATGCAGCCCATTTATCAGCAACAGCAGCATCCATCCTACCAGCCTAGTCCTAAAGTAGCAGTAAGTCTTGCTCCATGAGGTAATGAGTCCAAGTATCATGGTATGTGTCACTCTGATTTTTGAAGCGCTTGAATATGTTGCACTGAACTCTCCTTCATTTCATAATGTTTGCTTGGAAATTATGCTCTTTAAATTGTTCATACCTGGGAGGGTGACAGAATGCCCTAGTAAGTTGGTTCCCCTTTAGGATGAATTGCCACTAGGTGGGTCTATGAAGGTCATCGTCCATTCCCTCCATACTTACCACTTTCTATCATTTTTCCTCTCATCTTCCCCTACCTTGGGTCATGCATTGGGTTTGCCACGCTAGGAAGGGTTGTACCTTGCCTTGTGGGAAGAAGGGGCTAAAGGCCTAGAGGGTAAAAGTAGCTGGCAAGAGCTAGAAGCCAAAATGAAACCTTTGAGATGCTTCGCCCAGGGATTCCCAAGAAAGCAATAAAAGGCTTCTCAGTAAAAAAAGGGGACCCCTAAGATAAAACAAAACTCAAGGTACTAGTTGGTGGATGAGAGCTCTCATCAGCAGCAGCAGCATCCATCCCACCAGCCTAGTCCTGAAGTAGCAGTAAGTCTTGCTCCATGAGGTAACGAGTCCAAGTATCATGGTATGTGTCACTCTAATTTTTGAAGCGCTTGAATATGTTGCACTGAACTCTCCTTCATTTCATAACGTTTGCTTGGAAATTATGCTCTTTAAACTTGTTCATACCTGGGAGGGTGACAAAATGCCCTAGTAAGTTGGTTCCCCTTTAGGATGAGTTGCCACTGGGTGGGTCTATGAAAGGTCATCGTCCATTCCCTCCATACTTACCACTTTCCATCATTTTTCCTCTCATCTTCCCCTACCTTGGTTCAAGCATTGGGTTTTCCACGCTAGGAAGGGTTGTACCTTGCCTTATGGGAAGAAGGGGCTAAAGGCCCAAAGGGTTTGATGCACATGTTTGGGTAATTTAATTATTAGATGTGATTGACATTGCTATGATACATGTGACTTATGAACCCCCGGAGGGCATACTTGTTGTTGTTGCAAGACTTTTCCAAGTAGACAGGTACATATGGGGGAATGATTAGGTCGGACCTCCATGGGGTTGAAAGCCCAACTGATTGATGTTGTAACTCCACCAGGGGGAAAAGAGAAACCACGGGCTTGCACCAGGAAGAAAGAAGGACGTTGCACCAAGGACACTCCGGCAGACCTAGACCCAGGGGGTCTTGCCTTTCCTCTTGGACGTTGACCCTTGGAGGACCATGATGTCATCATTTTGACCCTAGACGTCATCCAATCAAGGTTTGCATTTATGAGGACGGTTGTGTGTTGGTTGGCACGTGTGGCAGCATTTGGGGCCTTTGGAGGCCAAACGTTTTGCATCTAAGGCCTAGCATTCCAATCTAGGGGGTAACGTCACCCTAAAAGGGCATGACGTCACCCTTTGGATTTGATTTTAGGGTTTAATTAATGACATTTATGTACAAAACTGGATTTTAATGTAGTTTGGCCATGTCGACCTTTTTATGACCTAATTGTAATTAAAGGTCATTGATATTGTATAAATAAGAGAGAAAAACTCTCATTTTTCATGATTGACTCGTCACACAAGTGTAAGGTCTGAAATTTGTGCCCTTTTCAAGGGTTATTGGCTGAAATTTTAGGTGCACTTCTTGGAGGAGGCTAATTTTGGTGTTTCTTGGTTATTTTCATGGTGGAAGATCTTCAACTAGGGTTTAAGCTTGATTATTCTTGGTGAAGTAAGTAGAAAATCTGCATCTCTTTATTGTGAATGAATGCTTATGGTGAATTTTACTTTTTCATGTCAAAGATTATGAAATTGTTTGCTTGAAATTCTCCATTGTAACACCTCACCATGGGATGATACTAAATAATATATGATAGTTTAAAACACAACACATGCATTAAGTGTAAACAAATTTTTCTGCTTTCATGGATGGAATAACCTACAACATATTCATAACCATTTTTCAATTTTTCCAATGCTAAATATTCCAAATTTGAATCCAAATATACGAATCTAAATAAGAGGATGAGATAAATAAGAAGTTGACTTTACAATTAAATTATTTAAATAAAAACATAACAAAATATACCAAGTAAAATACCTCCTCCCTAGTATGTCGAAGATGACCATTTGCAATGTAGCCCTGCCACTAGTAGGAAGATGCCTCCAAGCATTTCCCCTTTCCCAAAGGGAAACAACGGAATCCTCCCAGCCAACTAGGAGCCTAGCCGACTTCCTAGCTCCAAGAAACCTTTCAGTTTCTTGGCCCTCCGTGCCCGTGACTCCAAGAACAGCAAAGCACATATGCTTTAAGAAAACCATCATAAGAAATATATCTTCCAAAGATTTCACAACCTCTCATCATGCTCAAACCTCCCAAATCCTCTCTTCCTCACCACTTCTCCTCCCTATTTATCAAGTTTCCATACACCCTTCCCCAAGTCTCCTCAACCACCCTCATTATTATCCATCAACCTCCCTTATCTAGATTTTTGGGAAAAGATTAAAATAAAACTAAAATATAAATGACTTGCATTAAACAACAATAAATAAAATGAAAAGTCTTTCTAGCTAATAAATGTGATTTGACAATTTTCCCCAAAATGTACATAACACCCCACCCATGCTCATTTAATTCATCATACCCACCATCTATCAAAGTCAAGAAGGTATTTAATGCTTCTAGATATTTTGTATGCAATATAATATACATATTCAATAAACATTCAATTAAATAGTTAATAATTTACTTGAATAATTAATACATTAATTAATTGTACTAGTGTACATGGGTAGGGTATGTGTGCGTAGCTAGCGGACACATATCTCATGTATGTACTAACGATAAACAAACATTGCCTCTAGTGCATAGTTCATATATGATCACCAAGACATGTAGGACAACGGATCAAGTAATGCATCATTTAATAATCTTAACGAACAAAATTACACCAATTCATCAATAACTCATTATCACACTTAAAATATCAATAGGAAATCAAAGAGGGTTTTAAACATGGTAGGAACCAAGTGAGTAAACAATAGTAGCATCTCTAATCCCCAATCAATATTCTCAACTAACATCGAAGCATCTTTCCTTCCTAACCTACTTCCATCTTCCATCCTATCATTTCCTCTGTTGGACTAAGCTGGAGCGTCAACTATATTGACCTAACTCCAGATAGAACCCGTAAGCGGAAGTGTCATACATCTCGACCAAGCTTCCCCAACAGGCAACTAGCAGCCGCCATCACACATCTAGGGGAGCGTGACTTCACACAGCCCTCCCACGACTGTAGGTTTCGAAGGATAAACGGTGGGCAATACCTCCACCCCTCCTTATAGAACTAGGGCCAACACCCTACATCAAGCCCTATTGTGCAACTACTGCTCTTAGAGTCACGTCATCAAACAACCACTCTGGAAAAGTTGTGTGTCCTGTCAAAACCACACTTACCACAAATCATAGCAATATTTTGAATCATAAATTAAATAATAATTATAACTTATAGCATACACTATCTTCTTGATGTCTACGACATCCATGTTACCTCATCACTGTAGTCATTTGGTTATCACATAACTCATCACCCTGTAGTTTAGTTCACCAATAACTCATATCTATGTATATACATCATAATTTCATATAAGAATCCATATCTGTATTGATGTTCAATTAAGAAATCTCTGTTTATTTTTATCATGTCTTGCATCTGTTATGCATTCACAACATAACTTTGAATCGATATCCATGTACCTAAATTCCACATCTTAATTTGCATGTTTAAACAAATCAAAGAGTTATCATCATCATGAGCATATAACAATGAAAATAATAGTATGCAACACATAAATAGGTCAAGATGTACACTTGTCACATGTCTATATCAACATTGTTGAGTCCAAATTGTTGTTAAGCAATGAATTACTAAGATGAGAAAAATCAAAGTTCTAACTACCTAAGGCCAAAATATGGGGCGTTACATCCATCAGGCCAAGTCTCACACGGAAGTACTTTGAACTTGTCTTGGTTGTAGTCATCAACACTCCCTCTCAACTAGAGAGGTATTCTTCACCAAGTCAGTTTGGTGAAGATGTCTGTAAACTGCTCATGTGTAGGAAGGTACTACACGTGTACTGTTTTCCTCTGCATCATGTCTCTGAAGATAATATTTTATCTCAATGTGTTTCGATCTATCATGAAACACAGGTTTCTCAAAGAGCTTCACACAGCTCTGGTTATAATCATAGGATCCATCTCATGATCAAGTAAATCTATTAGAGGCTTATGAAGCCACACTGTTTCTCTCACTCAATGATATATACTCTGCTTCTATGGTACTCAAGGCCACAGAGCTTTGTTTCCTGCTGCACCAGGAAACCATGGCAAACTTCTTAAACTTCATGGTAAAACAACAACCGGATGTGCTCTTCTGGTCCACTGTGCTCTCTACTCAATCTGTATCCGCATATCCCTGCAAACTCAAGTTCACACTGGAGGCATATCTCAGGCTATATCCAACTGTGCCTCGTATATATCTCAATACATGTTTTGTTGTTGTCTAGTGAGTCTGTCTTGGTTGACTCATGGAATGACTAGGTACATTTACTGCATAGCATGAATCAAGTATAGTGTTAACTAGATACATCAGTGATCCAATCAGTTGTGGATCAATCTCGTCTAAATCATCATCATTCATTTTCTTCAAATCCATCATCGTGGATTTGCATTCTATCATACTGAACTTCTTTAATATTCCCATTGTGTATTTTCCTTGACTCAGGAAAATCTCATCGGTCCTCTGTCATACTTCTTGTCCCAAGAAGTAATGCATCATACTTAGATCCTTCATCTCGAAATCAAAATTCAAAGCTTAATTGTATCCAACAACAAGGCTTTCTAAATAAGTCATCAAAATCAGGCTCTCGTCACCAACACTGTAGTAATATAGGTTTGGATCAGCAACGCTCTGATATAGGTTTGCTGAAACCCAAACTCATTAAGAATCCATCCATCTGACATAGTTTCCAACTCATGGATGGTAGTACGGATGGAAGTGTATCGGGCTTACTGGATCAAGTGTCTCATCATAGACAACTCCCTCTGTTTGTGAGAGTCCTTTGGCTATAGATCTCGCTTTGCATTTCTCGACACTTCCATCAGCTGCATGCTTGATCTTATAGATCCACTTGGAAGTCACCACAGACTTCCCTTCTGGTCTCTGAACAATATCTTATACATCATTCTTTAAGATATACTGGTATTCTTTTGTTATGGCGTCTTGTCATACATGTTCTCTTGTTGCTTCTCTATGACAAGAAGGATCAGAACCAAAGATGTGGCGTATCGCTGAAGAGTAGCTCGAAAAATCTCTTTGTTCTCTCGGGATGTGCCTTGAGAGGCTTGTATGTTTCTTTGTCTCCTGCAGAGTGAGCCTAGGCAGGCCTTTTATGCCCTACTACAATATCTCTGAACATATCAACTGGAGCAATTGAATCAACTGGAATAATGTCTGTCTCCCTCTGAACTGCTGAAGGGGGAGAAAGTATTGTCTCACTGTCAATCTCCATCTGAGATTCTCTGGATCTTTGAAAGGCTATCTCTTCTTCAAGGACAACATCTATGCTTGTCTCAAACTGTCTCTGACCAAGGATGTAGATTTGGAATGTCTTCGAAGATTCATTGTTATCCCATAAATGTATCCTTTCTCCCTGAAGGGTCTAGCTTGGACTTCTCTTTGGGTACATGAAAATACACTGGGCACCCAAATATCCTGAAGTGTTCAATCTCAGGTTTCACTCCGGTGAAGGCTTCTTCGGGAGTTATGTTTTTCAAAATCTGGTGAAGACTCTTGTTCTGAACATATATTGTGTCGTGCATGCTTCTACCCATAGAATCATAGAAAGATTATGATCATGCATTATTGCATTGGTTGCCTCAATGATGGTTATATTCTTCCTCTTTCTCAAATAGTTTTGACTCCCTCTGAGTCAAGTGACTCCCTCTGAAGGATAAACATATTCCTCTGTTGTTAACCTGTCTAGAACAAGAAAACAAGAGGAACCAAAACAAGAATATCTCCTAAAGGAGAATAATGAGTACATCTCTAGAATCAAAACAATTTAAGGATTGTTGTCTCAGCTACAACACCTACTTGTAATGTAGAAAACTTTAGAAATATAGGTTAGAGGAATGACAATTTCAACAATCAAACCTGGAGTATTCACTTCCAATGTATTGTTCTTCTGAATGCACTAAGATCCCTCTGGATCCATGACTTTAGCAAAAGGTTCCTTCCTCCGGCAATTACCCTCATGACAATGATACAAATAATATATATACAAGTGCATACCTAAGGGTGCTGATATGATTTCTCCAATGGCACCTGGCTGATTTTTGTCCTATGGCATCTTCATGAAGAAGGTAGTCACAGTGTCACCTTTTTATATCACCCACAATAAGTCTTCCTTTGAAGTCTTGTCTTCTAGGAACTTGAAGTTGCTTGATTCATCAAGCTTATCTTCCATCATAGTTATGTTCATCATAATTTTAGATTCTTCACAAACCCTTGTCAACTGGGCTAGAAAACCTAACGGCTAGGCTAGGCTAGCAACCTTAGGTTTTGTTGGGCTTATGACTACCAACAATAAGCCTTGAAAGTCAAAAGAACACAGGATCTTGAAGGCTTTTTCAAAGAGCTGTAGAAACCCTAAAAACCATAAATCTGCAAAAAATTGTGTAACCCTAGAAACCCTACGGCCAAAAATCAAAAATTCTCGAAATTTCACTTTAAGAGCTTCTAGAGGTGCGCTAAAGGAGGTCGTACCCCCCTGTCCAAATTCCAGCCCCAACGTCCAAGTATTAAGAGCTGGAACACCTCAGAAAGGAGGGTCGTACTGATTTTCTGGAAACCCTAGGAGGGTCGTACGGTTCCGCAAAAATGAGAAGAAGATGATTGGTAGATGCTTGTGCAATGGGTTCTTCAAGACCTATGCTCTGATACCATGTTGATTTTTCAATAAGCAAATTTTAAGCATGAAGTTCATTCCATTTTAGCATTTTACTTAAACCATAAACAATTTTGTTGCAACAACCAAGATCACAAGAAGAAACACCATGCACAAGTACACCCTCATTCTATTCATTATGTTTTGCAGTGTGAGGGTGTAGGAGTAAAAGGCTTTGAGTGCTTGTTTACTTTGTTGATATATATCAGAATAAGAAGGTTGTGAGTGTTGATACATATCAGTTAGAAGGCAGCAGATATAATAGTTAAAAGGCAACATATATATCTGTTAGAAAACAGCGAGTGTTGTTTACAATGTTGGCATATATATCAGTGTTAGCAAGCTGCATATATATCTGTTAGCAGGCTGCATATATATCAGTGTTAGCAGGTTGCATATATATCAATGTTAGCAGGCTGCATATATATCAGTTAGCAGGCAGCAAATATTTATGTTAGAGGGCAACAAAATACACCCACAGTGCTAGTGTATATCAGTCCAGAATAGACAAAGAAGAAGCACCCAGGCAACGCACAACTTCTTCCTTCAGTGTTGGTTGATAACAACATAATAGGACAGCAAGGCTTCTCAGTATTCTACAGGTCATACAGTCTGGTCTAAGTCATCTTGGCAAGATCATTTAAGAGCAGAATTTCATCGTGGATATTTGTAAGTGATCATACATTATTAATGCAATAAAAGAAGATTGTTTGTTGGGGTTTTTCTCCCTGTATAGGGTTTCCCCAGGGTACATGTGTTGTGATCTTGCATGCTGGTAAATTCTTATGATTGTTATTGTTCTGGTTTATGAATGATGTTAAGCGAAGTT
>ML800865.1:15136-32543 GCA_009831015.1 Picea engelmannii
CCTATGTGGAAGTACATGTCTGATGCTAAATACATCAACACTCCCTCTTAGCGAGGTAGGTTCTTCTACCACCTGGAGGTGGCTCTATCTTCGCTATTAGATGCTACCATGCCCGCTCTCCAATCCACCTGATTGGTTGCTCCCTCTAACACGAAAGTTATCCCTACCATCTCGCTAGGTCCCGGCTGCGAAGACTTGCTACCTCTACTCCTAGAAGCCTCCTGCTTCTGAGCATCTTGCATGGCCATCTCGTACCATGACTTCTTCTGGTCAAACTTGGAATGTTGATCCTTCCCACCTGAACCTGAAGGTTGACTCTCTCTGAGTTGCTCAACCTTCAAAGCTTCTTGCTCCTTGTCCTCTAGCACTATGTTGCTTGCCATTGCTCAACAAACTACTCAACGAAAAAATTATTTTTCGCTGCCCACTATCCGGTCACGCTGCTCAAAGCTGCCTGGGGCTACCCGCAGCCTCCTGCTGTTGCCTGAGTCCTTTTTTGGGCTGCCCGGAGCCTGTCTAGGCGTTGCCCGGCTATCTCAGCCTGCTGCCCAGGATACCTGCCCAGAGCATCTGCATTGGATCATAACAATATGTGTCCCAAGTCACAACCAACCCAAAGTAATCTGCCCCCACCCAAGCATCCTCAAGTCAAGCGCTCATCCTCCTAAGGTATGCCACGTGATCCCAATGCTCCTAGAGCCAAAAACCCCTCCTCCTAGAGCCTGGAACTCATCCTCCAAGGTAGGTCCACCTCCCACACATGCAACCATCTTCCCAACGCACATGGCATGTAGAAGATACCAATGCCACATAAGATAATCAACTCCTCAAGAAGTGTGCCACTTCTGACACCAAATCCAAAAGCAACCACCTATAGAAAGCTCTACAAATGCCACCACCAAAAGGTCTAAAATACAACTAGGAGGATAGTGTTTCACCATGCACCCCACATCACATGAAGGCACCCCTAGCATGGTGTAAACACTCTTGAAGCAACATAACAACGTGTCTTTTTAGACAGACATGCTTTTAGTTTTTTTCCTTGGATGACTTTCATTTCTCCTTTACCCAAAGAACAAAGGCTATTATTTCTATTTTGTTTATGCACGTCAAAGAGGATATCTGAGCAAATCATTTTGCTTGGGGTACCACATTTCAGGTTCTAGTGTACTCTTTCGCTGGATATAAAATTTTATTGTCTCTGACCTACATATAAAATTTTAAATCAACCTACTGTCCTATCAAAAAGAATGCTGAAGATAAAATTTCGAGATGTAACTAAAAAAAGAATCATAAAGATAGTGTATTGATTCCAAGTTCCAATGTGTAAAAAGTTTATATTACCTTGCACTTTCCTTTCTATTTATATAAAATAAGGAGACAAAGACTCTTTCAGAAAACAAGACTACACTGTGTGATTGATTTTAAATATATTCAGGGATCCCTAGTTTCCATGTTATCATACAATGTTAACAGCGTCAAAACTACTTGAATTTAAACCATTTTTATGTTGGATTGGTTTTCTGCAGGATGCTGAGATTGCATAGTTACTTGTTTGTTTTTGATAAAACTTCACATCAACGGAAAAAAGTAAAACAAATATCATGACTTTTGGTGCATATTCTAGACGTTTGACACAATAAAGTCAAGTAAATGTCAATATAAATCAGAATTTCGAATATATGTGCAAAAAGCTGACCTTATCAAAATTCACAATCAGTGCAGCTGAGCTTGTATTGCATGGAATTTCAAGTTCAATCTCCATCACTCCAGGTGATTTCCTGTCCTCTGCAGGAGAAATCTGCATCTTCTTAACTACATCCCATATTGGCCTTGGTTGTCCATCGATAAAAACCTGAAATGTGTGAAAGTATAACCGAACGTACCAAGGCACAACCTGAAAAATAAGAAGAGGTATATGGCAACCAGGTACACCTGATGAAGCATATACACCATCGTCACCCCAAATCTTTTTGTGAGATTTGTCAGATTTCAGAGAAATCACAATAGAGCCTCGTGCATTTCCACTTCCCATCAAGAACCTGCTTGCATGGAAAGGAGCCGAAAGAGACAACCAAAGGACAGGGCCCTTCCATGTCAGTCCCACATTTAGTGGATGGGATTCATTATACTTATTGACCAAAAACTCAAACATAATTGAACCATAGGCCATGCCAACCATACTTTCTGACACAGTTGTTTCTTTCAGTACCCTGTCTGGGACAGTATTCAGATTAAAACTTGGGTAATTTGTGCCAACAAAAAGGGACGTGTTTGTATTCTCTTTTATTGAACTCTCCAGCTTTTCAACTAATGTTCTTTCTAGCTCCAGAAATACACTGCTGGACTTTGCAAGAAGACATTGTCCAATCAGTTCTCGTCCAAACAAAGAACTAATAGACCAACTAGGCTGAAGCACCTGTCCATTACTGTTACCTGTAGTCTGCACATTTGAAGGTTGCAGAACAAGAGTTAAAGTCTGTTGCAACATAGTGCCCTCATGCTGCTTGTCTGTTGCAATAGAATTAAACTCACTAGACAAAACATACAACCGTTGTGAGTGATAAAACCCTCTATAAATTGAAGGCCTGTCCATAAGTGCAGCAAGACCAGCTTTATCTCGACAAGGAAGCAGCTTAAGCCAGGGAGTAAGATTTTCAGTGCATACTGCTTCTCGTGGCAATGCACCATATCTTAACCTGCTGGATGGTCCTTTTGCCTTGTTGTAAGTGACAATATGTTCTGCATCATGCATCTTATAGTCATGGTTAACCAAATTGGGACGAAAACTCCAATACGGAGAAGCGTAAGCTGCTGATGACTCCAAAAAATTTATGGAAGAACAAAACAGGCCGGAAAGGGCATGAGTCAGATTCCGCCATGTTGCATCAATTTGATCTAGGGGAACATCAAATAGGGCCCACAGTTCAACACCGGGAGGTTTGGCATTGGCACTAGATAAAGGATCAAATCCTCCCCATCGTTCATAATCCCACCTTCCTTGAGTGAAAGATAACTCCATCTCTCCAATGCTAAATTTCTGAACCTGCTCGTATGCAAATTCCAATTGAAGACAAGCATCAGCCACATGAAAAATCACTCCTTACATTTTGCAAGAAATATAATGGTTTTCATGGGGCAAAACCTTAATCAAAATTCAAAACTATTTTTATCGCAAAATCCTCCTCGAAGTTCAAAGATAGATCTTCTTAAGCCAAAATCTAATATCTTTTTTGGAAAAAAAATAAATCTGGAAAATACTGCACAAAGTTCAACGACTTTTGGCAAAAGGCCCAGATCTAACCTCGAAGATTTTTCAATTACTAAAGATCCATCTTGTCAGATTCCCTGTAAAATCTACCCAAGCATTTCCAGGTTTCTAAGTTTTGCTATCAAACCCTTTTTTTTCCTTTTGCTCGGTGAAGAGGGGAAACACTACCCTCAAGATAGCACGCTATCACAATCAGTTCCATTAAGCAACCAGCCACATCGGAGGCGCTTTTATTCTCTCAAAATTCACCCAGGACTTACACCTGGCCTTGCCCACTTGCCCCGCATTATCACGGGCCAGTGTCAACACGGGGGAGCAAGCCGAAGTGGTTTGAACCCATGTCGTGACAGTCATTACAGAATGTGCTCCGCCTAGCGCTAGACCATAGCCAGCTGGGCATTAAACAATAAAATATCACACCAAACATAAATCCTTCTTAAACTTTACAGATTTACCTAGGGCAAGAATCAAGATCCTCTCCAAATATAAAAGGTTTTTAAAGCAAAATAGCTAATTTTTTCTGTATAATATCTTAGCACCGCATGGATAATAATTCAGCTCCAACAATACCGAGTTCTTAAAGGGGTATCGATTTAACTGAAGTGTTCCATTTACAAATCTTTCAAAATTGGCACCGAGAAATGACATGGAGTACTTACCAGCTGGTAGATGGCTTTGGGAAAAATCCTGTGGTGGCGGCCATGGATCTTCGCGGGAGGCAAGCTGTTAGTGAAGTGGAAGTGGGCCAAAACTTTGCGGTCTGGCAGGGATTTCAGCAGCAATTCCTCGGTGAATTCTTCCTCCTCTGTGTGTGTGCAGCGGACTGAAGTGCAATGAAAGATGGCTGCTATTGCGAGGATGAGCAGAAGTTTTCTTCTTCTAGGTTCGATCCCCATTGCGCTTCGAAATGAAATTGTGGTCCGTACTGCAAGGGGACTACATTTCCCACGACATGGATTTCAAATGGACTCGTTTCCTGTGTTTTTTTAACGGAAGTTGCTGTGAATACCGTGCTCCAGGGACTTTCCTAAGACGTTGTCTATGGTTTTAATTAAAACGAATTTTTTACGCTTAAAATGATCGTAATTCTTATTTATTTAAAAAAACAAAAACAAAAACATTACGCTCCATAAATGTTAGAAATGTTAAAAGAGTATTTTATAAGATTATGTCCTCCTTTCTTTAAATATATATACACATGAAAGAGTATTTTATAAGATTATGTCCTCCTTTCTTTAAATATATATACACATGAAAGAGAGTAGTATTTTATAAGATTAGGTCCTCCTTTCCTTTCTTTTCAAAATATTAGAAATTAATTAACATTTTTCAAAATATTACAAATTAATGAACATTTCAATATTCTTTCTTTCCTTCCCGGATGGGGTGACAGGGCGATTCAAACGACCACGTGGAGGCGAGCGGGGAAGTGGCGGCATGGAACTAACCGGCTCGCACCAAAGGCACATTAATACGCTATGAATTCACACCAGCGCATTCATTCATGGAGCCTGCCCGCACAAGGGGAAGGTACCAGCACTGAGTTTCAAACATTAATGCTGGAAGCGATGGCGGTGATAATCACTACCGGTATATTGCTTGGGTTCATAGCTAGCAGGATCACTTCAGATTACCGAGAGCGCTTGGGACACTCTCTCTCACAGCAGCTTTGGCCTCATCACCAGTTTACTCACGACCTGCTGACAGGGCCGCTCTATCTGTTCGCATTACCTCGTTGCTTCGTTATGCCAAGGCTCAGGGGGACACCTCGACGCGGAGCGGCTTGGCATGCGGCCAAATCGCGAAGAAAGCGCTTGGATACCTTCGCAAAAGCAATGGCTGTAGCAGCCAGGAGAAGAAGAATGAGGGGATGGGCAATTATCTAGGAGGAGATCCCAGGATCAGAACAAGACAACCCCCCTGTGCTCACCTCGTTCACGGTCCCTGAACACCGGAACCCCTGCTCGCAAATTGATCAGGACAGAACTCCAGCAGAGGCAAGCGGAAGGCGCAATCACGACGACAGTGGCAAAGAAGAACCTTATTCTCCCTGCTATATTGTGGAAGAACCTCCTCCTGAACCCACCAGGCCCGACCCAGAAGAACACAGGCAGAAAGCGAATGCAGACACCAACCCAGCACAGCCACACCCAGCAGCTGGAGATCACCTCAGTCTCATCTTCGACGTGCGCCACCTCTTAGACGATCTGGTCTTTCGCACTGGGCGACTGGAGCAGAGGATGGACCTGTTCTTCGCCGCGCATTCACGAGCTACGCAGAAGAAGCAATGTCCAACGTGTGCCAGACCATATGCCTTTCCTGCGCGCTGGCGGCATACCGAAGCTGCTGACATCCACATGGACTCCAAGGTCACCTGATGTTCCGACCCAACCCTTGCTTGTGGTTTTGTTTTGACAGTCTATGCATGAGGAATTTTAGCTCTCTTTATGTTCTAGATTTAGATGCAAACTTTAGTATTCTGAAGCAACCTGCTACTCCCGGTTTCCTGCGGGCGGGAGATAGCACTGTGAACTTTGTTAATTTTGCCACCTTTTGTCTGGTCTGTAACTATGCTGACATGTGGAAAGGGAGGTCTAGCTGCCCTGGTTTCCTGCTAAGGCGGGGTAGCTGGCATCCCCGACAGTGCTGTATTTTGTCTATGGCAATATAAAAGGTTCCAACTCTTTTTTATTTACAAAAAAAAAAATATTCTTTCTTTCCAAAATATTACAAATTAATTAACATTTTTCAAAATATTACAAATTAATGAACATTTCAATATTGATTGGATGAAGAATAGTTTTCAAATCAAAAGCTCTGAATTTGAAGGAGAAATCAAATGTCCATTATTTGAAAGTTAGGTCAAATCTTTATCGGAATTAGAATTTTTAGATTCATGTATTCTTTGCATCTCTTTTAATGAGGCTTTATTTGTAACTACCACTTACAAGGAATTTGTGTCATCTTTTTTATCCTCGTTCATTGCTTCTGGACCAATAATGTGCTCCATCTCTAGAATTGTAGAGCTCTAACTTATATAATTTTAGTCTTTAGATTCGCTATATTCGATGGTTCACATTCTTGCCATATGTTGGGTATAGGTTTATCTGCTTTGTTACTTGTTGAAGAAGAGCGTGCATAAGAGCATGAAACCTCGAGATGCCCTAGTTATTGACAAAATCGATACTAAAATGTCATATTCTCATAATCGAGAGTCTGAATCGAGTGAAAATCACCTCGTTATAGCATCATCTTATCTAGTAGTCCATAAGTGATGTCAATCTCGATGCATATGTGAAAAGACCTAGTTTAATACTTGCTTGTATTTGGTAAAATAAATCCCCCAATTTGAGGGGCAATAGCTCAAGTGGTTGAGAGGTAAGTTTCATACTCTTCACACCCGAGTTTGAGTCCCCAATTGTTGATGTTTGTAGCATCGGACAGGTACTTCCACATCGGTTTTGTGTCTAACATTTGGAAGTCATCCTTAATACCTCTCAAGACTTAGGATATTCACAATAAAATCATTATTAAAGTGAATGTACTTTTGTAATTAATGGAGTTTAATTTAAATCAAATGGTATTTGGCATTAGTGAGTTAAATTAAATCCTAGCCATTAGATCATAAAATGAAGGTGAGATCTAATCTCAATCTTTGATCACTTTGGAGATCTAGGGTTTTGGATTAAGGGTAAACTCAATATTATAATATAAAAGGCAACCTATGTGAGAGGAGTAGACACACATAGAGTGAGGAGATCTCATTGATTGGGTGAAGAAGGACTTTCATCCAAGTGTACAAGGGTAGGGGCGAGGAAATGAGCAAAGGGGTGGCAAAGGAATAGCAGCCAAGTGTACAGGTTTTCCCTTCGGGGTTTTTCCAAGGGCATTTTACCTAGAAATTACATGTGTACTTTGTGTATGGTTTCCTTATTTGTGTTTTCGTTGTAATGTCTCGTTAAAAACTCAATTTTGTTTTTATTCAATAAATTAATTTATTTGGAATTAACTGTCAGGTGTTGGGTTAGGAGAATTTAACATGGTATCAGAGCATGATCTTTAAAGGAGAAACCAAGTTGCATAGATCATGATTTTTGCAGGTGGGAAACAGCGGGAAAAATTATTATTCTCTGCAAGCTCAACTCCGAGTAAAAGAAAATAAAAGAAAATAAAGAAAAGGAGCAGTCGTACATCGTATGGCCACCGTACAACAGTCATCATACAACAGACGTACAATTGCATGGGCTACTAGAGTTGCATGAGCGAGTAGAGAATTTAGTGAGCTGGAGGTTGACCGCAAAGCTTGGGCATTGGGTAACAATCGAGGAGAGAGTGGCTTGCAGTGGAAGTCGGGTTGTTGAAGTTGTGTGGTAGTTGCTAGGTGGAGAGGTCCAGCAGAGGAGAAGAGTCGGGTAGGTGTCGTGGGCGTTGAGTAGAGAGGAGCCACCAACTGGCACATTCGCGTGGATTTTCGGACGAGAACCGGCGACGATGGAGTTGTTGATGTGTAGAGAAAGTTTGCGACTCAACTATCGCAACAGCCGCTAGCCAGCCGACAAGGCAACCGCCACAACAACCAAGGTCACCAGCCAACGAAGGAGCCACGGGCATGGAGCTACAGGTAAAGGGTGTTGGGTGGTGAAGACAAGTGTAGGCGACAGAGAGAAGGCACGACAAGAGTGATAAAGAGTCTGCAGAAGGTGATGTGGGTTGAGGACCAACCAGGTAGCCACAACCGCGAGCCAACAACAAGCCACCACAGCTTACAAACTGCAACAACAACCAACCAAGCTAGCCGGTAGTTAAGACCACATAGGGCCCAAGAAAGGCTCAGGCATACCTAGAAAGTTGTCAGGTAGCCCAGAAGGGCTTGGAAGGCGCAAAGGAGTCATCGAGAAGCCAAGAGAAGTACTCGGGCAGCAGTAGAAGGTTGTGAGCAGCCTCGAGCAGCGTGTCCAAGCAACGGACAGTAGGTCCAGGCAGCAAGCAACAAAAGTCTGGGTAATAGGTAGCAGGTCCGGGAAGCGGGTAGCAAGTCCGGGCAGTGGGAAGCAAGTCTAAACAACATAATTTTGTTGTTGGGTGGTGTGTTGGGCAGCAACAAGGATCCAAGCAGCCAACATGGAGATCTTGGATAGGTGAAGCAACATCGCCTAGAGATCTAAGCCACATGAGAGCACATAGGAACAAAGAAGGACTTTTGCTCACGTGTCGGAGTCATCCACTTTGGAGAAAAGACTGACATTTTCTCAAGTGTTTGAGCCACGAAAGGACAATGACTCAAGGGGATCTTAGATGGGTGAAGAAAGACTTTCATCCAGATATCAGGGGATGATAGGTTTATTGGAGTCAATGACTCGTATATGAAGCAAAGAAGGACTCTTTGCATGAGATCTATTCATTCCAAAGGAGAAGAGAAGCCGGACAGGGGAGCAACAGAGAGATTTGAGCTCTAGGAGTTAGTTGTATTTATTTTCTTAGTGGACAACAAACATGACGATGACACATGAGTTGTTCATCGGTTGGTCATAAACTGACTCGTATCTATAAGTGGAGCTTGGCACTCATGCTAAGTGTGGTGTAGAGGGAATTGGGACAATAGGGTTCCAGTTAGAATCGGGAGGTTCTCTAGAGGTGGCAGATGTGTTGTATGTCCCAGAGCTGAGAACGAATTTGATCTCTGTCTCAACTCTGGAGGACAAGGGTAATGGAGTCGTGTTCTAGAAAGGACAAGTGTTCATGCGTTGAAATGGAGCTATCCCCAACACGATAGTCATCATTGATGTTAGAGAGGGAAAGGTATATAGGTTGTAGGGTAAGCCTGTAAGAGGATCCAAGGGAATCTTGGATCATGGATCGATGTCAGTGATAGAGGATGATGAGAAGGAGTCTCCAAAGGGTGAGCAGGTGAAGGATGAGCAAGGTTCATAGACTTCTAGTGTGGGGAGTCAACCTTCAGATTAAGAGGGGGTTAGCCCCTTCCAATCATGTCAAGAAATCGAGTTGGTACGAGATGACATTGATGGATGCTCAGGAGCAGGAGGATCCTAGGAGCACATTGAGGGAGAGCAAGCCTTCCACGAAGTTTCCAAAATTCATGGAATTGATATGTAGCATCATCGATTCAGGGACTTCTAGTTTTCAAGGAGAAAATGACCAACACGATTGGAGGTATGCCAGTGTGCAAAATGATGTGTGTGACATTGTGCCAGGGAAGGAGGAAGAACCAGTTCTAAGTGGCTCTTCGAGAAATACGTTCCTCACTAAGAGGGAGTGTTGATGTTTGTAGTATCGGACATGTACTTCCACGTCAAATTTTTATCTAACATGTGGAAGTCGTCCTTAATGCTTCTCGATACTTAGGAGATTCACTTTAATAAAGTCATTATCAAAGTGAATGTTCTTTTGTAATTAATGGAGTTTAATTTAAGTCAAATGCCTAAGTATTTGGCATTAGTGAGTTAAACTAAAACTTAGCCATTAGATCATAAAGTGAAGGTGAGGTATATTCTCAGCCTTTGATCACTTTGGATATCTAGAGTTTTGGATTAAAGGTAAACTAAAGATTATAAAAATTAGCCTATGTGAGAGGAGTAGACACACACAACGTGAGGAGATATTGTTGATTGGGTGAAGAAGGACTTTCATCCAAGTGTGCAGGGGCAGGGGCTGAAGAAAGGATCAAAGTGGCAACAAAGGAATAACAACCAATTGTGTTAGGATAGGTTATTTATTGATTTGCATTTTCTTTGGGAAGACAGGAGGCGAGGATTTTATATCAATAAAATCAACAAAGTACTAGTTTTCCTTTACGGGTTTTTCTGAGGGTATTTTACCCATAAATTACGTGTGTACTTTGTGCATGGTTTCCTTATTTGTGCTTCCGCTGTAAAATCTCGCTAAAAATTCAGTTGTGTTTTCATCCAATAAATTAATTTGTTAGGAATTAATTGTCAGGTGTTGGGGAAGATGACGGTTTGATAACTAGCACGGGGAGCTTTGCAGAAACCCTAGCCGTAGGTGGTTTGGTTTTTTCTCTCCTTAGTGAGGATCCGCAACTTCCCACTATGCAACAGGTACGCAACAATTTTCTCTTCGGTTTGTAATTAGTTGAGCGCTCTGGAGGAAAGGAACATGGATGAGGTGGTCGACTACAAGATTGATCATGCAGATGCACAACTCATCTAGAATCTGCCAGCTGTCAAGCCCTCTGACATCGACACATCGTTCTTGTTGTCTCTTGTCGAAGGGATGTGGGATGCCTCCTTGTCGAACCCAGATCAAAGTTCTCTTTTGGGTTTACAGATGTTCGAAGCTAGTGGAGTCTCTGGTGCTTCAGAAGTCGAACCCATGCTTTGGGAGAATGCCCCCCCCCCCTTCTTCTCTGGAGGTCCCCTTAAAATCTTATAGCTTGGCTTCTTCTCCTTTCATCTAGGATCCTTTCCAAGCTGTTGCTCACGGGTTTGAAGAGAACCGGTCGCTCCAGGCTCTCGGACGCTTTTCTTTCTCTCATCACCTGGAAACTCTGAAGGTATTTTCTTCTCTGCCCAGCTTGGTAAACCCTTTGCCTGGCCATCGTCCACTTTTTTTCTCCCTTTCCCTTCCAGAGTCGGGTTTTTCTTCTTCTTTGAACCTGAATGATTTCCAAGCCCTTCCACCCTCCCCTTGTGCCATTGGTCGGGACCTTCCCTCTTTATCCCCTTTGCTTCCCCAACCTAAAAGGTTTAAACCTAGCAGCTTTGAGCTGGAGCCTCTCTCTGGAGAACCCTCGGCCCTAAAGAGGAAGAAAGTTCGTCTCGATGTAGATCTAGTTCCTCATTCGCACTCATTGGCCCCGGGAGACAACGTCATGTTACCTGAAGTCCTAGACCTCGCAGAGAAGGCAGTGGTGGGGCGTGCAAATGGGAGGCATCTCAGCCAAGAGCTTCTTTCAAACTGGATCTCCGCTTCGTGGAAGGACTTAGGGATTAAATTATCGTTTCTACACTCTCTAGCAAAAGGATGGTTTATGCTAAAATTCCACTCTACCTCAGATGTGAGCAAGATTCTCGGTGAACCCTGGTGTGTGGATTCGACCCTCCTTCTTTTGAAAAAATGGTCCCCCCTTTTTTTATGCAAATCGTGAGCAGATCGATGAGTTACCAATTTGGGTTTGGCTTCCTGGTCTACTGTCGGAATGTTGGAGCTGCAAATGCTTTAAGAAGATCAGAAATACCCTTGGAACTTTCATGAAAGCAGACATGTATTTTGCCTGATCGAGGAAAATCATGTTGGCCCAGATCTTAGTTTCACTCAATATCAAGAAATGTCTCTCAGATACCTTAGAGCTCACTCATGAGGGCTCAATTTTTAGCGAGCCTCTTGATTATGAGGGCATTCCTTTCAAATGTCACAAGTATGGGCACAGAGCGGCAGATTGTCTTCTTCCTTTGAAGCGTCAATCCTCTCAAGGGCAGATCGCTCAGCAAAGGTCCTCCATTTCCTTTTGTTATGGGCGAGGTGTGGCGTTGCCTCCTCCTCAGTCGAGGGCCACGATTCGGGCATGGAGAGAGGTGTCGGAAAAAAAGTTGGCGGCTTCGGCTCTCTAGGGGATAAAGGAATCCACTTCATTTGAGTCAAAGGAAGAGGGAAGGTGTCAAGCGTAGGAAGTTGTCCATGAAAATTATGAATTTTTGCTTAAAATGGGTGTACAATCTCATTTGGGTATGTGCCCCCCCCCCCCTCACTCCTTTCTCTGTAAATTTCAATTGTTAACAATCTTTCACCCATAATGTTTTGGATTTAAAAAAGTTAAAAAATATCCCTTCTCTTCCTTTTGCCATGGATTCTCCAACAGTTTACTCACCAGGTCCTCCTCTTTCTAGTATTTCCTTTGGTCATCCTCATTCTCCCCATGAACTTTCGCCCTTCTCCCAAAGTTGAGACTCCTCCTTTCTTTCTGATGAAGAATCAATTTGTTATAATTTAAGGTTTCATTCAATTCCCTCAAAAAATCGCTCGATACCTCCTCCATCGGGTCTGGGGTTAAACCCTTCTCATGCCTCTTCTTACAAAGGGAGGGGAAGAAAATCTTTCTTTTCAAAAGCTCAGTCTCGAGCAACCATTGATGCGGCAGTTGGACACCAACTCTCTATTTCTAGGGCACTTAGAGCATTGCCAATCCTAGAAGGGTCTCCCAAATGAAAGTGTTCTCACTAAATTGTAGGGGGTTGGTGAGCCCCTCAAAAGCGTCTCGCCCTCCAAAGAGTATTGGAGCTCTCGTAACCTGACATAGTTTTGCTACAAGAAACCCTTGGGGAAGAGGTGGTGGACGTCCAGATGTTGGAAAGGCTACAAAAAGGCTAGTCTTTCTTCGGATCAGATGCGTCTGGTCGCTTAGGAGGACTGGCTATGGGATGGAACACAAAAACTATCAAGCTCGAAAACTCTTGGGGTTTGTCAGGGGGTCAAGGAATGAATGTTGTCGTTGAAGAATTGGGAAGATCCTTTATAGTCATAAATATTTATGGTCCCACCCAAGAACATCCCTAGTTTTGGAATTCCCTACTGGCAAAATCCTTTATGAAACCCCCCTCTCTTATTTTGGGAGGAGATCTAAATTTTTTTGTAGGGGCGGTTGAATCCTGGGGACTAAGGTCCCAGGTGGATTCTCTCTTTCATTTATTTGTTCATAAGTTGGATGAAGCAGGGTTAATTGATATTGCACCTATTAAGCTTGGTCCTTCTTGGAGAAATAAGAGACTAGGAAATGATTATATCGCAAAGAGACTGGATCCTTTTCTGATTTCTAGCCAGCTGGTGGAAGAACCCTTTCTTTTCAGACAATGGATTGGTACAGGGGGGGAGTCAGATCATTTCCCAATCTTCCTAGAAATAGTAGGAGCTTCTAGAAAACCATTGAGCCCCTTCAAGTTCAATTATGCTTGGCAAAAAAAGAAGAGCTTCCAAAAGTTGTTGAAGGAAGTTTGGTCGCCCATTAGTCATTCAGAAAGGGCAGCATTTCAATTCGCTAGAAATTTAAAAGAATTAAAAATAACAACAAAAGCATGGGAAAAAAAGAGAAAGCAGCAGAAAGAACAAGACTTAATCCATACATAAGTTGCTCTTCAGTCCCTATATGATTCGATCGGAAGAGGATATGTCAATCAACTACAAAAAGAGTCTCTGTTTGATCTGGATTTATGAGCGGAATGAAATGAATAGCAGACTAAATACAATAACATAGAGATATGGAGAGCAACAACAGATATCCAGTGAACAATAACTTCTATTGAATAAATAAAATACGTTGAAACTGTAAAACTGCAGAACTGAAAACAACTTGTTCGAATGATGGTAGCTATCTTTGAGAAGAGATGTGGATGCTACACGCATCCGTCTGAGTTGAATGATTACAATGAGGCTCCAGAGGCCTTTTTCACATTACTCATGAATGCCCAAACCCTAGACATCCAAAAACCTAACCCTAGGAGGTGAAACGCCAAAAGTTATGTGGGCCCAATGGGTAAGTTGGTACCTCAATTTCTCGGGGTCGTATCTTTTGCATACGACCTCTGTTTTAGGCGGGTGATAGCCCATTGGAAAGGACTTTTCGAGAACTACACATTATGCCATCAAACTTTGACTTCGTCTACAATTTGACTGTGGCAAGTCAAAAAAACATTATTTAGGGCCCCAAAACGATCCTGAAAGTACAAAAAGATGTATTGACATGAAAACATCCAAAATAATTCAGTTGGATTAGGTGGGCGACCACCAATCTCCTCCTGGAAGTTGTGTAGGGCTTCATATAGCCCCATAAGTGTAGAACCCACAATTACAAAGAATTACATAAGAACGTGTTGAACTAAAAATTGTCAAGAGCCAGTTGGATTAGGTGGGTGGCCACCAATATCCACCTGGATCAGTCCTCCCCCCTTAGGAAGCAATGGTCTCCATTGTGTTGAGTGCCCCCTCATGTGAGGAAACTCCTGCTAAATTTGGCCCCTAGTGAGCCACTTGCCTTGGTGTAGGAGTTTCCCTGCCTTGACAACCCGATAAAGTTGGATCCTCTACTGGTGAGTCCCCTTGACCTGTGTGTCCACTATCTTATAAGTGGATGCATGTTCCATGCAGTCAGGGTTGAGCTTTGTTGGTGTCAGTTGTTCTGTGATATCTGATGTCTCCAATAATGGTGTAAAATATGGCCGAAGGAGGTCCACATTGAACACTGGGTGCCAACCAAGGAAGGGTGGAGTGTTGAGATCAAAAGCATTGCTACCCACAACCTTGGTGATAATGTAAGGCCCATAACGAAGTAGGCGGAGCTTTTGATGGGGCCCTGTAAGGCACTCTTTCTTCAAATGTAACCAGGCTTTGTCTCCCACCTGAAACTTGTGCGATACCCGGTGTTGATCATCGTGTTGCTTGTACTTAGAATTGGCTTTCTGCAAAATCTCATGGACCTATTGGCGGATGTGTTGAATCCGCCAAATGAATCTGGTGGCTTTGCCAACCTCAGACTGAACATGGGAATAATCTGTTTATTTTGTTGAAAGAGGTAGTGCAACATCAATGGGACCCAAGGGTTGGAATCCCAGCCCCGACTGAAAGGGGCTATGGCTAGTGGAGCTATGGAGAGCCTTGTTGTAGTTGTGTTGAACATAGGGAAGACTCTCATCCCATGTACATGAATGCTTATCGTTATACATGCACAGGATGTGCACAATCATCTAATTGGCGACCTATGTTTGAGGGGGAAGGTAGTGGGTTTAGTGAGCTTGGTGTCCAACAATGACCAGAGACTTGACCAAAATGTGTTGAGGAACCTGTTGTCCCGATCGAAGATGATGGTCTGTGATATCCCAAAATGGACCCACACTCGTTTGAAGAAAAGCTTGGCAGTATATGTCGTTGTGATGCTCTTCTTGCAAGATGTGAGAATGGCCATCTTTGAAAAACGATCAACCACCACAAATACACAATCATTGTCTTGCATGATGGATGGAAGGCTAGACATGTAATCCATCGAGATGGATTCCCAAGGCCTCTTAGGAATAGGAAGAGGGTTGTATAATCCTTGATTTTTGATGGCTGGCTTGGCAATGGCACAGGCAGTGCAAGATTTGATATACTTGTTGACGTCTTGTAGAAGTTTTGGCCAATAAAAATGTTTCTATAGAATGACCAAAATTTTCTCCACACCAAAATGTCCTGCCATCCAACTGTAGTGAGCCTCCCAAATCAACTTTGCACACTCGCTTGCAGGAACACATAGATGGCGCAAATGGCATAACAGCCAGTCCTGAATGTGAAAATCTATGACATTTGCACATGTACCCAAGAGCTGATAGGTGGTGGTGAAGTCTAGATCTTACTGATAAAGTTGGGGCCACTCAGATGCCTCATGCCCACAGGACCGGAGCACGGTGTTGAGTGCATCCACGAGAGGTCGATTGAGGAAATCAATGACACGATTTGTGCTCCATTTCTTATACTTGATGTTGAAATGGAATTGTTGTAGGTAGGTGGACCACTTCTGATGGCGATCATTTTGCAACTTCCCCTGTGTCTATATGAACTGTAAAGGCTTGTGATCTGTGTGGAATACATTTCCTTGTCATAGGTGGGGTATTTTCAGACAGTATATGAGAGTGTCTCACTATGGTATGCTACTGGATGACCGTGTTGTGTGAGAACTGCGCCTACAACATAGTTGGGCACACAAGTCTCAATCTCGAATGGTTGTTGCAGATCGGGTAAGGAGAGTGTTGGAGCTGAGAACAAGAGATGTTTCAGATAATCAAATGCGTATTGTTGTGTCTTACCCCACATAAACTTTGCACTACCACTGCCCTTGGTCACTTGGTTGAGGGCCCATGCAATATGGGAGAATCCCAACATGAACTGTTGGTAGAGGTTGGCAAGTCCCAAGAAGCTTCAAAGCTCGGTTAGTGTGGTTGGGGCTGACTAGTCATAGATGACTTGGATCTTAGTGTTAGAATATAAAATATTGTGCTCGTTTTACCATTGACAATACCCTTGTCACCCAACCATAGGCCGAAGCCACCCTCCGAGCACCTTGAACTTGACAGAGAAAAGAATCCTGGTAGAAATCCAATAGCCAAGAGAGGCTAATGCGCCAAGCAAGAAGTAACCAAGCTGAACAGATAGTCTCACCCAAAAACTGGCGCAGTACCTTCCCCAGGACTTGCGCACAAAACTGTTGGACTGCAGTGTGCAGAAACTGCTCTCTACAATTCTGAGAAGTGTGTATAATGAGAGACTGGCGCCGTGTATTTATAGTAATTCTGACAGGCTTGCCTGGGCTGACTTCTCCTTCTGGGTACAAATTAATTCATATTAATTATATTTTTGCAGCCGACATCTTGTCTAGGGTTTCCTTCATTTCTTTGCTTCCTTCTGGAACATTTTAATCTTGTCAAAGGTCACAATAGAGGTTCATACCTCCCGAAGCTACCATAATATCAACACTCCCTCCTAGCTAGGGAGGTATGGTCTTGAGCACAAACAGACCATTCAACTGGTAGTATCAAAAGGACCGTCATTATTATCCAACTGGATAATTTCCTATGACAAATGGTACAATATCAATTGATAGAACACAACTGTTTCTATCCACGGTAGTACACAACTACTCAAACCGTGACACATAGTCACAAACAGTGGAACATATCCACCATAGTAGTATATCTCTATTGTCCGGAGACAGGCAGTCTCCATAACAATCATCTGATGACAACCTGCACAGAAAATATTGTTAAAATAAATTGAACCATTTGGGCCAATCTTTCACTCACATCTGTGAGATCTGAAAGAATATCTGCCCTCAGTATAGAACATCAACAATGGGTTATCTGCCCTATTCTTCTCAAACAAGGAAGAATGATTGTTTCTGATTTATGAGCCTGGACCATTCCTCACCCTGGGTCATTCCTCCGACACTAAACAAAGTGTAACCTAGAGAGAATGAATCTGCCCTAAGGAATGTTTGTCCCTGATTGTTGAGCCTGGACCATTCCCCACCCTGGGCCATTCTTCCTACACTAATCAAAGTGCACCCTGGAGAGAATGTATAAACCCTAAGGAATGACTGTCCGGACCATTTCCTCTGTTAACCACAAGAGGAAAAGACTG
>ML800865.1:36273-48191 GCA_009831015.1 Picea engelmannii
TTCTTTTCTAAACCAGGTACATATAAAACATTGCTTAAGTGAACATAGTTACCTATTTTCATTTTGATGGAGGCTTGTCCAAATCCTTCCATGGGGTAAGTGGTTTTGTCTCCAAGATCTACCTTGTACGAGGTCTTCTTCTCATTTAGATTTGAGAGTTTGGATTGATCTCCCGTCATGTGCCTCGAAGCTCCACTATCGATTATCCAGATGTCATCTTCAATTATTCCAGTAAGTGCTAAGTAGTGTAAAAGACTGATCGTTTCACTCATGTCTTTGGTTGACTGGTAACTGGTCATGCCTTGATCCAAAACTTCAACTTCGTCGTTTCTGTCTTCTAAGAGTGCCAAAAGGTGCATTGAGTTAGGGCACATCTGAATATCTTCTTTTTGAGCGAGATGCTCCATCACAAGGTGTCAGATCTGAGATTAGGGTTTTTGCAACTGCTTCTGCTAGTAACCCTAGCGACAGTGTCTTTGGAAGCTGTTCCTGCTAGTAACCCTAGCGATAGTTCCTCAATGAGCTCAATATCCCAGCGGCTATGCTTCCTTCCAGGGTTTAGACTTAATGAAGTAGGTGTGGGCCCATAAACTTTTAGAATATAAATGATTGTGCTCGTTTTACCATCGACAATAGCCTTGCCACCCAACCGTAGGCCGAAGCCACCCTTCGAGCACCTTGACCTTGACAGAGAAAAGAATCTTGGTAGCAATCCAATAGCCAAGAGAGGCTAATGCACCAAGCAAGAAGTAACCAAGCTGAACAGATAGTCTCACCCAAAAACTGGCGCAGTACCTTCCCCATGACTTGCGCACAAAACTGTTGGACTGCAGTGCGCATAAACTGCTCTTTGCAATTATGAGAAGTGTGTATAATGAGAGACCGGTGCCCTGTATTTATAGTAATTCTGGCAGGCTTTCCTGGGCCAACTTCTCCTTCTGGGTACTAATTAATTCATATTAATTATATTTCTGCAGCCGACAGCTTGCCTAGGGTTTCCTTCATTTCTTTGCTTCCTTCTAGAACATTCTAATCTTGTCAAAAGTCACAATAGAGGTTCATACCTCCCGAAGCTATCATAATATCAACACTTAGCTCGATCCACATGTACCCCATGCTCATCAACAATGTAACCCAAGTATTGGACCCTGTTCATACCAAAGGACCATTTTTCCAAGTTGGCATACAGGTTGTGTTGTTGTAGAGTGTTGAAAACCTGATGAATATGTTGCATGTCCTCCTCCCAAGTTCTGTTGAAGATGAGGATGTCATCCAAATATAACACCACAAAAGAGTTGGTGAAGGGTCTCAATACATCATCCATCAACCTCATGAAAGTGGTTGGTGCATTTGTTAAGCCAAAGGGCGTGACCAACCATTCGAAGAGACCTTCTTTAGATTTGAAAGTTGTCTTCCATACATCAGTTTTGTTCGATGGGAACCTGGTGGTAGCTAGACTTGAGGTCAATCTTGTTGAAGAATTTTTCCCCCTTGAGTTGGTCAAGAAAGTCATCAATTCAAGGAATTGGGTATCGATTCCTAACTTCGATTTTGTTTAATGCTCTGTAATAAATGCAGAGCCGCTAGGTTTCGTCCTTCTTATACACTAGTACAATCGGGCTTCCGCAAGGGGAGGAGTTAGGTTTGATGTGCCCCTTTTGAAGCAACTCTTGGATCTGACGCTTGATTTCGTCATTCTCCATGAGCGAGCGACGATAGACTGGACCGTTGGGCAGAGGTGCACCAAGGGTTAGATCAATTGGATGCTTGACTTGGTAGTGCATCGGTACCCCGGTGGGTGAGGAAAATATGTCTTTGTACTCCTCCACGATACTGCCCACCTGTTTGTGTTGCAAAAAGAGGCTCTGTGTAGAGGCCACAAATGTGGCAACGACCTTCTACTTACTGTGAGAACGAATCATAAAGAAGACGAACTTCCCGGTTTGTGAAACGACCTTACTGCATTGCTTAGCAAAGATTAAAGAAACAATGGTAGGTAGCGCTACCTCTGGTATCCTGTACAATTGTCTACCCAAAGTAATAATAACACTGCGGGGTCTAGACTCATACACAACATGTCACTTCCACAAATATGGTTGTCCTAAAAGAACATCACAAACTTCAAGAGGAGAAATATCACACAATGCCTCATCTTTGAAGGGCTTGATGTCGTAGGGCAGACAACACTATTGGCTTACGCAAAGATCTCTTCCTTGGTGAAGCTAGTCTATGGTGTAGGGTTGTGGCTGCGGTGTCGTCAGCAGGTCCAGCCGCTTGACAACCTCTTCTGAGATCAAGTTCTTCTAACTGTCACTATCGACAATGAAATGAAGCGAAGCCCCCTTTACCCACATATGTGAGTAATAGAGGTGTTCCTCTTCATCTGGTTCTTCTAGTTAGCTCGGCTAGACTTTGGTGGTAGCGACAATGGCACTGGGTTCAACATCGATAATCCACTTTCCCCCTTATGGATTTGATTCGGAGTCAGAATCTGCCTCTGACTTAGAAGCTTTCAGCTCAACCACTAGTGACTGCTTGGAGCGACATTCTTCGGTGTTGTGCCAAGGGATTTTATGGTATTCACACCATTTTCCCGTGTCCTTCTTCGACTTCTCATTACCCTTCCTGTGTTGCAGCTTGGACTGGTTGTCCTGAGAAGGGCCATCTTTTCTATGTCCCTTATTTTGTGGGTTGGGGTTGCCTTTGCCCTGCTTCGATTGTGAGGAGTTTGCAGATCCAAACTCTTGCCTCTTCTACTTAAATTTCTGCTCGATCTTGACAACATATCTATAAGTCGTACCCAATGATGTGATGTCCAGAAAATCCATTTTTGTTTGAATGTATCTATGTAGACAACTGCGGAATTTGAGCACCAAATTTCGTTCAGAGTCTTTGATACCCAATTTGGTGTGCAGGGTATGGAAAATATTGGTGAAATCTGGTACTGTCTGGTCCATTTCTTGACGCAGGGTGGTCCATCTTGTGTATTGGTCCTTGTAGCCTCCAACAGGGTAGTATTGTTCTTTAATTGCATCCCTAAAGGAATCTCACGTGGGGACGACTGCAAATATTGCAGATTCCTCTATGGCCCTTTGCTCAGAGTAAGTATCCCACTAGTCCTTAACATGGGGGATGACCTTGAGGAGTGAAAAAGTAATATTTTCCTTATCGAAAAAATTTTGGACCGAAAAATACCCTACGAGCAGATTTAGCCATTTATCTACAACATCTGCATCTATCAGTCTTTCAAATAATGGAATACCAAAATTTACATGTACCTTAAAGGGGCTTGCATGGCCACTTGATGAAAATACGTCTTCTGTGGGCAGTCGTTGAAGGGTTTGTGCAAAGTTGTCCATCATTTCATTTCTTTGTCGCGCAAGGGATTCCTCAAGCAAAATTTTAAAAGGATCTCCTGCTCTATCACATTTCTTTTCGTCCCCCATGGGTTGTTGTCAGGCTCGGCGCTGCCGATCTTGCAAAGGCTCGACTGGTTCGAGTCCCAACTGCTTGTACCTAGATCTTGTCAAGGACATGCATGAAGAAAAATAAATAAAGAACAGACCGCTATGATACCACTGATCTATATTTATGAGCGGAATGAAATGAATAACAGATTGAATACAATAACGCAAAGATAGGGAGAGCAACAACATATATCCAGTGAACAATAACTTCTATTGAACAAATAAAATAGGTTGAAACTGTAAAACTGCAGAACATAAAACAACTTGCTCGAATGGTGGTAGCTATCTCTGAGAAGAGATGTGGCTGCTACGGACATTCGTCTGAGAAGAATGATTACAATGAGGCTCTAGAGGCCTTTTTAACATTACTCATGAATTCCAAAACTGTAGACATCCAGAAACCTAACCCTAGGAGGTGAAACGCCAAAAGTTATGTGGGCCTCGATGGGTAAGTTGGTACCTCAACTTCTCGGGGTTGTAACTTTTGCATACAACCTCTGTTTTAGGCGCGTGATAACCCGTTGGAAATGACTTTTTGAGAACTACACATTATGTCGTCAAACTCTGACTTTGTCTATAGTTTGACTATGGCAAACCAAAAAACACTGTTTAGGGCCCCAAAACGACCCTAGAAGTACATAAAGATGTACTGACATGAAAACATCCAAAATAAGCTAGTTGGATTAGGTGGGCGGCCACCAATCTCCACTTGGAAGCTGTATAGGGCTTCAGATAGCCCTGAAAGTGTAAAACCCACAATTACTAAGAATTATAGAAGAACGTGTTGAACTAAAAACTGTTAAGAGGAGCCAGTTAGAATAGGTAGGTCGCCACCAATATCCACCTGGGTCACTATCAGCCTTGGAGAAAAACAAAAGAGAGTTACCACAAGCCAGAGAAGAAGAATGGAGACAAAAAAGTCAGGCACTTTGGCTGCACAGTGTTGATGAGAATACAAAAATTTTCCAAGCATATGCAAAAGGTCGAAAGATGACAAACACTATCTGGGGTATCAAAGAAAAATCTGACAGTTTTTTTATCTTCTTTTGAACATATGACAAGGTTGGGTTCATCCCACTTCAAATCCCTGTACTTAGCAGATAGAAGAGTTTCCATTGATGTTGTCCTTTAGATGGCACTATTGTTCCCATGTTTTGTTGAAGAAGAGGAAAATGAAGAACTTATGGTAGAGGTATCTAAAGCATAACTAAAAGAGGTGCTATTGTGTTTTCAAAAGGATAAAAGCCTGGGTCCAGATAGGTGGTCTATGGATTTTTTTGTAGGTTTTTATGAATTCTTAAGTTCGGACCTCCTCAAAGTCATCGAAGAATCAAGGGTAAATGGTTTTATCCATCCCACTTTTAATGCTACCTTTATCGCTTTAATACCCAAGAAAGATACCCCCGATAGCTTGGAAGATTACAGACCCATCTCACTGTGCAATTGTATCTACAAAATTATTTCAAAGATCATAAGTAGACAAATAAAAGGCATCCTCTCTAAATCAATATTTCAAGAACAGTTTGGCTTTCTGGAAGGAAGACAGATACATGAAGCAATTGGTGTTGCCCAGGAAGCCATGCACAACATAAAGACACAGAAGAAAAAAGGGGCACTGTTAAAGATAGATCTCTCTAAGGCATATGATCATGTCGGTTGGCTTTTCTTGAGAATGTTTCTCACTCGTCTGGGATTTGGTCTTCCTTTTATAAATTGGGCCATGAGCTTCATCTCCTCAGTCTCCTTTGTAGTCCTCATAAATGGATCAACCTATCCTTTCTTCTAAGCCGAGAGAGGCCTCTGGCAGGGATGCCCTTTATCCCTTCTACTCTTCCTATTGGTGGTTGAGGGACTAAGTCGGGCTCTTTTGGAAGCAAAAACAAATAGATCCTTTACTGGTATTCCTCTTACCCATCTTCTCTCACTCATTCACTTGTTTTTTGTTGATGATGTACTAATCTTCTGCAGTGGTCTAAGGGGAGATGTTGAAAGGTTGAGTTCTATTCTAGACCTTTTCAATGGGGCTATTGGCATGCTAATAAATAACTCAAAATCCACTATGTCTACTCATCTAATGGAACAAGAAGAAGTTCTTTTTTACAAAGGTCTTTTTCCTTATCTGGAAAAGCCACTTGATGAAGGTTTAAAGTACCTTGGATTTCATCTAAAACCAAATTTCTACACCAAAGCAGTCTGTAATTGGTTATTAGCAAAACTTGATAAAATATTAAAATCATGGAGCTTTCGGTGGCTATTTAGAGCAGGCAGGTTGATCCTGGTTAAATCAGTCCTTGAGGCGATTCCAATCTATTGGATATCAATGGCTTGGATCCCAAAAGGAACTCTAGAGAAAATAAGGAATTATGCTTCAAGTTCCTATGGGGACGACAAAAGGAGAGCTTTGTGATGCCATGGATCAAATGGGATTCTTTGGCACTGCCAAAGCTTTTGGGGGGTTGGGGCCTAAAAAATATACATAGTTTCTCCACTGCCCTTGCAGCTAAGACAAGGTGGAGACTTATAACTTCAAGCACTCTCTGGTCAAAGGTGGTTTTTCAAAAATATATCAATCTAGAATCAGTGGTGGATTGGAAAATAAGACCGAGAAAAGGTCATCGAAATGGCTCCATCGTGTAGAAATCTCTGGTAAAATCTTTTGATGTGATTAGTCAAGGACTAGCATGGAAGGTAGGCAAAGGAAACTCTCTTAGATTTGGTAGGGATCCCTTACTCCCCCAAAACCTAATAGACAACCTACATGAGAAAGGTTTGTTTCACCTAAACTAGATAGTGGATTATCAACAAACTTCTATCTGGAGTCAAGGGTGGAAAGATGCACAAGCCTCGAATTTGAAAGAGCACTTCACAATTCCTTGGGATGATTATATCCATGCCCTCAAAATAAGCCACATTAGAATTAATGATCAAGAGGACGAACTGCTTTGGCAACTCGGTCCCTTTGGGGTATACTCTCCAAAAGAGGGCTATTCTTTCCTGATGACTATCCTCCTACAACAAGTCCCAGCATGGTGGTGGAAGGGAATTTGGAAGGTCAAATGTTTCCCTTAAGGCTATACTTTTCATGTGGTGCCTCTTAAGGAAAAGGGTCTTAACATGGGATAGGATGAAATCTAGGGGTTTGGAAGGGTCGGATTAGTGCCATCTTTGCAAGGAGGATGAGGAATATTCTCTACATCTTTTTTTTGGGATGCCCTTTCTCAATTCAAACTTGGTAGATTGTCTCAACTATTTTGGGTCAAAATTGCATCTGGAACGAGATTTCCATTGAAGAAGCATGGAATTTTTGGGTTCATAACCATAGGAACAAAACCATCAAGGCTCTCCCCCTTCTCTTACTCTATGGAATATGGCTTGCTAGAAATGCGACCATATTCAAGGAAAAGGCCTCGCTTCTCGATTTAATTGTAGCCAAAAGTTTAGCCATCCTAACACATTTCCCACAAGTGAAAGATATTCCTCCGCCGAGGCAGATAGTAGAAGAACATATAGATATCTCAAGACCTTGGGATTTTTTTGATGGGGCTTTCCAAGACAACGGTGAACATTGCGGAGGAGGGGGAGTCCCACATCTCTCCCCAACACATTTTTATAAATTAAAGTGGGGTCTAGCCCGAGATCAAATAATTATGTAGAACTAATGGCTTTAAGGCTCTTGCTCACTTTTGTTGGGGAAAAGGGGATCTCGAGCCTTCATATTTTTGGTGATTCAATGTTGGTTATCAACTGGTTGAGGAAAACTCAAAAGTGTCATAACATAAATCTTGCTTCTATCCTTGAAGAAGTCTTTTTAATTTCGAATATATTTAAAACCTTTTATTCACCCATGTTTACAAGGAAAGAAATGGTGCAACATACTCCTTATATAAAGAGGGCACTCAAATGGCTCATGGGCAATGGCACATCTTAGAACTCTCAGATGGGCAGAGCCAGGAACATTATTACATACCCCTTATAGAGCAAAGTGAACAACATGTCTTCAATGTCTAAAGTCATTGGCCACTTTTTGTATGTAGTTTTTTATGACATACAAGGGACAGGTTTCAGAATATCAGTTTTTTTTGGAATGGGTCATCTTTGAGACACTTATGGACTACAACAAAGCTCTATTTCCCTATGGGGCAGTTTTGTATATTTTAGCCCCAAGTTACTAGTTATAGATTTTTGTTTTATCTTTTGAGAAAGACTAGTAGAATGCATTATATTTTTTGGAACTGTACAAAACAAAACTTCAATTACTATAGGTGACAACTAAATCTTTGGGACTAAATGCATGTCTACACATGCATTCTTCAGAATGTAAATTTTATCTTCTTAATAAAATTTAGCTTTTTTTCCTTTGGAAAAAAACTGTCGGGTGCTGGGTTAGGAGAATTTAACACTAATGAGACATTTATCCCATTGTGATGAGGCTAGAAGGGTAGGCATCTCCCAGGTGTGGGACCCTCACATGTGCATCTTTGGATGTCTTTGTGCTTGCTAAGTCATAAGTTACCTAGTTAGTGCTAGCTTGCAAGTTGTTAGTGTTAGTAGGGTTTTATAGTAGGAGACACTCCGGTGACTCCCACTCTAAACCTTTATACGATTAAAAACAAAAATAAAAATCCCCCATTTATAATTAATGTGTTGAATGCTTTCTTTTGCGGTCAAATATCGATTTTGAGACACCAAAACCCCATAGACATTGGGCCGAAAACATTGGAGAGGTTGGAGATTATGAGTATATTACATTTCCAAGGTCCAATGGCAATCTAAAATGCATTAAAAATTGATGCATTTTGGTTAAACTTTAGCTCATGCCCTATAGTCATATGAAGTGTACAAAGAATCATGTATTTATGTTGATAGGGATAAACTATAGCTATGGGTTTGTAGCACTAGTCCATCTTTTAATCACATTTTCTAAAGTAAGGGTTGAGATTAGTTTTTCAATAATGGGGTGAGGATTAAATTTATTGGGCAAAGCTACGAGCTTGTCCCTACCTAGGAGGAGTGTAGTGGCTATATGTACCACAGATGGGGAAGCTGGTACCATCTTGCAACGTCCATGTTGCATAGCTTCAACTTTTCACGTGGAATAGTATTTACATTGTGTCATGTCCAATGATATAACATCAGACATAGGTAGCTCAAAAGTTTGCATCATAAGATTGATGGATTTGGTGCTAGAGACTAAATAGCGAGCATGGTGAGAAGGGTACGCACAACGACGAGATGAAGGAAAGGATTTATCCTAAGCATAAAGATATGATCTAAAGCCTTGTCTAAGTCACTCGAACACACCTTGACACTAAAAGCCCTTTGGTCAAGTTTCAAATCAAGATGGTTATTTTAAATAAAGTTTCACTTTAAGTGCATTTGTTGCCTGAGGGCTACCTTCAATTATTGGGTTTTTGTGTTATGATTTAAGAGATGTTGGTAAGTTGGGTTGAAAACCATATAACACAAACAATGACTGCACATGAAGTTATCAATTTTGGTGAAGTGACTCTCCAAACAAGTGTTGGACTTTCACCTCTAACACTTCTTTGCACACATTTTTCGATTATGACTAACATGAACACAGGAACTCTAAAAGAGACTAAACATGTTTTTTGGGGGTCTATGACCATAATTAAACTGGTGAATTTTGATTACGAGGCTCACTAGTAAAAAATCATACATTTAATTTATTTCTCGTAAAACAATGCAGTGGAGCTTCCTAATTTATGAAAGGCATCAATCTAATGATGACATGGCATGTCCAACCACTCATTATAAGCTTATTGTCTCCTCTACACCATGTATCTAATAGTTTAATGATCCAAAGTTGGATGAGTGAGTTATAGGTTTATGAAACCAACAAAACAAGATCATTTTGTCGATGCTCATATTAATTAAATTTGCAATCATTCAACAAGCATTCTCTTGGTTTAATATCGACTCCACATTCAATCTTTTGGTAGTGCGATGAGTATATAGCCACAAAAACAAACATTTTTGTCTTATCTAGGCTCAGGGCATATCATGAAGGCAACAACATTTGCACGACTTGCCATGCTTGCCAATAAGCCAAACAAGCCTTGTCACAACCCAACACCTCACCAAAATAATCAATTTGATACATGATAGATTGAATGAGTGTTGGGCCAAAAATATGATTTGGGCTCAACATGATGTTTATCACTTTCATCTCTTCACGAGCTGGCATGAGGGTTGCTTTTAGCAGCCCATTATGCTTCGGTTTCGATCGAAGACAGTGGTAGGAGTCATAGTTACTATGGCCCTTTCCCATTAAAGAGTATCAATGAGATGCTTTTAGAGGTTTCATCTGAGCATATAGTGACTTATCAGGCACTATACGAGTATCATGCAACAACATCAAGTCACTTGATATCAATTCAAGTCAGTTATAGGGTGTTAGGTTCAGTTTGGTCAGTGCCTCTAGTATCAATCTTAGGGATAGAAAGGCTAAATGGATTTGAAATTCATAGTGTTCTCTAACCTACTATCACTTATTAGACATCCGCATAATAGTAATCAGTATCGTTATGTCCATCAACATCTAGATGACACCCAAGTGGGTTGATTTCAACCTTGTCTGACTTGTCTTTGAACTATGTTCTTTTTCCGTAGGGGACGCCCTCTCGGCATCATTTGTGAGTTTTGAAACCCTCCCATATAAAAATTCCCTATGTCAAGGCTTCTTAGTTCATATTTCATGAATTGATCACTTAGTTTGCAAAAATTTCAACCTTGGCCCCTTTCGCTTGTCATTGGGTGGGTCCCGTGAGAATAGGGTCATTTGCAGAAAATAAAATGAAAGTTATTTGTGATGTGGAAAATGCAGTGGTTTAATCCTATAAGCATCAGGATAAGATTTCCAATAGGTTATCATGATATTGATTCCGAGTTCGTATGACCAGTTATGAAGGGCAAAACTTTCACATCTCCTAAATGGAAAAAATTTGTAACAGTGACTTCCTCGTCGGTATCTGTTTTTGATATCTGACTTGAAAGGAAAATAATGCTTAGAGATGATGTGGGGATTTACAATACCTTTCCAACGATATATATTATGCTTGATTTTGACCCCCGTTTGGTGAGACCGAGCCTTCACAAATTCATGACTAGTTTGAGAGGCCAAGTTGGCAACAATGATTTAGGGTTAAAAATTTGTTGTCAATAAGCTCTGAATCGGAAAATCAAGGATTCCATGTTGTAGTAGACTGAGATTCATTTCCAATGATGCCTCACTTTCCTCGTTTTGACATCATATGACCCAATTAGAGTTTACACGAATCTTTGAATGGGTTGAGGCAAGATGGTCTAACCAGCTAGCATGGTAGAGTTTCAGAGCAATTAAAGCAGTGATTAACAACCTCATCACAAAATTTCATGATGACCTCATCGAATTAATTATCAATACCTTTTCGTCGATACCTCATTTTACTCGATTAGACATCATATGACGATGTGGCACCTTTCACAAGATTGGGCATCTTGTGGGCCCCACAAGTAAATTAAGGTTTTAGATTACAGACTTTCCAGGCCAAAATTGAAGGCCTAGGAGGCATTGGATCAGATTGTTGATGGCATATTCTTGACGGGTTCTTTGAGACCTTTCTAATGGCATGCTCTGTGTTTAATTCTAACTTCATCTCATCTGGCACCATTTTGGTCTTCATCTAGTCAAAGCCAAGGGTTGACTATGCACGATTTTTGAGGAAATTAATAAAAATAAAAAAAGGGCGAGGGAATCACAGGCATGCCACACACCCCCTCTCATGCATAATTGGGAAATTATAAAAAATAATATTTGGGGGGGACTACAATACCCATTCCCCTCCCTCTCTAGCCGATTTCACAGGTTTGTGGAGGGGGAGGGAGCTCTACAACAGGGGTCGCTCTGCAACTCAGTTGGGGGGTTTCAGGCAGCAAGGATGCTTACAACCAACAAAGGGTTTCTAGCAGGTCATGCCATTGCCACCAACATCAAGCATAACTACCTCCCATTATTTCCATTTCAATGAAAATTGTTGGGTTATTAAATGCATGGATGGTTGTACTATTTTCTTTGTGTGTGACAATTCTTCTCTCCTCCATGGTTGTTGGTACAATGAATTTCAAATTTTATTGGTTGTGTTAGAATTAGATTGTCGATGCAATGTTTTATTGGTTGGTTCGTGGTTTATTTCTATTTCATTGAGTGCTCTATAAGCGAAATTTGCAAAGGAGAGAGAATTCAAACCCCTCTTCAGCACCAGGCCCAAGCCTCCAAATCTCCCTTAAAAAATCTTATAAAGAATACTTTTTTTTTTAGTTCCTTGTTAAATTCAGACTTGTAGGTGCAGAAATGGAGGCCAAGGGATTTGAACCCTGGCCTCCTCCCCTTTCCCCATAGAAAAATCTTAGAAAGATTGTAAAAATGAATTAAAAAAGAAAAAAGCAATG
>ML800865.1:57175-120937 GCA_009831015.1 Picea engelmannii
TATATATATATATATATTATATTTTATGAAATTATTGTCATGTTTGCTATATTATGTTTTATGAAATTATTGTCATATTTGCACACAATTTCATTGTCTTTATTCCAAGAAGTTCCAACTTATCATGAACAAGACTGTAGTCTGCAAAACCTAACATGAAGAATCATGATTGTGTCAAGTCATCTATGTAATATTTAAAGTACTTCATTGGGGCCTTAAGCAAAAAACCAAATTTGAGCCCTATTGTCATATTTCCATATAGATATATTGCTCGATATAGCAACGAGACTTGGCATGGATGAATGCAAATCCAATTGCTGACACATAGAGATGGTGAAGGATTCTCTACATGAATTGTAGTCTATGACTTTGAATGGATTAGAGTATTGCAATAGAATTGACAAACATATGTTGGATGACTTTGAGTTAATTGCATTGCCAATTCTTTAAAATGTGTGTAGGCATCTTATTTTGAAAGAGTTTGATGCGAATGTTGAGGCTAGTGGGAATTATTAAACACCATGATAGAAAAATAATTTTAAACAGTGCTCAAAGTGTTTTGTGAAGTTACAGATCTTCGCAATTCAATATTTTTTTTATTTTTATCTTTTAACAAGAACAATGCAAATTTGTGTTATAAAATTGTTGCAACCTCACTGGTCAACATGATGATACAAAAAATGAAGGATTGTTCCAACATTTGTAAAAAAACTTGAGAATTTGCTACAAAAAAAGACCTTGTTGTCTTTCATAGAGGATGTCCAAACACCTTGCTAATATAGATCCTATAAAAGACACATGAACCAATCATACTATGTAAAACATAAAAAAACCTTGTTATTAATGAAAAACATGTTTTCTACGTGCTTCCACTTTGCCAACGGTTGAAGGTTGAGATTCCTATTTCATACCATTCATGTCCACATCTTCAAGTAGCTAGTGTATAGTCTCTTCTTCATTAATCTCCCCACTAGTTGAACCCATTGACACTCTAAAGTTAGATACAGTAGACTGTGAGTCCCTATTTAGATTTTTAACTAGGTGACAAAGCAAACTGCACTCAATTTCTTAGACTGGAATTTGTCTCTTCTATCAAAGTAGGGTTTCCATTATCACTACATGATCATTATTGCGAATCTCTTCTCGTGCATGTACTTTACTTTTTAATTGAGAAAATGGATGTTCGATTATATTTTATAAGATCCTCCCGTCTCATCAATACCTTTTATATGTCATAAATTTCACCATATGGACAATGCCTAGGATGAGAATGATTTCCCAAGTTGTTCATTTTCCAGAGAGACCAAAAAATAGAGCCAAATTTCCTTCGTCAAGACATTCTAGCCACACAATTACCCAATTAAGTTTCCACAACATACCACATTCTAAGAGAACAACATAAACATAACAACCATGACTCTCTTCTTCGAGGCATACAAAACCCTACCATGGCACATACAAAACATTTCACCAAACCAAAAACATAGGTAGTAGAAGCACGAATTCCCCACCACAAACTAAATATTGATAATTTATGACCAAATCCTAATTCAGTGGCTTTGCCTCAAACAAATTCCCACACCAATCCAGATTCAAAAAATATGGGGGATTCACAACAAAAATTGGAACTAATTGCACAAATGCATCGAAACTTACTAGCTTCATTAAGTCATCCAAAGGGGTTTAACACGTAGATGCCACTACAAGGGGTAGGACTTGCAAATTGAAGGGACATAGGGATGCAATTTCCCGACCCAAGAAGGTCTCTCTCATACCAAGGAACCAAAATCAAGAAGCTTCCCCATTATCCCACTTTCATTCAAATTCATAACCAAATCCAATTGAAAAAGTCAACACTTCGTTAAGGAGGAAGTGTGTGATGGTACATGAAGAATGATGGCCATTGATACTCTCTCTCTAATATTAACTTAGTGCTGCCAACATTTGGACATAGAGGGTGTACAAAACTTTGATTTACTCATACTAATAACTTATGTGATGGGGAAGAACGAAAACCACTCTTTTACCTTTAATATTCCTCCATCCAGATGAGAGCCATCATTAGCTAGACGGTTAACATGGCAATTGTTCTCTCTTGAGACATGAAAATACTTTGTACTTTCAATATGATTGGCTTCCCTTTGTATTCGCAAGACGAGCTCGATGAGTTTGCCATTGGAACATATAAAAGGGTTGCTCACAAGTCTTATAACTATAGTTGAGTCCCGAATGGTTAGAAGTCACTTGATGCATCTTGAATCCATAATTTTGAGCCCTTTTTATAAGGTTAGAGCCTCAACCTGATTGTTTGTTGCTTCACCCAACCCCCATTAATAATTGATTTCTTGATTTCCTTTGGGATCGAGGATGGTCCCCATCGTGCTTGCCACCCCTCAATTCCAAAATTATTAATGTAGTAAACATTTACCATTTTAAACATGAGATTAATTAATATGTTTTTGAAGGTCACGGGAGAAGGAGAGATAATTACTACAAATTCGTTTATAGTTTCTTTTATTTTCTTTTTGCATGAAAAAACATTATATTTGATATTTAAAGAGTGAAATCAACATATTTCAAAATTCAAGAATCTCTTCATTTCTATCATGCCTATCCTATAACTACATATTGCAATCATCCATACATCAACGCAGTTCAAAACATTTAATCTCACCTTTCTAAACCAACACACAACCTTACAACATCAACTATAAACCCCCACACATAATACTCTATCTCATAAAGACTTTCTCATGAGTCAAAGAAGGTATAAACTTGATTTACACTAGAATTATCGTATAACAAAGGAACCCTCCTACAAAGTAGTAACACCTTTAGAGAGAGAATCAACCTTTGAATTGAATTCTCAAAAAATATGTGAGAAGGAGATTAACTCAAACTGAAATTTTACCTAATAACTCTATGCATAATAGTTCTTAGAGGCAAGTTTGTGATGTGACACTTGTTGCTAGCCCATTCCATCAACAACTTGGTGTCCCCAAATACCTGCAAATGACGAACACCTTTTTCTACAACAAATTTTAACAAAATCCAATGTGTAAAGAATTTGAGGGCAAGGCTAGCTCCATATTCGAGAAAAAAATAATAATGGTTGGGAAGGAAAAGACTCGCCCATGTGCCACACAAACCTAGAATTCATTGGCTCGCATAATCAAGTAGTCCACAAGTTTTTGTGCCATCAATCATAGGTTTCTTTGGAAAAACGACAAAAAACAAAAAGATGATCAATAGATTCAAGATCCTCCTTGCACAAAATACACATATCTGGCCCAATCCAATTCCTTTTTTGGCCATTGTCCCAAGCATGAATCTTGTTGGAAAGTGCAAGCGAAGTGAACTTCTAACTTTAAGAAGACAAGCTAGGTACCTAGTCAATTTCCACCACCAAGGCCTTTCACATTTAATGTTTCTTCAATCAAAGCCTCATACCCAATTTTTGCAACGAGAATTTCTAAAGCTTTATTTCTAGTCTATAGAAGCTCATATTATTTATCATGCATGATGATGGAACTATGATTTGGAAGAGAAATATAAGAGGACCATTATGTTGCCATATTGCGTTGCAAATTTAAGTCTTCAGTTGACTTACAAGATCAAAACCAACCCTTTGTAACCCTTACACCAGACACATATGCTAATCTTAAACATCCTTCAACATGGAGCTCCTGAATCATGTTAGTATACAATCTATAATTTATCCAGCAACCTACCCAAGGATCTTTCCAAAATATAAGATTATCACCTCTCCTTGTTTTCTAGGCTACCTATCTTCTAATAAGTGGAAAAGGTTTTGTAAAACCTTTTCAAACATTTAAGGCTCCCTTGATAAATTTTCTCTATGTTCCAATCCATTCTTCTAAATAACTATCTTTGAAATATTTTCTTCTCGTTAATTTTCCCCAAAGTCCCTTGTTGAAGAAGAGTTTTCACATTCTTTTGGTAGCCAAAGCATGATTGAAGACATAAATTTTATTTAGGTGCCAACCTCCTACCTGTTTTGGTCTTACAAATTTTGACCATTTAACCAGAGGAGCACTTATAGATTGCCTCTTCTCTGACCAGATAAAACTAAAACATTTTTTCCTAATTTTGTCTAGAATTCCCTCGGGGATATGGGCTATCGAAAGCCATTATATTGGAATGCTTTCCATAACTGGCTTTACCATAATCAATCTACCTCCACATGGTAACCATCTATGGCACCAATAGGAAACCTTGGCTTCAATTTTATTATATAACCATGACCAATTAACATACCTATAATTAGTTGGTTTTAATTTGAAACCTAAGTACTTCACTCCTTGGTTTAAATGGCCAAAAGAGAGGGAGAGAAAACATCAAATATCTACCTCTCAAGTTTAGCCCTCGAGCCATTAAAAAACATGCTATATTTGTTTAGGTTAATCTCCATATGTATAGCTCCGCAATAGATGTCTATGAGAACCGTAAACTACTTAATTTCCCTGAGAGATCCATGAGAAAATAGAAATGTATCATCTACAAACAGTAGATGAGTGAGAGACACAATACTTTCTACTTTAATGCCTCTAATAGAACCTTTTATTTTCGCTTCACTTTAATTTCATTTCTTGCCAATTAGGTCGATACTGCACCATTAACCTCGAGACCATTGCTTATCAATACCATGTGCAACAATTCTCAACATTTCATAATGCATTAGAGAAAATAATGTTCGACAATGGAGAAACCCTCCCACTGGTTGAACAAAGACGTATTTTCATCACTTGGAAAAGTGTTTTCACAAAAAAATCCATGAGCACAAGCTTATTCCTCTCTCAACTTCTATGATTTCAGTGGGCTTAATAAGACCTATGTATCCTCGAATCACAAACTTCTAGTTCTCCAAGGATTTAAGCCTATCTATAACATAATTATGCTAATAGTATTTCGAGAGAGTTACATCATAGAGTAAGATATTTGGTTTTCATCGATGGAGAGGTGAGGGAGATGAATGCCATACTCAATGGCATATCTAGTAACAAGGAATTACTTTTCTTGTCATCACTCTTCTTGTCTTCACTATCTTTGGATTAATCACCAACCTTATTCTCATCATCCCCTCCTCAATTTTTGTTTTCTCTGTCGTTCTTCTTCTTCCCACCACCACCACTATCCGTCTTATCATCATTTCCACCGCCCATCTCTTCTCTTCAAAGTTCAAGGTAATACAATCCATTGAATTTTTCGGCACACATACTTTGAGAATGTGCTAAACTTTACAGACAATGTCGAGGTGTTGGCTGATAATGTATTTCAATACAATAAGCTCACATACTTTTATAAAATCCCAAAATGGAGCCATGCAATGGGGGTCGAGAATCCCAACCATGGTTGCTAGAATCGAGATTGTTAGAAGAGTATCAATCGTTACTACGGGTTCACTTTGATCTAGTCAAATATGCTTACAATGTTTTGAGTTTTTTATTGGCAAGGCCTCGCTTATCAAGTCCAGATTGCTAGTGCTAATTTATTTTTAGATTGACAATATTCCTTAATCCGTTATCACCCTTAATACATATTCACAACAACCATTAAAGATAGAGTGTTCAACATGATCTTATGTGCACAATCAAATTCAAGCCAACCCTATTTGGCTTGTTTTAGGATTCCAATATTTTTTCCTTTTGGAAGGACATCTCTAATTTATTTTTTAATTCCAAAACCCTCCCATATCAACAAAGTGAAAGTCTAGGCTTATTAGGTCACATTTCATTAAAATTAAGCATAGTTTGAAAAAAAAAACAATATTGACCCCTTTCATTGGTCATTAGGTGGGTTCCACACAAGAACAGTGTTGCACAAAATATGAAAGGATTTTTATTTTGTTTTTATAAATTTTGATGGATATAACCTACATTTATCGAAACAATCTTTCTAACGAGCCCTCATTTGCCCAATTATGAGTTCGTTAGTCAAGTTTATGAAGGGTGCAAGTTGAGTGTCTTCTAGGAGGCCAAATTCCATATTTATCGTTTTATTGATTAGATTATGTTCTAAATCATATCTTGTAAGAAAATATAGCTTGGTGATGATGTAAGGTTCATGGGATCTTTCCAATAGTATGTCACATGCCTAGTTTATAGCCTCAGTTGTTTAGAATGAACTTTCGCAAGATCAACACTAGTTTCAAGGCAATGGTTTGGTGGCAGAGGCTCATGATTTAAAAAGTGTTGTTGTTGGGCACTATAACAAAAAACTAGAGATTCCAGGCCATAGATCACCTTGTGACCTTTCCAATAACATACTATTTTCCCCATTCTGAAATTGATTAACTCACTTCGAGTTGTCACAAGTCTTCGAACCAGTTTCAAGGGCGTGGTAAAGGCAACTTACCTAACAAAGTTTTTGGGCAATTGAATAAGTAGTTGGCAACCTCAAATTATATTTTGATTGGATGTCATCAAAGTACCTGTCGATACACTCACTTCGGCAATGGTTTGGTGGCATAGGCTCGTGATTTAAAAAGTGTTGTTGTTTGGCACTATAACAAAAAACTAGAGATTCTAGGCCGTAGATCACCTTGTAACCTTTCCAATGACATATTATTTTCCCCATTCTGAAATCGATTAACTGACTTCGAGTTGTCACAAGTCTTCGAACCAGTTTCACGGGCGTGGTATAGGAAACTTACCTAACAAAGTTTTTGGGCAATTGAATTAGTAGTTGGCAACCTCAAATTATATTTTGATTGGATGTCATCATAGTACCTGTCGATACACTTTTGATGATTCTTTATTTTCCTCATTTTGATACGTCCATATGGATGCATTAGCTCTGCGTCCTCCCTCTTGCACCCTCCACCTATTACTTGGACCTATTATGTTGGTCCTAACTCTAATTCCCATCGACCCATCACTGTATAATATAACCTCAATTGCTCATGCATACACTTTTCCATGGGGTCACTATAATTACCTTGGCCTCTCCTCTCCCTCTTTGCAAATCCATAACCCAATGCTCATTTGCACCCTCCACTGTCGCCCCAAGCGGCTAGCCTAGGCTTTGTCACCTGACTATCACTAGGAGCAGCACCTTCAGTCTCCTCCACTAGTAAATACACTAAATACTAGTGGTGGTGTATATTTCCGCCTAGGTGGAGCCATCATCGCCCCATCAAATCACCATAGACGCCCAACAAGCGTCACTCAAGGCCTCTTAAAACAAAAATTCATTTTTTTTGTGTGTAGTTTTAAATTTGTAATAATAATTAGTATCAACCATTTTTACTTATAATAATATTTTTTAATAGTAAATTAGACGCTACTATGACGCATAAATGATGCTTGATACAGATTCACGTTGACACATACAACACTGACATGACTATGGGACAATGTAGTCATGATACACTATCTCTCCCTCCTCCCCAATAGTTTTTATGAAGCTTATAATGAATATAATAAAATAAATTGACCTTTTAGTAAAGTTGACGCTATGAGAATGCCAATAGGATGCTACAAGACATTGAATTAATGCTAGTGTGATGCTAAATGACACTAAATTCTTTCTAGAGTCCAAAACATTGATGTAATGATATCACTTACTTGATGCATGTTGTATGCATACATTGTGACAATCGATGTGATAATGGCATGGTGATAGATAATAATAAAAAGGCAAAAGATTGATCACCCAAGACAAAGCTTTGCATCGTCCTTTTAATGCATTTTAATATAAAGTGGAAAAATAGGGTCCCCTCTTTTCATCTTAATTTTTCCCCATTTTCCTTTTATTTATTTATTTTAATTGTAGATTTGAAACAAAATGTGATTTGGGTTTTGGCAATGGGAGATAGGATTTGAATTTTGGAGATGGAAATTCGGGTTTTGAATGGGACAAGGGATTTGGATTTTCGAGATGGGATTTACAAAAGAAAGAATGCAAATTTAGGGTCCTCCATTCCTCTTCCTCTCTTCCTAAATCTCTTCTCCTTCCTCTTCCTCTCACCTCCTTCCTCTCCCTCTCTTTCTCTCCTTCTTCCTCCCCCTCTCGTCTTTTTCTTTCCCCCTCTTATCCCTCTTCCTATTTTTCTCCCCCCCTTCTCTCCCTCTTCCTCTTTATCTTCCCTTGTTTTATCCCTCTTCCTCTTTTTCCCTCCCCCTCCCATTCTTCTCTTTCTCCCTCTACCCCCTCTTCATTTTCATCTTTCTCTTATCCCTCATTCACCTCCCCCCTCTTTCTCTCTTACACCCCTCCTCCTCTTCTTCTCCCTCTCCCTCCTCCCCTCTTCCTCTTACACTCATATTGTTCTCCCCCCCTTCCTCTTTTTCTTCCCCACTTCTCTCCCTCTTCCTCTTTTTCTTTTCCCCTCCTCCTCCTCTCCCTCTCTCTCCTCCACCTCTTTCTTTTCCTCTTTCTCTTATCCCTCACCCCCCCTCCCTCTTTCTATTTTTTACCCCACTTGTCTCCCTCTTCCTCTTTTTATTCTCTCGTCCTCATCTTCTTCTCCTCCCTCTCCCTCCTCCCCATCTTCTTTTTATCCTCCTCTCTTTCTCTCCCTTTCCTAAAATTTAGGACGAGGAGTAATTTTCTATATAATAGATTAATGTTTTATTTTAAAAGTGTTGGATTTCCGTAAGTCCTCTTTGTAGACATTTATTTTGTTTTTGTTACAACTCCATATCCAATGGACAAGGCATTGATTTGAGATTGAGTTCCAATGGTCAAGTAAATAGAAGAGTAAGGACAAGGAATAGTGTATACTTGTGGCCCACCATCTGAAGGGTTTAACATAATTAATGAATATTTGTGTAATGGAAAAGGGACCATATTAGTCTTAAAAGGCACCCCACCGATGGATCATTGACCTCCAAGTTACTCCAATGCTAGTCACAGTAGTGATATCACGACTTGACTTCGGCAAGCCCCCATGCCAATACCAATATAATTGCACATTGGTCATGCATCTAATGGAAAAAATGAATAATATATATGCCCCTCACTCACTTTATCATTTATTGTCATTCTCAGTCGTGTAAGGATAATTGCTATGCACTACATGATATTTTGGGCACCATGAAGGTGAATGAATTCTATACTTTCAACAACATTTATAAATAGATTTTGGGCCACAATTGCACATTTGTGGTAGATTTTTTTATCACAATAAAGTAACCAACCCCATTTTGATATAGAATTGCATTTATTGTGCATTTATGGGCATTTAAAGAGTAGTGCTATGCAAGGATAACAACTAAATTTATTTCTTCACCATAACATTAGTCCCCTATATTTATTGTATATGATTTTCTTGTTACCTTTTGTTAAATAAAACATCTCTGCATATGCCAATATTATGCATGTTTATTTTCAATATTCATGTCAAATTATATCGCATATATTATTTTCCATGGATTCTATGTTTGTGCTTTAGTAACATATTGTTGTAGTATATCTATGGATCATATGGCTTCCAATGGAGAGGCATTATCAAAACATGGTGATATACATAGGGAAAGAGACAAGGATAAATAGAATAGAATAAAATGTAATGATATAGTAATCGATGACTACATCAACAAAAAATCCAATGTGAGTTGTAATTACATGCTTTATTGTTGCTATATAATATTGAAGAATATGTATTTACATCATGAAAAGTTGCATTTATAATTCTAATAATTAATTAGTATATTATGTTTTATGCTACATAAAATCGTGATGAAAAAATTGTAATGTTACTAAAGAGTATTGTTATCCCCATTTTGTGGATAAACAAGGAGATCATGTCTCGAGGCCCTCACGTTGTAGATATGGAGTGTCGATAGACTACATGACTAGCATTACCATTTTGCACAGATGGAAAACCCACTCACCACCACAGATGGTCACAGGTTTACAGATGGCATCCACCACACCAACTGGCTTCCGAAAGGTAGTGGGCCTTGCTCCATGAGGTACAAGTCGGTATTATGGTGAGCATCATTTCAATATTTAAGCCATTTGATTATGTTGTATATTAGATTGCTCTAGATTTCATGATATGTGCTTGGACATTATGCTTTTTGCCCTGCTTCGCCTTGGTGGTTGACATTGTGCACTGGTAAGTGCTTTTCCTTGGGGATGGGTTTGCTATTGGGAACTCCCTTAATGAACCATCATACCGTTCTCGACCATACTTACCACTTTCCATCATTATTCCCCTCCATTTCCTTATCTCTTGGGATTTTAGGGTATATTGACCCAAGAAGGGGTTGTCCCTCATTCTATGGGAAGAAGGGGCTAAAGGCCCAGAGGGGCTGGTGTTGGGTAAAAGATAAAAACCTTATATAAACCTTCTAGATGCTTCACCCAAGGATCACCCAAGAAAGCAATGAAACACTTATCTTTGAATAAAGGAGACCCACAATATAATAAATAAATGCTTGAAAGGTTAGTTGAAGGATAGGAGGTCTCATCACGAGCTGACCTATCACGTCCATGAATATCTAGTGCTATGCCATCGTCATCATTTGGTCACCAAACCAGGGCAATGGCTCTCAGTTACATGGCTGAGAGAAAGGGGGTCTCATCACGATCCAACCTTCTCATTTCCATTAGGTGTTTGTGGGTGACATTGCCATCACCTGGTCACCACGCCAGGGCAATGACCTTCAATCTCTCCTTATGCTATTATGAAAGAAAATATAAATAAATAAATATAAAAGGAAATTGATGGGCTTGGAAAAAGTGCATTGCGGACGAAGGTACCATGCACCCTCTACAAAGGCACCCATGAATGAGACACTACGACCCCTTGTATGTCATGAGCCATATGCCCATTGAGTCTTGACCCCATCCACCTCATACACTTTACATGGCTTAGAGAGGGACCTCTTGGAAGCTCTCCTTGACCTAGGGCAAGATATACCCAATAGGACACCTCGCCAACCCTCCCATATTTAAGCTTGACAAGTCGCATAGTGTCTTTGATTTGTTAATTACTTGATATAATGATCTTTGATGCACATGATTAGATGGCTTATTTATTGATTGGATTAACTTATCGTGATGTTATGACTTGAGATCCTTGGAGGGCTTGTTCATTTGTCTTCGAAGAACCTAGCTGGTGGACAATTTTGGGAGAACAAGCCTAGCTTTGGCTTCCATGGGGCTAAAAGCCCACAGGTTGGATACGAGGGGCCCGCATGCCAGATGAGAGAGAGCAGACTTGGATAGCCTTGATGATGACTTGGACAACCTAGCCCACCCCTTGCTTGCCAAATGATTTTCCCAAGAGGGGAAAAACGTTCCACTTTTGAGCTTGACGTCATGCTCTTAGGGGCTAGGGCATGGTGGTGAGGTGCCACTCTTTGACACATGGACGTTTGAGGAGGAGAAGGGTCTTCACCATGATGAGAGTGCTTAGATGCTTGAAATGTGGCCTTTGGAGGCCTATCCATGATTCTCCAACACCAACGACTTCCTCAAAGTGGAAAAATGTCCCTTAAAGGGGTGACATCCTCCTAAATTAAGGTTTTATTTGTGAAAAAAGTGAAATTTCAAGTGAATTGTTTAATAGTACTTTGTTAAGGGGGAAAGATTAGGGTTGTTGACCCCTAATATTGTGTTTTATGCCTTAATTTGTGGACAAACTATGTTAGCTACATTTAGTATAAATATAAATCATAAAATCTCATTTTAAACACAACTCTCCCTTTTGTGAGAGACTCGGTCTGAATTTTTCGGCCCTCTTGGATCTTTTTAGCTCTTGTGCACTTGTTTATGGATATTTGTTGGTGAATGGTTGATGGAAGTCTAGTGCTAGCCTTGGATAATGCTTTTCTAGCTCTTATGGTGGATTGTCTTAGCGATTCTCTTGATCTTGGTATGGTTTTTACTCTCTTGCTATCATTTTCTTCAAGTCAAGTATTGTTGTGTTAGGAGCTAGGTGGGAAGTATAAGGGCATACACCCATACCATAGTCTTCACCATTTTACTTGCTTTATCTCATTGATTTTGTAAGGGTTTGCTAAGAGAAGTATAAGGGCATACACCCTCTTAGTCTAAACCCTAGCCCATAGAAACGGAGGTAGCTTCTCTAAGCTCCATATCACTCCATTAACCTAATAGTAAAGGCATTATTCATACTCTTTTGTATTGGAGATATAAAATCATTGCCTTGGGAAACATAATTTTTGACCTTTTGAAAGTTCTCTTGCTTGAAGTTGATTTGTCTCATTGAGAGGAGTCTTCCCCCACTAGGGCGTACCCTCTCTCCCAAAAATCTAATTGATGTTACAAAATTTAACCTACAACCATTAGGGCTGCATAACCCTAGCTATTAACACTCTCATGATTCCTAAACTAACCCTATACTAGCTCTCTAACTTTGTTCATTTACTCTTCTAACTAGGGCGCATCTTTTGAGCTAGTTCTTGGAAACTTTTCATGGTTGATTTTGTTGTTGCATGCCACTGAATGCTACGTCCATAAGGCTGCAATTTTCTGCAGAAAACACATGTTTACAACAACCATCTTATCTAGCTTCTTAAGTACCAATGTTCAGCCTATATTCATTGCTATGTTTGATGTTGATTTACCTAACTAGTCTAGATCTTTATATGCTGATTTTAGGTGTTTATTTGCTGATATAAGCTGATATATATTGTTGCAAATTAGGGACAACAAGCTTAACTTGCTGATCCAACTAACATCTATTATTGCAAAGTGTCTTTGCTTGTGTCTCGGCTAGGTACAATCATCTGAAGAAGTATTATACCCGTGGAGCAACAACTACTTGACTTGCAGGGCATATCTCCCTACCTTTTATTCCACCCAGAATTGACCTCTAGGGGCTCCACTTCCATTTCCCTCTACCTCCATATCAATCCCCCTAGGGTCACCGAGATCACCTCCCTACAGTGACCTAGTCATCCTTAAAGTGCAGGACCTACATCGAGGTGACATTGGGTGTAGGATTTCCAAGTTGTAGCACTTGTTTCGTGGTTGGGTCAGGCTTTGCCCAACCTACAACTTGAGCTATATCAAGTATTATAAAAAAAAGTTCTCACACTAAGTATAAGACACAATAAATCTGAACATGTTAGTCATTGTAGCATTTATCCTCTCTTTTTTAGTGAAATTTAAAGAGTAGTTAAATTCAATATACTACATTTTTCATGGTACTTGTTTGTTCTATGACATGCATATTAATGTTTGAGCATGAGACAAAGAGATAACAAAGAACATAAATGATTGAAGATGGTGATAGTGATTTAGAGGAATCACAATGTATGGACAACCTTTTAGCCTATATGTTTTATATTACATCTTTGATAGTTGGCAATTTTATTTTATTTTATTGAACTCATGTTCTTTCATTATGTCTTTACAAAGTGAGTGTGAGGATGGTTTAGAAAACGAGGAGGGAATTGACAACATTTCAATCAACTTTTGATGTCAAATTCATTTCATTTCCTTATATGTGTAAAACAAATTTCATGTTATGTTGTATGCAAAGTTGATATTTCCCTCGGGTGCAAGTGTACCACTTATTTACAAGTAGTTCAACCAACTTTTTCGATCTGTCAAATTCATTTCATTTCCTTATATGTTTAGATATTTTTTCATACTGATGATGATGATGGCTGATGTCCATCGAGACCATTTTTGGTCTATTGGACCTTAAGAAAGAAATGAATTACCCGGGCTTTAGAATTTTATTTATGTGCTTGAAAAGCTTTAAGAGAAGCATTCTTAAATCACCATAGTTTTGAGAAGTTAAAAGGCTAGAAAGTTTGGTATTGTAACATATATTTTGAAATTGTAATCTCATGTGGGTGTACATAGGGCGTTCTAGGAGAAAGCAATTTTCATATTCAACCCTCTTAGTGTCGTAAATATGACAAATTCTTTCAACCCGTGACTTTTTAGGAATTGTCCAACACCTCGTTTCACTATGGAGCTCATGAATGTTTGTTCTCATTTTAGCAATGTGGATTTTTTTCTTAGCACTAGTTAAAACAAATAGATACTCTTGATCTTCTAAATTAGTGTTGATCACCTCCTTGTAGTATCTTAATTTTCTTTTATCATCTAATTCTCTGTCGCACCACAATTTCTCCTTAAATTTACATGTAATAATATTTTTAATATTATCGTTATTCTGCAGAGTAACCTCTTCCTTTATTCCTCACTAATTTAGCCAAGACTTGGCATCTTTATGCCACCCATTCTTGAGCCGCAAGTGGTTTTGACTAGAGTTAGTAGAAATTTTAGGAAGCCTCTTGTCTTCCATGTTGTTTATATTTCTCTTGTACTTTAGGTACCTAGTCTTAGTCGTGCTCTCAATGGGGTAAATACTCGTTTCTATGTTGTATTCAAAGTTGACATTTCCTTAGGGTGGCAGTGTACCACATATTTACAAGCAATAAAAATTGCATAATTGTCTTACGACTTAATTTGAAATTTCATCATTGCATTCATATATACATGTTTTTTTGCTTTGAGGGTCTAAAAGTTATTAAATGTTAGTGTGGTAAATTTTTATGATTGTGTTTATGAATACATGGTTTTTTCCTCTCGAGCTATGAAATTGACTTAATGTTAGCGGGTATTGCATTTATATATACATGGGTTTTTCTCTCATGTTTACTATGTTGTAAAATAGTGTTATAATAATAATCAACCCCACCAATATTTAAATATTATAAAACAATAATTAATAAATAATTATTATTATATCATAAAATTAAATGATGTGATGGAAATGGAAGATAAGGCAGTTGTAGGAAGGTTTCATGGTAAAAAGATGTCTTGTGAACATTAAAGGATTGGTCAAGGTTAAACTTCGAACCTCTTGTAGGATACACATCCTGCATATTGAGCCTGGCCAAGGGTTGGCCGGTATGGGTTTTTAAGATAGCGGAAGAGGTAAACAAGGCCCTAGAGAGCAGATGGAAGTGAGGCTTCCAAAACCTCTTCCTGAAGAAGTGGCATGTCAATTTTTATGCCAAAACAACCCAATTGGACATTTTACCAGTATGGGTTTGAATACAAGGGATACTACTGGTATTATGGTGGGAGGATGCTTTCAAAGAAACATGGAACTCCCTTAAGAAATTTATATGAAACTGATTTATATTTTTGAGACAACGGGTACTTAAGGATGGAAATAATACCAGTGGGTCTTGAAACCATTAGAGGATTGACAAAGGAATTGGTTGTAAAAAAATATGAAGATTGTTTTTAGCTAACTCTCGATTACATAGTCATACCCTTTAGATGTGGGTGATTCCATGGATATGGGCACATCACGGTGGATTGCAATTACCGTAATTAGAGGAAGGTGTGGGTTCGACAAAAACAATCACAAGTTTTGAGAGTAGAATTATTGTAATCCCTTGAAACAATTAGAAGGATAGAAGTTATTAAGGAAAACAAACAAATAGAAGGTACCCTAGACAAGGCAATCGCACCAGCTAAGAAGACGTCGACCTCGATGTTGTCGATGACAATAAGGACAACAAGGCTCTCATGGGTAAGTTCTCTCACCGATGTTCCCTTTATATAAGGAAATCTTCATAAAATTTAGTTTTTGGCACTTGTTAGTTAGAGGTAGATACAAAGAGTTTAAATTCCATGAATGAATTTACACCCGTACTTTCAAGCATAAAGAATCTTATGTCTGCAATCATAATCTCTCTAACAACGATAGATAAGGCTCGAGTAAAAGAAGAAGCCTAGGTTGGGACCTCTTGAAACCCTAACTTGGATTCCGAGGTAGGGAAGGCCTCCTGGGATTCTTTTCATCCAAAATACTCAAAATATAACCTTTGACCCAGAAGCAAAGGAGTCCTTGATTTTCCAGGGAAGGTGGCAGGGGGGTTCAGGTTCTTTAATGAGGAAAAACTATAATCCAAACCAAAGAGGAAGAAAGTCTTATATGTCCATGGCCCATAAACAAGCATCTTCATATGTTAGCTGTAGGAAACAACTATCTCTAATTGGGGCTCTTAGATCATCTGCCCATTTTGAGGGGCTCAAATGATATTCTTGACCCTCAACTATAGAGGGATGGCCAATCCCTCAAAGAAATTGGTAAGATGCTTATAGAGACATTAAAACCCTATAATATTATCCTCATTCAGGAAACAATAATAGATGGGGACAAGGTTATTTAGGAACTCTCAAAATTTATGATTGGGTGGGAGTTTAGTTATATTGATGTCATTGGGTGATCTAGTGGGAACATTACATGATGACATGGGTGCTCTTTTACCCTATATAACTCTTGGGTCTTTCTAACAGGGCTAGAGGTAGACTTATTTTCATTAGATATGCAAAAATAGATCGATGTCCAAAATGTCTATGGCCCTTACTTGGATAGAGTGGAATATTATGACACATTTTTTGATATGAAGTGTATTTAGAGAAGCCTTATGGTGATAGGGGGAGACCTAAATTTTACATTAGGAGCTTCAAAAATCTAGGGACCTTCTGCCCACATGGATTATCTCTTAGGCTATTTTATAAGAAAGTTGGAAGTTGCGAGCTTGTTGGATATTGAACCTACAAAACTAACTCCAATTTGGAGAAACAAGCGAACATGGGTAGAAAGAATAGCCGAGAGACTTGATTGCTTTCTAGTATATGAAGGATTCATGGATGAAGTTATTTGTGTGAGATAGTGGGTACCCTCAAGAGGGGAATCAGACCATAAACCTCTTATGCTTGAAGTGGCCCTAGCCTAGGAAAAACCTTCCAACCCATTCAAGTTGAATCCATAATGGTTAAAAGAAGAAGAATTTGTAAAAAATATCAAGGAGGTTTGGAAGCCTTGTGATGTTCACCTAAGAGAGTTTGCCTCCCTTCAATTTCAACAAAATTTGAAAGAAGAAAATAAGGTAGCAACCCAATGGGCTAAGGACAAAAAACAAAATGATGAAAGGCTACTAAAAGAAGTGGAAGCAAGACTAGAGACACTATTTAATAGTGAAGGATTTGGATTCTTGACTAAGGCTTAGAAGTTGGAAGTAAATAAATTGGAAGGAAAAAAGAGGGATATCTTACTAGACAAAGAGAAGGAATGGAGGCTCGAGAGTAGGGCCATATGGCTACAAGTAGGTGATGAAAACTCCAAATTTTTTCATTGTTATTCAAATGACAGAAAAAATATAAACTTTATATGGAATATTAGCAAAGTCAATAACAGGCGGGCTACAAATTTTAAAGACATAGGAGATGAAGGAGTCAACTATTTCTTCACTCTCTTCAAGGAAGACTCATGGGCCACAATTGTTGAAGTAATAAGGCTCTCAAACTCTTTTCCTAGTTTTGTAAACAACGAAGACAACTTGGAATTGATGAAATAAGTTGGGAGATATAAATTGCTCCAAATATTACAAAGCTTCTAGAGGGAAGAAGTCCAGGGTCAAATGGCCAACTTATGGAATTTTGTCTAATATGTTATGACTTCATTAAATGAGACTTAAAAAGGGTGGTGGATACTACACTATAAACACATGAAAAAATATTGTGGACTATAATACTAACGTTATTGCTTTGATCCCAAAAGAGGATAATATGACTACCTCTCGAAAATTTTGGCCAATATCCTTGTGCAATTGCATCTACAATATTATTTCAAAGTTCATAGAAAGAAGTCTAAAAAGGGTTCTTTGAAAACAAATTTTGGGTGATAAATTTGAGTTTCTACAAGGACAACAAATCCATCGGAAAATGGGGATATCACATGAAATCCTACACTTGATCAAGACCATAAATCCAAGATCAATGGTACGCAAAGTGGACCTCTCCAAGGCCTGCGGTGGGGTAAGTTGGCTTTACTTGAGATTGATCCTTGTACACTTAGGTTTTTATCCTAAATTTGTGGTATGGCTGATGAGCTACATTACATATGTATCGTTTGTTGCACTAATTAATGGGGTAGCATCCCATTTCTTTATACCATATAGGGGTCTTAGACAAGCATGCCCCCTCTCCTCTCCCCTATTCATGTTTCTAGCAAAAGGGTTGGGTAGATTATAAAAAGAGGCATAAAAAATGACAAATTCAAATAGATTTGCATTGGTCCTGCTTATCATATCACACATATTCTTTTTGTCGATGATATCTTGAATTTTTGTGGAGGTACTAGAAGGATAGTCAAGAATTTAAAAATATTCTAAATTATTCTGAAAATGTATTGGTATGATAATAGATCTAGACAAATCCACATTGTCCATGCGTGCCATTCTAGAGCATGAGCAAGGTTATTTCTCCCAATTATTTTCTTACTAGGTGACTGACATGGACCGAGGTCCAAATTTCTTGGGGTTCTACTTGAAACCAAGTTTGTCCAAAAAAGGTGACTGACAATTGTTGGTTGTCAAAGTAGAAAAGAAGATAAACAACTAGTGCAATTTGTGGCTATCAAGAGGGGGCACACCGGTACTTGTTAAAGTCATGTTGGAAGCCATACCAGTATATTGGATTTAATTGGCTTGGGTTTTGAAAGGAATATTGGAGGAATTTAGGAAATTGTGCTATAAATTCACCTGGACAGGAGATAATAAAAAGAAAGGACTTGTTCCAGCTTCCTATAATAAATTGACAACTCCAAAAGAAAATGGAGGATGGGGCGTAAAAAAACTAATCCTCTTCTCCAAGGCCTTGGCTGCAAAAAATATATGGAGGTTGGTATAAGGAGAAGGATTGTGGGTCCAGGTAATCAGAGCCAAGTATTTATACCCAGAAACAATTGAGGAATGGGTTAGGAACCCTGTAAAACAGGTACACAATACATCAATTATCTAGAAAGTTGTGAACTTGGCTTTCCAGTTGGTTGGTCATTGGATGATTTAGAAGGTGGCTAGGGAGGATAAAGTCCAAATTGGACTTGATCCCTGGATAAGAAGTAAATTTATCAACATATTGCTCTGTCAAGTGATACACATGTTGAGAAACAAAGAGATTTGTTTACTAAGACAGATTGTGAACTAGGAGAGATTGATGCAGACCCCCTACCTCAGCAGGGTTCTGCGACCTCCCGGTCTCTGGATCGATCTTCTTCTGAGATGAAATGGCTCTTCGGGCTCCTACTGGAACCCCTTGAATGAATCCACAGGTCCTTCTTGAACTCCCGCCCTGTGCAACTTAACACCAGGCGCGAGCCTTACATCTCCATGCGACCACAACCTGGCCTTAGCACAAGCACCTTTCGCAACTCGCGAGTTCGTGAGTCGAAGACCCTCCACTCCTCTTTCTCCAAACGCCGATACTCAAGATGAGATATGGGTATGGATCCTCCTTGTTAGCGCCTTCCACACATAACCAACGGCTAGGGCTAAATGCTAGCACTACTCGCAACTCGCGACTTCGCGAGTTGGAGTGTTGAACCCTCATGCTCCTCCTTTGCGAAATCCTGAAGCACGATAAGTCAGCGATGGGTTGACTCCTTTAGCACTACTCGCAACTCGCGACTTCATGAGTTGGAGTGTTGAACCCTCGTGCTCCTCCTTTGCGAAACCCTGAAGCACGAAAGGTCAAAGATGGGTTGGCTCCTTCCAAGGTGACGTGTGTCCACCACCTGTCATCCACTTCCACCTTTCTCTGGGCGTTTGTTGTTACTCCACCTGTCAACCACGCGGTCCCCACCTAACGTATGTGCCACATGTTCGCATGAGCCCTCAACGCTCGACACTTCACGACTTCTACAGTTGAAAAGAATTCTTTCAACCCCCCAAACCCCCGATACGCGATACCACATGGAGGTTCTGATCCAACGGTTCTCCCGTGGCTTGGATCCAACGGTCTGGATCTCCTTCCCTGCTCCTCACAACTCGGGACTTCATGAAACCAGGAATTTGGTCTGCCCTCCAAACTCACGAACCCCAAATTCGCAAAATGATCCAGATCTCTCCCACCTGTCCTCCAAAATGGACGGTCCTGATGCTTTTGGGACTTGACGAGTCCTCTTCCTTCTGTTGTTACGAGGTTTAAACCTCACGCACCTTTTCTGTATCTGACGGCTCACAACAACTCGACACTTCTCCCTCAAAGTTTATGTCGTCCATTCTACCCTTCTGTGTGGCTTCCCAGGGATTAAACCCTACACACCTTCTTCCGGATCCGATGACTATCGGTCCTTTGCGCTAGATCTGACGGCCCAGATCTAATCTCCTACACACTCTTCTATGTGACTGGACGTAGACTCCGATGGTCCAGATCTTGTCCTCTGCCCGAGCCAACGGTAGCTATGCTCTTCCCCCTGATCTTTCTTGGCTTTTTGACTTAGATGATTTTCTACGTCTCGAAGGTCTCGACCTTCGACTCTTTCTCTTGCGAGTTCGGTTCCTTTGGGTCTCATCTGTGTTATAGAAACATTGTCCCTTCTAAGCTTTTCCCTCTAGGAGATTTACTCATGTGCACACCTTGCATTCGAGGATCTCGAATAACTCAGATTCGAGAAGTTTTCTTGAAAAGAAAACTCCTTACGCCCACCTGGCGTTCTCCTGCTCGATGCACACCTTGCAGGGCCTACAGAGTATTGAGCAACCCTGTGAGTGTCTTCTCTTCGACACTTCCTTTTTTTTTTCCAGAACTCGAAATAGAGTTCTCTAGTGAACTCTATGCACTCGCTCGATGCCCTCTTGGCAGATCTCTACATAACCTTCAGTAGTTTTGTCTTCCCTGAACTCGAGACAGAGTTCCTTCCTATGCACTCCTTGCACCTCTACTAATTAAGGTTCAACGCTATCCCTCTTGAGCTTTCCTGAGATCGTCTTACCTCTGTCAACGCACACCTTGTGGACTATGTGCACTCCTTGCACTCGAAAACTCAAAGACGAGAAGAAATTGAAACTTATGAAATACTTCACCAGTTATGCATTCAAAACATGAAATGCATAAAAACATGCAAACACATACAGACAATTCATGGCAGGAAAAACTGCTCTTCTATTAATTCATAAATGCCTATACAAGGTGTTTACAAAGGCTGGACTGTAACAAGTCTCAGCTCTCTCTCGAGACCTCTCTGCTCTGGTCTCTCCTCCTATCTCTCTCTCTGAGTCCTATTATTTTCTAACTTCTTCCTTACAAAATGAGGGCTCCCATGAGCTTATCCTCAACCACCGTCTCTGAGCTATCGCTATCACAGAGCGGCTCCTACAACTACATTGCATAAATGGATGCCCAGTCCTGACTACGTCCTAGGCTTGCTGCAGGCAACCATTAAAGGAAACCTCAACCACTACCTGTACAAAGGCGTAGTCTAGCATTAAAAGCCTTACAACATTTATTGAAATTTCAAATTTCAAAATTTAGAGGGCTGCGCCTCTCCCTTTCTCCATTAAATGCGTGCTGGATGTGTTGGCTGGCTGGCACACTGCTGACATGGAGTGATGCTCCTGCATCATACTCCTCAGTTGGAAAAATCATGATCTCTTGATCATGAGCTCCTCTTCTCCAGTGTTGAAATCCACCTGGATCCCAAACTTTCCCTTGGAGCTGTCCACCTGCTCCTCTACTTCATTGTTGTTGTTGCTGCTGCCCTACTGCTCTTGCAGGTTCCCTTCTTCTCAGCTTCTTGTTGTTGGCAGTCTCTGCTGTTGAACTCAACATCAGTCTTCTGATTTCTTCAATTACCTCGTCCAGCTGCTCCAGTGGATGGCTCTTTGTATGCAGTCTTCTCTGTCGCACTGTTGTCTTCTCAATGGGCAGATCTCCTCGATCTCCCCTGCTATCTTTATCTCTCTTTATGGCACTAAGTGGCCACTCTGCTGTAGACTCCATCTCTGTAGTCTTCTCAGTGAACTGTTGCTCAACTTCTTCCTGTGGTAGTTCCGCTGCTGCCATTTCTCCTGCTGGCATACTTCCAACTTCTTCCAGCTTGGCTTGTCGGATGTGCAAACTTTGCACCATCACCCTTCTCTCCAGGGCTTCCAATTCTTGATACAGATCAACAAAATCCGTGTTGTCTGCTTCCTCTTCTCCTGAAGACTCTAGTGTTGCAGTCATTTATGTTTCAGCTTCCTGGCTAAAAAATTTGAGCAACTCGGTTGAATGCTCTTCTTCTTCTCCTTGGGCAAACATCAGTGTTTGCTCCACTTCTTCCTCTTCTTTGACAGTCTCTATTGGCTGTCCTCCTTCTGTTGTTGCATCCGCAACACATGCTCTTGCCTCATTTGGGCTATCTGGTAGGAATACCTAAATTCCCCCAATCATCAAAATGCTCTTTTGATCCTCCTTCTGGATGGTTCAAGTTTTTAACATGTCATCATCTTCATTCACATGGTCTGCAAAACCACATGACTCTTCACCTATCAGCACTCCTTGCTGACATGAACTCTCAAAAGAGTCCGTGAGACTCTCAGACAGTCTCATCTCCTTTCCCCTGCCCACCTGGCAATTTGGGAATTTTGTGCGGCCCACTTGGCAGTCTATGAGATCAAGTGATCCCATCTCATTGCCCACTTGGCAATCTGAACTTTCAGCACTACTCCCCTAGCAGTATGCGAGACCTCCTACTGGTCTCTTCCCATTGCCCACCTAGCAACTCGAAAGTTCACTTCTGCCCACCTGGCAGTTTATGAGATCCTCTACTAATCTCATATCATTGCCCACCTGGAAATATGAATTTTTGTTGTTGTCCTCTTGACAGTCTATGAGATCCTCCAGTGATCTCCTTACATTTCCCACCTGGCAATTTGAAAATTCATCTCTGACCTTCTGGCAGCCCATGAGATCTGAAACCGATCTCTCCTCCTCATCACTGAGGGTTTCTCCAACTTCTGGCTCACAAATGCAAACCAGATCTGTGTCACTGAGGTTTTCAGCATACCTCAGCCACTTCTTCAACTCTTGTTGTTGTTTCCTGGCCAACAACTTTTGAACAAGCCATTTGGCTTTCTTGTTCAGAGGCCATTCGTACCTCCATTGTAATTTCACCTCCTATTGCATCTTCAATGTCAGATGTTCCATTCTCGTCCTTATCTCAGCAAGTTCTTTGTCAATCTCTGCTTTACTCATCTGCTGGTGGTCTCCTCTTCCACCACGCTCACGGCCTTCAGTAGCCATTTCCATCTTTCACCTGCCCTCCTGGCAAGTGTATGGATCACTCTACGTTTGAGAGCATCTCCATGCCCTCCTACAGCTCGCCTGGTTGTCTATCATTTGCTGCACAGCTTGCAACAATCACCACAGAGCTTTAACACCCTGCTTCTTTCACCTGTTGTATACAGATGAATCTCTGCTTCTGATTCCACTTGATGTTACCAGAATTTCTCCCACCGTCTCTCCTTTGTCTGTGAACAAAGTAATGGTCTCTTCTTTCTCTTTTGTCTCAAATCTACAGACAAAAATCTTCTCTGATACCACTTGGTGCAGACCCCCTACCTCAGCAGGGTTCTGTGACCTCCCGGTCTCTGGATCGATCTTCTTCTGAGTCGAAATGGCTCTTCGGGCTCCTGTTGGAACCCTTTGAACGAATCCATAGGTCCTTCTTGAACTCCCGCCCTGTGCAACTTAACACCAGGGGCGAGCCTTACATCTCCATGCAACCACAACCTGGCCTTAGCGCAAGCGCCTTTCACAACTCGCAAGTTCGTGAGTCGAAGACCCTCGACTCCTCTTTCTCCAAATGCCGATACCCGAGATGCGATACGGGTATCGCTCCTCCTTGTTAGCGCCTTCCACACATAACCACCGGCTAGGGATAAATGCTAGCACTACTCGCATCTCGCGACTTCGCGAGTTGGAGTATTGAACCCTTGTGCTCCTCCTTTGCGAAATCCCAAAGCACGATAAAGCATCGATGGGTTGAGTCCTTTAGCACTACTCGCAACTCGTGACTTCGTGAGTTAGAGTGTTGAACCCTCATGCTCCTCCTTTGCAAAACCCCAAAGCACGAAAGGTCAAAGATGGGTTGGCTCCTTCCAAGGTGACGTGTGTCCACCACTTGTCACCCACTTCCACCTTTCTTTGGGCGTTTGTTGTTACGCCACCTGTCAACCACGCGGTCCCCACCTAATGGATGTTCCACGTGTTCGCACGAGCCCTCGGCGGTTGGCACTTCGCGACTTCTGCAGTCGAAAAGAATTATTTCAACCCCCGAACCCCCGATACGCGATACCACGCGGAGGTTCTGATCCAACGGTTCTCCCGTGGCTTGGATCCAACGGTTTGGATCTCCTTCCCTGCTCCTCACAACTCAAGACTTCGCGAAACCAAGAATTTAGTCTGCCCTCCAAACTCACGAACCCTGAATTCGTGAAATGATCTAGATCTCTGCCACCTGTCCTCCAAAATGGACGGTCCTGATGCTTTTGGGACTTGACAAGTCCTCTTCCTTCTGCTGTTACGAGGTTTAAACCTCACACACATTTTCTAGATCCGACGGCTCACGACAACTTGACACTTCTCCCTCGAAGTTTTTGTCATTCGTTCTACCCTTCTGTGCGGCTTCCCAGGGATTAAACCCCGCACACCTTCTTCCGGATCCGACAACTATCGGTCCTTTGCGCTAGATGTGACGGCCTAGATCTAATGTCCCGTGCACTCTTCTATGTGGCTGGACGTAGACTCCGACGGTACAGATCTCGTCCTCTTCCCGATCCAACGGTAGTTGTGCCCTTCCTCCTGAGCTTTCTTGGATTTTTGACTTAGATGATTTTCTACGTCTCGAAGGTCTTGACCTTCGACTCTTCCTCTTGCGAGCTCAGTTCCTTTGGGTCTCGTCTGCGTTATAGAAACGCTATCCCTTTTGAGCTTTGCCCTCTAGGAGATTTACTCCTGCACACACCTTGCGTTCGAGGATCTCGAATAACTCATATTCGAGAAGTTTTCTTGAAAAGAAAACTCCTTACGCCCACTTGGCGTTCTCCTACTTGATGCACACCTTGCAGAGCCTACATAGTATTTTGCAACCCTGTGAGTGTCTTCTCTTCGACACTTCCCTTTTTTTTTTCAAAACTCAAAATAGAGTTCTCTAGTGCACTCTATGCACTCGCTCGATGCCCTCTTGGCAGAGCTCTACAGAACCTTCAGTAGTTCTGTCTTCCCTGAACTCGAGACAGAGTTCCTTCCTGTGCACTCCTTGCACCTCTGCTGATGAAGGTTCAATGCTATCCCTCTTGAGCTTTTCTGAGGTTGTCTCACCTCTGTCAACGCACACCTTGCGGACTATGTGCACTCCTTGCACTTGGAAACTCAAAGACGAGAAGAAATTAAAACTTATGAAATACTTTACCAGTTATGCATTCAAAAATGAAACGCATAAAAACATGCAAACACATACAGATAATTCATGGCAGGAAAAACTGCTCTTCTATTAATTCAGAAATGCCTATACAAGGTGTTTACAAAGGCTGGACTGTAACAAGTCTCAGCTCTCTCTCGAGACCTCTCTGCTCTGGTCTCTCCTCCTATCTCTCTCTCTGAGTCCTATTATTTTCTAACGTCTTCCTTACAAAATGAGGGCTCCCATGAGCTTATCCTCAACCATGGTCTCTGAGCTATCGCTATCACAGAGCGGCTCCTACACCTTGCTGAGCGTTTTCTACAGAGCGTTCAACAGCTCTGTGAGTATCTTCCTCTGATACTCTTCTCCTTGAACTCGACAAAGATTTCTCTCTGTGTACACTTGCACTCGCTCGAAGCCCACCTGGAAGAGCCCTAAAGAGTTCTCAGTGACTCTATCTCTCTCTTAACTCAACACAAAGTTCTTCCTGTGCACTCCTTGCACTTCTGCTGATGAAGGTTCAACGATATCTCTCCTGATATTCTCATAGGTTAACTTACCTCTTTCAACGCACTCCTTGTGGACAATGTGCACTACTTGCACTCGAAACTCAAAGACGAGAAACAATTGAAACTTATTCAATACTTCACCAATTTACACATTCAAACCAATCTGATTTAAGAAAACGTTCAGATTTCATTTTCTTTCAGAGATCTTCTCTACTCTGTAATCATTTTCGGGCACTAACTCCTTTCTCTCAGTCCCCAACCCATGCGATCACGGATCGTGACCAAGCGCTAGATCACTAGATGCTTACTCGGGCCTTCGGCTTCAAAAGATTTCAAAGCACCACATGACAATCTCTCATAGTTCCGGATTACCGAACTCGTGAAGTAGGGCAGATCAACCATCCATGTTTACTCAACATCCGATGGCTGAAACTTACTATGGAACCTTAGGTGTCTAAGTTCTAGGTCTTCGGAGCTTCAGAGGATCTCGCATCCACACATCCAAATTGTTAATCTCCGAACATTCCCAATCTCCTTTGGTGACATCATTATGTCACATCACTTAACGTTTTCCAATTGTGGGGGCATGCAATGGTGGTTTGGAGTAACCCGCCTTTCATCCCACAATTCTTCTGATGCTAACACATAACCCCTCGGTGAAACAACCGTTTGGATTGCGAGACCGCCTTGGATAATTAACTTATGTGCAACTTGGGTCCCCACAATGCCTTCTAGTCATTGATCTTGGTGTATGGTGATCAACGCCAGTGTGGGTCGTCCAACCTTTAACTACATTATGTAACCTCAGCCCCACTAGCCATGCTCATACAGGATGCCACATGGAGGAATACTAGCAACTGATACGTGGCCCATTCAAATGGGTGACACTCATCATGTTCCAAATGCCATTTCAATATTCCACGGGTTCTAAACCCACTGACACGTGGCACACATCCCATGTGTCCACGTCACCTCCAGAGGACATCATCATAACTCACCACTTCGGCTCTTCGGGAGCTTTCGCCCTTCACTACCGCGTTTGACCTTTCGACATTGGTTAATCCAACGATCGAGCTCTCCTCTCTAGATCTACGATGTAGATCCACTTCGGAGCTTCGAGCGTCATCCCTTCTCTTGTTTCTGACATCACACTTCACTGAAGTCGTGAAGTTCGAAGGGCTTCCAGGTTAAATCCTCTGCTCCTTCCCCATAGTCAACAGACGTAGTGGATTTCCCTTCCTCCCAAACAGATCCTACGGTGCAGAACAAACTATGTTACTCTGCAGATTTCCAAAGGAATTCACGGCTAACTGCCTTGCAACCTTACCAGATCTGATAGTCGTGAAGGATTCTCCTTCTCCTGAAGAGATCCTAAGGTCCACATTACTGGAAATCCTAAGCTCAGGAAGAGTAGCGGTGATCACTTCCCATTTATTTTCTGGAATTGGTAATGGCTGCAGCAAACCCATTGGGTGCCTATGCTCAACATTCACTTTCTAACAATCCATACATTGAGCGATGTAATCAACAATATCCTTCTTCATTCCTAGTCAAAAGAACTGGCTTCTTACTATTGTAATTGTTTTCTGGTAACCGTAATGCCCAACATAAGGAACATCATGCATTTCCTTCAGTACCAAATTCCTCAGTTCTCTAGAACTAGGAACATATATCCTATTTTTATGCATGAGTAATCCATCTTCCTTTATCTCATACTCCTTTATTTTCTGTTGTACATCTCCCTGCTGTAAGTTTTCCTTTACATGTAGGTAATGCTGATCTGTAACAAGACCATCTAAAATTCTGCTTCTCAAGTCTGACTGATCCATACTGACAATAATAGCATGCATGAGATGCACTCTCCTACTAAGTGCATAGACAACTTTATTCTCCTTCCCCTTGATATGCTTGATATCGAAGTCATACTCACTTAAAAATTCCAGCCATCTTGTTTGCCTAGCATTCAAGGTCGGTTGTTCAAAAAGATACTTCAGGCCAATGTGGTTTGTCCTTAATTCAAATTTCTTCCCCATGAGATAATGCCTCCACATCCTCAAGGCATGGACAATGATAACAAGCTCCAAGTCATATGTGGCATAGTTCCTCTCATGTTCCTTAAGCTTTTTGGACTCATATCCAATGACATGTCCATTTTGAGTGAGGACTCCCCCAAGTCCTTCCTTACAAGCGTCTGTACATACCACAAAGCTTTCATTTGGGTCAACAATCTTTAACAGAGGCGCACTAGTAAGTAATTCCTTCAACAGATTAAAACTCTTTTCACACTTGAGTGTCCATTCAAATTTAGTTCCCTTCTTTTGCAAAGAAGTGACGGGATTAGCAATCTTAGAGAACCCTACTATGAACATTCTGTAGTAGCTAGCTAATTCCATAAAAGAGCTGACGTCTGACACATTTCTGGGTGTTGGCCATCCTCTAATGGCTATGATCTTCTCTGGATCTACTGCTATGCCCTACTATGAAATAATGTGTCCCAAGTAATGGATCTGCTTTTGATAAAAAGAACACTTACTCAACTTGGCATACAATTGTTGTTCTCTTAGTACTTGCAATACCAATCTTAAGTGATGTTCATGCTCCTCTTCGGACTTAGAATAGATAAGTATGTCATCTAGGAATACTATGACAAACTTATCCAAATACAACTGGTGCATTGGTTAGTTCAAAAGGCACCACTACAAATTCATAATGCCCATACCTGGTCCTAAAGGCTGTCTAATGAATGTCTTCCTCCTTAATTCTTACCTGATGGTATCCTGCCCTCAGGTCAATCTTTGAGAATATCTTTGCTCCTCTTAGCTGGTCAAAGAGGTCATCAATTTGGGGTAGTGGATACTTGTTCTTTATAGCGTACTTGTTCAACTGTCGGAAGTCAATACACAACCTCAAGGTTCCATCCTTTCTTTTGACAAAAAGTACTGGTTCTCCCCAATGTGAAACACTTGGTCATATGTACCCTTTCTTCAACAATTCTTCCAACTACATTTGTAATTCCTTTAACTCTGGTGTGCTCATTCTGTAAGGTGTTTTCGATACCGGGGCATCTCTTGGCACTAAATCAATTGAGAAATCTATCTCCCTTGTTGGTGGAAATCCGGGTATTTCTTGGAATACATCCTCAAATTCATGTAGTATCGAGAAATCTTCGAGGATTCACTCCTTTGTATTATCTGTCTCTTCCACATGAGCTGCATACAATTGACATCCTTTCCTAAAACATCTTTTTAGCTGTAAGGCCGAGATCTCCCTTATAGAGATGGGTCTTGGAACTCCTCTCACAATGCTCTGTTTTCCATTTCCATCAAGACATGTAAATGTCTTGTTATGACAATCTAGGACAACATGATGCTTGTCCAACCAATCCATTCCAATAAGAATATCATAAGACCCCAATGGTATAATATTTAGATCAGTACTAGTATTCACTCCATTAAGACTTATGGGACAACTTCTGACCATATCATGGATTCTTCTTTTGGTCCCAGTGGCTAACTGAACCAAACTTGTTTTTCCAAGTTTACTTTTCTCCAAATGTAATTTATCCACTATCTTAGGATCAATGTAACAATAACTTGCTCCTGAATAAATCAAAATAGCAATAGGCTGATTTATGATCTTACCTTCCACCTTTATCATATTGGACTGGTACTCTGCTTGTCGATCATTTAAAGCTGCATAGATTCTTCCCATGTCTTTGACTGTTGTAGCCTCTTGAATGTTGTGCACAGTCTTCACTCTGTCCTTTCTGTGTGGGCAATCCTTGTACAGGTGATATTCCTTGCATCACCAAAATTAGATTGGTGGTCTTCCCCCTTTTCCCAAGGAATATTCCTTCTTGAAATCCCCCTTAGCATACTAATCTTGATGATTTCTATTAGGCTCATTCCTATTGAAGGGAGGTTTGAATCCTTTCCTCCTCTGATCGAACTTCTCATTATTCTTGTTCTTCCAAGATTCATGCAGGTATTCTCTTCCCTAGCCTTGATCATATAGGTATTTAGCCTTCCTAATGGCCTCAGTCAAGGTCTTGGGTTCATCATACTTGATCTTTTCCTTATAAAAGGCTGGAAATCCACTTAGAAATCTCAAGATTTTCACTTTCTCATCACCAATGAACTTGACATACTTTAACAATCCCAATAACTTCTTCTCGTACTCTGCCATAGTCATGCTTCCCAACCTGAGTTCAAAGAACTCCTGCATTTTCTTGACATAGAAATGCTCTGAGAGGTACTCCTTTTGGAAGTACTTCGTGAACTATTTCCAAGTGATCCCACTTTCATTAACATGTTCCACTTGCTTCAGTTGGTCCCACCATACTGCAACTTTCCCATGTAAATGGTAGGTGTCAATCATGGCTTCTAGGTTTGATGAGTAGTTATGCAACTTAAAATATCTCTTGAGCCCAAGCAACCATGCTTTATCATCATCTTCCCTTTCTCTTTCACCATCGAAGGAAGGTGGCTTGAGCTTCCTCAACTCTCCTTGCAAACTATCTACCTCTTGTTTCCTTATTTGTTTCCTAACAGGGGACACCTCTGGACTACTTACGAGATCATCTAATGCATAAAACTTTCTTTCTGAGTGTGGAGGTGAGTGGTGTCCACGAGGTCTGCTAGCACTTCTGGAATAACCAACTCTTCCATGATCATCCCTTCTTTCATGACACCTGCCTCCTTCTTCTTGTATTGAGTTGGATCCCTTCTTCGTTTGCCTCTGCAATTGATTTAAACTCTACAACACTTGAGCATTTATCTGACTTTTCTCTCTCATCAGTCTCTCGTTGTCTTCTTTGTAGCTCTGCATTTCCATCTTCAAGTTTCTTACCATTTCTATCAACGTTTCTTGCTCTCCTTTTTCCTTGTGTCCGTTGGACTCTGTCTATGCATTACCAACTCTGGTATTCTAGCCTTCGTTCGGCCTCCTTTTCATGACTGGAGGCTCCCTCGCCTTCTTCCATTTCCTCAATACGCATCCTGAGCTAATGTGCTTAAGCCCCTTAATTCTACAAAATGTGCAAGCGACCATTTTGTTAGAATTATGCATATGATAGATAAAAATCACCAAACAATGCTACATGTCTCTTTCTTGTTTTTTTTTTTTCATGGAGATCATATTCCCATTCTCTGAGAATAACAGTGTCATGTTATCCCTTGGCTGTCACACAATTTCATCCTGCGCAGGCGCTTCCTTCAAACCACCTTCCCAGGTGACCACGACTAGAAACCACAGCTAAATCCTTCCTTAGGACTTTTCTGTCTCGAAGACGATAAATTCGGTGCTTAGCCCTCCTTCCCTCAGCTCTCAATCTACACATGACCATGACCATGACCTTGTGCTTAGATGAAAAAGCGCTTGTCCAGAGCTTCAAGACTTCAAAACCTTCTACCAAGACCCGATCAACGGTCCTCATCCTCCTTCACGATCAACAATCGGGACTCCACACTTTTGTAGTTTCAACCTCCGCTTTCCTCTGAAGTACTCTGTACTCGAAGTTCGGAATCAGGAGCTACGCGTCCTCCTCAAATCAATGGCTCTAGTCCACTTTGGGACTTCTATCTTCGGAAGTCTGAACTTTTTCGGCTTGCCTCCTCCCGAAACAATTTTACCCAGAGTTTATGATATGTCAACGAGTGTCCTCCCACAGATCAATGACTGTGAATTACTTCGGCTCTTTAGGCTTCGAAAGTTTCAAACCTTCCTCTTGCACTTTCCCCCTTAGTGCTTTCACCCAAAGTCGACAATCCTTTGACATGTGTCTTCTGGAATCAACGGTCGAGATGCACTCCAACCTTCAGGATTTTTCGACCCAATGCAGCCTGCCACATCTTTCCCCTCTGGTGTGCCCAGTCTCCGGACTGCATGACCTGTCACCACGTGGTGAAATACTGGAAGCGGACACATGGCCCAATCATTCGGGTGACACGTGTCACGTTCTAATCGACTTTTCAATACTCAAAATGCTCAAAAATTACCGACACGTGGCACACATCCCATGTGTCCACGTCATCCCAGGTGACGTCCGCAAGCCACGTCACTTCAAAATTATGGGGTCCACATCACCTCCAGGTGACGTCATCATGACCCACCACTTCGGCTCTTCAGTCTTTGGGACTTCGTTAGTTTTCATACAAGCACACTTCAAATTCTCCCGAACTCCAAATTCCCAAACTGGCCAATCTATCGCCATGTGTCCTCCCGGATCAGACTACCAAGATTCACTTCGGGTCTTCACCCAGAGTTCATGGATCCGCTCCTCGTGTTCTCCTCAATCTGATAGCTATGTTTTTACTTCAGGGCTCCGGACTTCGGAGATCTCAACCTCAACCTTTTCCCTTGAAAATGTTTTTACCCGACGCTCGCGATATTCTAATGTGTGTCCTCTGCGGATCGACAACTGCGATTCCTTCGGGACTCCGGACTCCAGAAATCTCAAACTTCAAAATCTATGTAGCCCTACTGGATTTTATCTGAAGCCTTGGATCTGGCGACGCATGGCTCTCGACAGATCGATGGCTGAGATCCTTTAGGATCTTCGGGTTTCAGAAACCTCATTTTTCAAAACTTGTCTGGCCCTGTTGTCTTTCATCTGGAGCACACGATCGATTGATGCGTGTCCTCCTACAGATCGATGGTCCCCGACTACTTCTGCTCTTCGAAAGTTCATCGCTTGAGTACCCACATGTCACATCACTGCATGCCTTTCAAATTGTGGGGGCATGCATCAACGGTTTGGTGTAACCTGATTTTTGCCCCGCAATTCTCCTGACCCCGACACGTTATCCCTCAGGGGAAACCGTGGTTTGGATTACAAGATTGCCTTGGGAAATTAACTGCCATGCAACTCGGTTCCCCACAATGCCTATTGGTCGTTGATCTCTCTCTCCAATGGGATCCGATAGTCGCTACCTTAACCTTGCTTCCTTTTCCTCGGATGACCCCTGTTCACCTGTCCTCCGATCCAACGATCCCATATCTCTCCTGATCCTACAGTTGCGATCTCTCCCAAATTCAACAGGAATAGTCACGATCCTTCAAACCCTTATAGAGGATCTATGACATTCCATCTTCTGCATAGCTTCTGCAACGCCATTCCTCCTGAGCTTTTCAATTTCGCGGTCAGAGTTCGATCTCAACCACGAGACTCTGACCAACAGACCCAGCCCGGTGTTTCAACCAGAAGCTCTGATACCAATCTGTAACATACCCATCCAACCATAGGCTGGGTACATTACCTGCAATCCCACCCTTGGACTTGTTTCTCAAAATGATACCTTCTTTATTTATTAAAGATGCATAAGATAAGAGAATTAACAACATTCACAACAATATCCAACAACATGCATGTTATAAATATTCAATTAACGATAATTAAATATACAATGGAAAAACATTCATACACAGATAATAATATCACAACAAAGAGCACTTATATTTATGAAGGATGACACCAACTAGCTGTAGACCAAGGACGTTCCACCCAACTGTAGACACTACTGATCCAAATCTCAACAACAATGTCACCCCCGAGCCAGGACTATGAATCCAAAAGGACGGTTCCAGAGTGAACTTGGCTTCCCAAACTAGTTAGCTCTCAAGATTTCACAGGATTCCCAACACTCACAACAATCCAAGTACCCATCTCTCTTCTACCCAGCTTGCACCACCCGAGAGAACGAACCTCCACCTTTCTCTGCCATGCAGTCCCTCAGGCAGTCCTTCTCCTGATTCGGGTCTCCAGTGCAACTGGTCCAAAATCTCAATGCTGGAACTCTCAGGACTTGTAGCTCTGATCCATGCTGGAAACATGCCACTGCATCTCAGAAATGCAGGCCTCAAGGCGCGATTGGATCACACTAACGACCTCCACAACCAACTATCCCGTGGCTAATTCTTTCGCAGTTCGGTCTCCCTTCCTGAGACCAATACACATGTGAGGATGGATGGAGGAGGTAAGTAAGTGTATGGGAGTGCATGAGGGTAAGAATGAGGTAACACAAAGGTGACAGAGCGAACAAGCCAATGACCAACCCCACCCTTAGACCAAAGTCGGGTTTAAGTAACTTTTGTGGGGAAATCAAGAACCTCCTGGCCTTCCCCATGAAGCTCACGTAACCGATTCCCTCCCTTAGGAAAAAGGAAAATTAACATAGGAATAAACACTCAACGCCTCAAGCCCTCTCTCTTGTGGAATCATAGTCCCCTGTAACTCTAGTCCTTGTCCATCTAGCAACCAACAATGTATTTATTATTAATAATGATCAAAACATTATATTTCTTGGGCATATTGGCCCCTTTAAATAATTGTTTGGGCACTTAGTCCTCTCAACATTGTAACAATAAATTATTTAAAATGGGGTGTTACACCCGAGATGGGACTAAACTCCACCGGGCAAGGGAATTCTAGGCTTGGCAAGGACAACAAGGAAGTTACACAAAGCAACAGGAAGGATCTTTTATCCCAGGAGCCACTTACACCCACAACACATAGACTCCCATTCCCCACACACCTGGTCCACCCCAAGAGGATACACCTTCACTGATACAAGTCCATCGGCTAGTACACCTCCCTTACCTTGGGCTTCAACAATAGGCTGGACCATAAGTCTCAGAGTATTGTGGCTGCTACGGGACTCCCTTCCAGGAGAACTCACTTCCCACCAGACTCTCTCACCTGGGAGAGCTTCTCACAGGTTTGATAACCAGTCTTTGACTTAGCTACAACCAGGTACGGTTGACAACAACAACAACAATAACGACAACATGGAAAAATGGGTATAGACACCCAACAAGACAACAATCGAACACTAGGACATATCAATGCTCAATAGGAAACAATCGACGACAACAAGCCATACTCAGTCCAGGAATTGCGTGGCCGCAACAACCAACAATTATGACACAACCTGACTCTCCACAGAAGGCAACAACTCAAAATGGTTCAGGTATGATCTCGACTCTGCGAGTGCGGATAAACTGGGTTCACGGAATCACACAGGTCGACTTTTCGTTCTCCTTTTCAGAGATGCATGGTTATCCGAGATTGACCACTGAGGTCTCAGGTTCAGACGGAGGATGGGAGAATGGCCTCAGGAAATCATGCGGAGGATGGCCGAATGACCAACAAACTACCACCATGATTTGACTCACAGAATTACTGGTTCCAGATATCCGTGATGGATGCCTCGATTCAAAGTTAGACAGTGGGTCGAGAATGGAAAGGCCCCCCCCCACAACACAGGTGATGCTTCAACTTTTAACAACATGAGCCCAGGTCGACACTTGTTTTCTTGGAGCTGCATGCGCTCCATTTAGCCTACGTCCCCAACCACCAGGAACTTAGGATAACAAAGCATAACATGTCCACCTTAGTTTTCAGGAAATAATATTAAAATATTATTCCTCTAGAGGTAAGCCTCCTAGCTTAACCCCCATTCCTTACTCTACCTAGTGGAGCTTAGTCCCCCATAAAGCTTCTTTGTGGTCGGTCTACACACAACAATGTTTATATTTTTATTAATGATCTGCATAATTACATATACAAACAAAATATCAGGCTCCTGGCCTAATCATCTCATAAGCCTCCTAGCTTATTATAACTCGGCTCACCAGCCTAACAAACATGTTTACAATTCATATTTACAACTGGGGTTCTACCAGGGGATATTACACTATGTATACAAAATGCATATCCACAGGTAGAAGATAAACAAAAAATAAAGGGGACAAAAGAAGAAGTCATCAATAAGGACATTTATTGGCCATACTTTGATGGTGCCTCTCAAGGGAATCCACCAAAAGGAGGTTTGAGAGGGATCACATATCTCTCCTCAAATCATAGCATAGTCTTAAAAGCTAGGATTGGGCTGGAAACTAACAATTATTGTGAATTTATGACTCTCAAATTAACCCTATAGTTGGCTCAAGAATATGGTATTACACAGTTACAAATTTTTGGTGATTCTCTATTGGTTATTCAATTGTTACGAAAGGAAGAATCACTAGGAAATTTCACATTACAACCAATTTTTGACGATATCCAACAACAAATGACAACCTTCTCACCCTTTTATTTCTCTCATATACACATGGACAAGAACAAGGTAGTTGATGGCCTTTCAAAAAAGGCATTAGGGCTAGAGCGAGGTAGTTGGACCATCCCCATCTCTCAATATGGGCATACAATTGATTTATATCATGCATCTTGATAAAAAATTACTAAAATGAACTTATTCTTGATTTTAATCTCTGCTTATGCTCTCCTCCAATGTATTATCCTCTCCAAAAAGGACAACATCAAATATTTGATATCTATAGGAGATTCAAGTTTAATCACAAAATTGATGATAGGAAAATCAACTTCTAAGGATACGAAGCTCACCTTGATGTTTACTCGAATCAATAAGAAGGTAAGTAATCATATTATAGTTTCATATTATCAAGTTTTTTGAGGCCTCAACTCGAAAGCACACTCTTTTTATAAGGAAGTTACCTTGTTAAACTCGAGGGAATTAGAAAAAATTGGGGGAGACTATATTGTTTCATCTTTTGAGTAATCAAGGTTTGATATATCATGCCACATTGTGTCTTGATTAATCTCCACATGTTGCAGCATCTATTTCTGCAAATTCTTGGCACAAGGGGGGGATTTACAAGGACACATTCTCATCCCACTTGCATGCAAACATTTACCACAGTCTGGTCTCATGGATGGAGAATTATGGCTATCCATCAACAAGGTGGGATTATCGCTTAGCATTGGAATGGAACTTGAAGTGTCTTCTATGGGGCACTCAGGTAGTTTCATTATCATCAAGTAAGAATCTTATCCATCTTCAAAATCTAATTTTGGGTTTGGAGTATTCATGCTCCAAGTTCTGGAGGTTTTTAGTGCCCTTTGATTTGGATTCTTAGTGCTAGACTGTAGTGCCCTCTGGTTTGGATTTTGTCCGTTGGTTTGTGTCTTTGTGTTCTGGATTTGTTTTTGGATAAGGTGCTCAGGAAAAGTCATTTTATTTGGTTGAATCCCTATAGAAATTATCTTGTTTTCTCTCTGTTCTTCATAAGAATTAAGTTGTTGCTTCTATGCGCCATGGGGTTAAAATGTCTGAATTGTATCCATTAGGCCACATTTGAAATTGCATTTTTTTTGTAGAACAACGGTGTGTTTGTCATCTTTTTTTTTAGGTTTGTGTGACATAGGCTCTCCTCTGTGTGTGTTAGAGATAAATCTAGTCATATTTTTTCAATTCCAACTCTACCCTTAGTTTCCTTTGATTTGAGCCTAAAATCCATGGACCGTGGAGATGTTACGGAATTTAGAAGAACATTGCAGAGGAATGAGGAGTCAATACAATGTAACAAAATCTCCCTATTCTCAGATACCTCTAAATTTCACGAGAATGAAAAATAATATGCCTCATAAGAGACGACAATCATGAATCTTTTAGCCCAACAAAGACAAAAGATAGATTACTTGGAAGTAGAGTGCAACATGTTAAGAAATTTGGCAATTAGTCTCATTAAAATTCCCATTGTTTAGCCTCAAACAATAGGGTGTCCATATACTCTGTCCAGGTAAATTTCAAAGAGGAGGGAAAAGTACACCATATGAAAGATGCTATGGATATTGAGTAGCAAAATTCTCTCCCATCTAATGTTGGATACGAGGAGGCAAACAATAAATATATTAGGAGTTTTTATCAAGAATTTTACCTTCAAGAATAAATGGGATGTAATAATCTTGTATATTAGCAAACTCTCCTGTTTAGTTCCCTAGAGTTGACATTTTGTAACCATTTTGTATGTTTGTTGTTAGCTTAGCTACAATTTTATATTAAGATAATATTTCCCAGTTTCGGTTTAAAAAAAGAGTATGAGATGTACCTTAGGAAAATGAAATATGGGAAAAACCCAACGAGAAGGTGGGGATTATTCCTTTATCTTCTCTTCTTAGTCATCAAATCCAAATAAAAAGAAAGTGCACCGACTATGGAGTTCCCTTGGACATTGTGGCTTATATGGTTGCTACATGATCTTCTACATCCTTTGTTTTGCCTCAATATCCACTCCCAGTGTGGTGTTCTTGATTAGCTAAAATAGAGTATTCAAAGCAAAAAATATGGAAGATGGTTGTGGAAAGCAAATAAATAGAGCAAGATAGAAAGAAAAATAGTTGTGGATACAAATAAATAGAACCATATTTGGAAAATAACAACAATAATCAAACCTTTATTGGTACTCAAAATTGGATGCAATGTTAACTTGCCTCTTTGAAGGGGAAACCTCCAACAAGAGCAGAGTTCCAAATACAATAATATTCACTTAATAATCAATTACATAGCTTCTATTACTTTATATAGTTTCTAATTGACCAATACCCTAACCACCTAGTGGACCTCCATTAACGAAGCTTCAACTACTCACTAATGGACCTTCTTTAATGAGGCCACTTGCATTTATTGTTTTCTCTTTCTACTACCTCCCAAGGTTTTATTTAAAAAATATATCCCTTGATACATTAAGTAACAATCTATTCCCCTAACTAGGGGAGTTAGGGTGGGACCCTAACATTCCCCCCCCTTACAAAGTAGTCTTATACTCATGGATGAAGATGAGGAAATTGGTGGAGAATATTTTCTAGTTCTTGTGTAGCATATATAGGATATGTATGCTTCCATTGGATCAAAACTTCTTGGATAATTCATTAGCAAAGACGATTCTCATGTTTGTCCAAAACTAGCTCAAGCTGTGACCAAATGGAACCCTCCTCCTCCAATTCTAGAAGACTAGTTTGAAATCAGGAATTGGACCCAATCTCTTTCTTTAAGAAAAACACATGAAAGATTGGGTGGAGATTAGAATCATTGGCCAAAGCAAATTTGTAAGCAAATGGACCTATACGTTTGAGGACAATACAAGGTCCATAAAACTTATGAGTTATTTAGGAGATAACTTATGATGGCTCTTCTCCTTATGTGAGATCTGTTTATAAAGTTGGAGATGCAAGAACACATGAACCCCTTTTTCAAAATGTTATTTGAGGTGATGTCAATATGCTTATTTCTTCATACTATTCTGAGCCAATACCAACTTACCTTTTAAGGTATGAAGGATGTCAAAGCAAGTTGTCAAGGTGTTCTCCACCTCCTAAACCTTAGAGATACCTAGAAAGTATGATATCACTGGTGAGGGTTGTTGTCCATAGACTGCCTCAAAAGGGGTCATTTTAGTAGCACCATGATAGGTAGTATTGTACCACCATTTAACAAGAGTAACCACTAGAGCCACTAGGATTTCCTTTTTGAAGCAAAACAACATAAATAAATCTTCAAACATTTGTTGATTGTTTATGTCTAGCCATATTTTTGGGGGTGATAGGATATGTCGAGATTTAGTTGGGTACATTGAAGCTGAAACAACTCCTGTGAGAATTTTTTGACGAAGGTGGAATCATGATTAGTCACAATGGATATGTATCTTTGAGAGAATTCTTCAAGATCTTCCACAGTAGAAGAATCTGAAAGAATTCTCTCAAATTTCACACCACAATAATCTTAAAACAAATGGATATGTAGTTTAAAAATATTGTCCATGAAGACTTGGGCTACTCTAGAGGCCTTGAATGGGTGTTTTTTTTAACACAAATTGAACTGGTATATACATTAAAGGGGCTTTGCAGAAGCAAAAACATAAAAAAAGTTTACATAGGGGGAATTTAGCCATTTGTTTTCTACAAATATGACTTTCATAGTAATTACATTACTTGACATTCTTATTGGGCTATTTTTGAAAATTCCTATACTGTAAACATCTTTACAAAACTGCCTAAGGCACCATGAGATTTTGAAAAACATTCATGACATATTAGATGCAGTATCCCGAATTTTAGAGTTATGCGAGAGATTAATAGGTTCTTCTTCGATATCCAATGGTGTCGTTCCTTTATCGAAGCTTCCAGGGTTGTTTTTAGCAACACCATCATTTGGAGTTGGTATCCCAAGATTAAGAGAGTTAGAGTCCGAGTGTTGAGCTGGTCTGGGGTCAGATAGGTGAAGGAAAGTTGCCTCCATGTCATCCATTCTACGTGCTAGTGCAGATAGACCATCCTTGAAGTAACTGAAACTTTGTTCTATCCAATTAGAGAGCCCAATCAATATTCCTTCCATCTCTCATAGTTTTTCCATAAGCTATTGGAGAAAAACATTTTTTCCCTACCCTGCTTCTTCATGGCTCCTACATACTTTCCAATGGTCACTCGTCGAGGGTTCCATAGGAATTCCCTGAGTGTGACCCCTAAAACTACTCCAAGTGATGGTGAAAACCAAGCATGGAGAGCATGGTGTGTAGAGAATAATAATTGCAACATCAAATTAACTATACATAAAGGGAAAACAAAAAAGGATCTGATATTCTGTTGAAGGAGCTGAACACGAGTACCAAGTGAAACCCTTGCCTAAAGAGCCTGGCTCCCATCCCTCACATTGTGGGATGGCAATGAAGTACTTAGGCAGAGGCGAGGAAATGACCTAGAGCTGATGTTCAAAATTCCTAGCGGGACTGGTCTTGTTGAACCTAAGGGATTCAACTCCAACAATGCGAAAATATTTCTCATATTGTGGTTGGGAACATTGCATATGAGTTTTGAACCTTGGGAGATTAGAGAAGACATCACACAAGCCTCATTACTCCTTACTTTGCTATGATCTTCGCACATATGAGGGTGTCCCATGGTACAAGTGCACTTCAGTTTTTGACAAGACGTGTCATAGCTGAGAGTTAGGGGATGGGGAGAGCCCCCCTCTCATAATTATTATTATTTTTTTCCCTTGAAGCATTCTTGATCTATCCTTTGCCATAAGGTCAGATTAGGGGTTTAGGTTCCCTTTTACATGGTAGTGTCTAATTTCCTCAAATTCCTGAGTTAAGGTGGTAATTCTTTGGAGGATGCCACTTAAGAGATTATTTTCCAAGGACTTCTTTTTAATGACAACCTTGATTATTATCATTGAATCACCAAAGACTATAATTTGGGGGATTCAATAATCTCTTAATTTTTTAAGACTAAGATATAGAGCATATGCTTCTGCTATGTTGTTTGTCATTGTCCCCAAGCCCTAGGTGTATTGAAGCGAAGTATTTCCTCCAGGATCAAGAAGAATCCCACTCACACCTTCCACCCCTTGCCTTGAATGGGTGTTGTAAGACACACAAATGAGCATAAGTGGAAAAATAATTAACAAATACCATTATCACTATTTTGTTTCTCAATTTTGGTAACCCCACAAGGAAATCTATAGAAATGTTAACCCACATATTGGTAGGAATGTGCAAGGGTGTTAAGGCTCCTGGAGACATTATTATTTTCCCTTGGTGTGATTGGAAAGTGTCACATTATACCAAAAAGGTGCAAATTTCCTTCTTCATGCCTTCCTAAAAGAATGCATGCTTAATCTTGTCATGTGTTTTTTGAAACATAGAATCCCTTGTTGTAGGGGAGGATTACAGAGCTCCTAATCATACCAAGTATAACCTAGTTGTGCTTGTGGCTCAACCTGTAGACGATGGATTACGTTCATTATCTTCGCATCCATTGACTATTTTTTATGTACCACTTGTAGCCAATCATGGAATAGGAAAGATAAGGAAAATATGGACACTTCCTCATGATACTTCCCAGAGAGAGCATCAACCACCACATCTCCCTTTCCCTTTGTGTATATAATCTCATAGTCATAGATTAACTTTTTTGTGGACCACTTTTACCGATCTGGTATGATAGCCTCTATTCTAGGTAATATTTCAAGCTGTGATGGTTTGTTTTAATATGGAAATGACACCCCATGAAGTAAGGACACCACATATCAACTACATGAAGAATAGTTAGTGTTATCCCAATTTTGTGGGATAACTAAGGAGAATGTGTCTCGAGGCCCTCAGGTTACATATATGGAGTGCCGAGAGACTACATGACCAACAATGTCCACTTGCACAGATGGAAACACTTCTCACCACCAAAAAGGTCATGATTTTCAGGATGACATCCACCACACTCGCTGGCTTTCGGAAGGCAATGGGCCTTGCTCCATGAGGTACAAGTAAGGTGTTATGGTGAGTGTCATTTCAATATTTGAGGCATTTTGAGTATGTTGTATCTTAGACTGCTTTAGATTTCATGATATATGCTTGGAAATTATTCCTTTTGCCTCGCTTCACCTTGGTGGTTAACATTGTGCCCTAGTAAGTGGTCTTCCTCGAGAATAGGTTTGCTACCAAGAACTCCCTTGAAGATCCATCATACCGTTCCCAACCATACTTACCACTTTCCATCAATAAAACCCCCCATTTCCTTGTCTCTTGGGATTTTAGGGTGTATTGACCCAAGAAGGGGTTGTCCCTCATTCTATGGGAAGAAGGGGATGAAGGCCCAGAGGGATTGATGTTGGTTAAAAATATAAAAGCCTATATATAAACCTTCCAGATGCTTCACCCAGGGATCCCCTAAGAAAGCAATGAAACACTTCTCTGTAAGAAAAGGGGGACTCACAAGAATAAATGATTATGAATTCCTAAAGGGTTAGTTGGAGGATATGAGGTCTCATCACGAGCCGAACTATCATGATCATGGGTATCTAGTGGTATGACATTACCATCATTTGGTCACCAAGCTAGGGTAATGGCTCTCAGTTGCATGACTGAGACAAAGGGGGTCTCATCACAAGCCAACCTTTTCATTTCCACAAGGTATTTGTGAGTGACACTTTCATTATCTAGACACCACGATAGGGAAGTGACCTTCAACTCGTCCTTAAAACATGAAAGAAACAAAGAATGGCAAGAGAATGGGCTTGGAAAAAGTGCATTGCAAATGAAGGTGCCACACACCCTCTACAAAGGCACCCATGAATGAGACACTACAACCCCTTGTATGTCATGAACCCCATGTCCGATGAGTCTTGTCCCATAACAACTTCATCTACTTCACATGGATTAGACATGGATCACTTGGGAAACACTCCTTGACCTAGGGAAAGATCTACCCAATAGGACACCTTGTCAACCCTCCCATATCCAATCTTGGAAAGTTGCATAATGTCTTTGAGCACTTATTTGTTTGACCAGGTAATCTTTGATGCACATGCCTAGGTGGCTCGTTTATTGATTTGATTTACTCATCATGATATTATGATTTGAGATCCTTGGAGGGCATGCTTATTTGTCTTTGCAGGACCTAGTTGGTGGATAGTTTTGGAGGAACAAGCCTAACTTGGGCTTCCATGGGGCTTGAATCCCACAGGTTGGATTCCAAGGGCCCACATGCCGGATGAGAGAGATGAATGTTTGGAGGCCTAGAAGACAACCTAGAAGACGTGACCTATCCCTCACATGCCAAACGTTTTTCCTAGGAGAGGTAAAACGTCATCTTTAGAGGCATGACATCACTTAGAAGGGCTAGGGTTTGGTGGTGAAGTTATCACTCATTGACACATGGACGTTTTGAGAAGAATGAGGCCTTGACCATGAGGAGATGTCCTAGATTATTGACATGTGGCCTTTGGAGGCCTAATGATGCTTCTCCAACAACTACTTTCTCCTAGTGTCAAAACGTCCCCTAAAGGGTTGACATCACCTTAAATTAGGGTTTCCTTTTGTGTAAAAGTGAATTTAAAGATGAATTGTTTAATATTATTTGTGTAAAGGGGCAAGATTAGGGTTCTTGACCCCTAATCTTCTGGTTTACCCTAAAATTATGTGGAAAAACTATGTTAGTGACATTTTTCATAAGTAGATATCATAAGATCTCATTTGGAATCATATCTCTCCCATTTGGAGAGGCCTTGGACTGAAATTTTCACTATCTTTGGCTATTTTCTTTCTTGTGCTCTTGTTTATGGCTACTTTCTTGGTTATTGGTTGGTGGAAGTGATGCGCTAGCCTTGGAAGGCTCTTCTTTTGCTATTGTGGTGGTTTGTCTTAGCATTTTCCCTTGAATTGCGAAGACTTTTACTTTGTGCTATCATTTGTTATTCAAGTCAAGGTTATTTTGCTAGAGATAGGTGGGAAGTATAAGGGCATACACCCCCACCTTAGCCTCCATCATTTTATGCTTAAGTATTTTTTATTTAATAAGGGTTTACTAAGAGAAGTATAAGTGCATACACCCTCTTAGGTTAAACCCTAGCTAGAGATACTTGCCTTGGGGAGGAAGAGGATTTACACCCCCAAAGGGGGTAGTACCTCTAGCTCTTTTTTGTTGTTGACTCCATTAACCCAATCATTAAAGGAACTAGTCATCACTTGTTGCATTGGAGATATAAAATTGTTGCTTTGTGAAACGTGAAATTTCGTGATTTTGAAGTTCTTCCTAGTGGAATCAAATCTATGCTATAAATGTTTGCTTGAGCCACCATGGTATTTCATTTCTCCAAGTATTTATTTATGCTATTAAAAATTTAACCTACAACCATTAGGGCTATAGAAAACCCTAACCAAACTCTTCAATAACTCCTAATTTAACCGTCTAAAATTGTCTAAATTCTTCCCACACAATCTACTAAGTACACTACATATTTTGGCAAGTTTTGAGCAAGTTTTAGTGGTTGAATATCTTGCTGTAATAACAAGTTTTTTACATCCATAAGGCTGATAAATATCACTGCAGTAAACTTTTTGTAACAACCTTTTCTTTTGTGCTAAAGTCTAGCCCTTTCATTCTTGAGTTGAACTGGCCTTTACTAGATTGTCTCTTGCTTATTCAACTAGACTTTTAGCACTTATTTTTCAGCCCTTATTATCTTTTATATGCTGATATATATCACTTACTGTTGTTGCAGGGACAACAAGATTAACTTGATTTTCCACCTATGATATTATATGCAAGTGTGGATTTTCTTGTGTCTCTGGTAGGTACAATCACTTTTGCAGGTACACAAAGACTTGGCAACTTTAAACCACCCAGAAACAAGTCATCAAAGCCACTTTTCTCTTCCATTATTGACCTTTAGGGGGATACTTCTCTTCTTTCCCTTCCATTGGTCTCAATCCCCCAGGGTCACTGGGTCACCTCCCTAGAGTGACTTAGTCATCCTTGAAGCACGGGACCTATATCGAGGTGACATTGGGTATAGTGTCCCTTAGTTGGGCCACTTGGTGGTTGGGTTAGGATTTTCCCAACCTACAACTTATGATATAACAGTTAGAATTTCCTTCTCATATGTGGATTTTCTCAATCTTCTATCACATAATTACTTACGAGAGAGAGAGAGATAACAATTAGCATTTCCTTCTCATATGTGGATTTTCTCAATCTTCTATCACATAATTACTTACAAGAGAGAGAGAGAGAGAGATAACAATTAGCATTTCCTTCTCATATGTGGATTTTCTCAATCTTCTATCACATAATTACTTACAAGAGAGAGAGAACAATTAGCATTTCCTTCTCGTATGTGGATTTTCTCAATCTTCTATCATATAATTACTTGAGAGAGAGAGAGAGAGAGAGATTCTTCAATGATATAACATTTAATGAGAATTCTTTATATGCAGGTGATATGGCAAAGAATTTGGTGCATACGTGGGCTAGATATTGAATAAGGATTAAGACACATATAAGAAGAAATTATAATGTAAATAGAAAAATATTGAGGCAGGGGTCCATCAAAGAGCAAGTACCAAACCTGACTTGTAATGTAAGCAAGTTAAGATCCTATCAAAATTCACGAGAATTTGCTTAACTTGAAGTCACAAGAGGGTAAATTTGTTGCTTTTGAGTTTCATATAAAGTGGGAAAGTTAAGTAATAATGAAATACTTTATAAAAAATTATCCACGTGATCAACAAGAGGATACAGACAAAATTATGTAAAGCTAGAATGCCCAAGTAGTCGAGAGTTTAAAAAGGCCAAGGGCCATTTGCAAATTTTATAGATAAAACAATTACAATCATACAAGCAATTATTTTCTTGGCGTTGTAAGCTATCTACATATGTTAATAAGAGATGGTGTTGGCTTGTGTGTTTATACTCTTGCAAAGTTGTAACCGGTTGTAGATTGTCCTTGAATTTCATGGTTGTCTTAGATCTTGTAGGCATGGATATTACAATATGTAGACAATTCTCATGCTTGTAATGTATGTCCTTGCTTACCTTATGCTTTACTAACAAGTTGATGTGAAGCAAGTTATCTTTCAATTAATCTATTTTTTCCCAATTGAATGGATTTTAATTTTTTTCATATTTAAGAGACATCCATATCCAGTGATTTATATTGAGATAATATATAAAAAATGATTGATAAACCTCAATGTGTTTTTGCATCCTTAGATATTGGATACAAAAACCTTTGTATACTCTAGAGGTGTAATAAATCTAAGTATTTTAAGATGGATCATTGATAGTTCATTAACAATAGTCTCATAAGCCTACTACAACTCAAATCAATTTTCTCATGGCTTGGAGCATCTTGCAATGATGACATATACCCAATGAGTTTACCTAACAATTATAGATGTAGAGAATAATGAAAGTGAATATCTAAACATGAATCCAAGCATTCAATTGGTCCCCAATTCCATCCTTTTAGTCTAACAAGGGTGGCATCAATCACATGCGCCTTCCCTCCAAGATGAAATTTTTAGAAATTTAAAAAATTGCCAAATTTCAAATTTCCACCTCACTTTTAGGAGGCCATGGATTTACTTCATATGGTTTTCAAGCTTAATGTTGAAACTATTTTCTTCAACATCCCTACAAGAATCTTTATTTATGGGAATACTCAATAACGTAGGCACTCCAAAGACTTCAAGTGTATATCATTTCATGAGTCTTTTGGGAAACATCTAGCTTAATACATATATTTAAAAATTACTTCAATTACACTAGAAATATAACAAACACAAATTAGATATTAAGGTTTCATTGAGCATGCTCAAACAACATAGCATTTAGCATAGCCATCCTAATAAAATCAACGTGAGAAAACAAACATGAGATTTTCTCAATAGATGAAAAAAATCAATCTAAAATTCAAATTTGCAATCACAAATTTAGGGGAACAATGATACACTTGATAGTATCACAATAATGAAGATAACGTACAACTTCTCAGCTCATCCCAATTTGGTAGATTAAGTCCTTTCAACTCATCTTAATCAAGGACTCTTCAGTGCATCCCAAACCCTAGGTAGGGTGATCCAAAAAGGATCCAGAGAAGGCTAAGAACAACTCAGAACGCACAGAGGCAACTTAGGATGCTTAGAATGGCTTCAGTAGATAGACAAAGGGAAAAACTTCAAAGTTCCCAAAACTCAGTGAAAAGGGCATGATTGCGAAGAGCACGTCACAAGATTTCTAACGGTGCAAATGACTCATCAAATGGAGTTACGGATCAAAATATATAAGCTGTCAAAGTTCAGGTCAAACTTGGTCAAAAAGTCAAAAGGTCAAGGTGACACGTGGAATGTCCGTACAACTGACGTGGTAGAGTGTTGAGTTGGCATGGTATGACGTGGCAAGGTTGTACAATTCTGAAGGTAGACACATGGGCGAATTAAGTTGTGACAAGTGGCATTTTATTGAGCAAATGATATGGTGCCACGTGGCACCCCTTCAATGGTTGGTATGTGTAAAATTTATATGACTCCATAGGAGTCGAACCCGTAATCTTTTAGCCCAACAGACCTCACAACTTCGCGTTAGCCAACCTTCCACTCTATGTTCCTTGTTTATACCATGGCGCGAATTTCATTTAAGCTTGAATGTTTATATGGGCGGAAAAGGAAAGGGGCCAAGCCTTCAGCCCAACCCTTGGATTTATGCCCATCCATGCGACTATATACACCCGCCATTTAAATAGACTAACCGCCAAACTATACGCCAGGATCTCCGCTATTTTGATAGTAGCATCTCCGCTATATTTAGTGCGCACCACGTATGGTTGCAACTATTTTCCAAAAAGCGGATTCCACGAGATTCGATCCCGGGACCTCCGCCAAACAAACGTCCTAAATTAGTATGCACTAACCAATACCCCAACCACCATATTTATGGCATAACTGCCATAATTTTATATAAAAGGAGGCCTTCGCTAGTGTTCAGGATAGAGAGAAGAGAAAAACCAAGCGTGCCCATACAAAATTTGGCTCATTTTTTGAGACAGGGGCATCCATTTCGAGATTTTCCAATCATTTATTGTAGAGGCAATGGCACGAAAACCGAGGCAGGGTGTCTCTTGGACCTGAAAGTGTCAAATTAGGATCGAGGCATGGAGACAGTCATTTTTAGGTAAAACAATGCCACGAACGCAGTGGTGATGTTAGTTTTCTGATCTGAGCAAAGCTTCTGTAGCTTAACTCCAGAATGAGGTATACTTACGTATTTTGCCCAATTCTTTTGTGGAGTTAATAAAAAGGCCTACCCATTTGAGAGCAGGACCCGGAGACGTAGTCCACCAGGGATGAACTCCACTATCAAGTTATTTGTGTTCATATTGCATGATTATGTCTCTTTACTTTTTTGCTTTTCCTTCTTTATGGTGTACTTTTGTTTATGCTCATTTAATACAATTCTTTAATAAGTCACCCGACGAAAAGATCCCGAATCTTGCTGGTATAAGAGAAATCGTCTTTGACTTGAATTGTTGAGTATGAATGCTTACTAGGGCCAAGCATAATAAGGGTGAAGGAACTCTTAAGATTTTCAATCCCAGAGTTGGTCGTGCATCCCGAAGGAAGAAGATGGCAGAAGAGGACAAGCATGATGAACAAGAGAAAAACTTTCACATGGTCTTTTATTGCATGTCAGAAATGTTCGAACGAATGTATGGAGATTACAAGAAGAGGATGAAGAAGAAAGGGAAGAAAAAGGAAGCACCACCCAATGATGATGCTTCGGTAAACCAAGGGGCTGGAGGAGATCCTCCCGAGCCTCCATCTTTGCCTTCGATTTCTAGTTCTTCTTCCTCTGAGCATTCTCATCACTCTCATCATTCTAGCCATAAATCCTCTTTTAAGAAACCGTTATTAAAGCTTGAGGTAAGGTTTGATTTACCTATGTTTAATGTGTAAATGTGTTGAACCTGCACATAATAGATCTAGCTAAACAATAATACACACATTTGCATAGAGAATTTGAGAAAGAAGAAGAAGGAGAGAAAGAATGAAATAATTCTCATTAACCGTTAAGAATAATGAATAATTTACACATGATATACTCTGTATAACTCAATGAGTGCACACTGGAGGTGAAACAATGTTCCATAGTGGTGGTCTAGAGTGATCTGGACACACACCAATAGTTACGGGAGTGAACTGCCACCTAGTCTAGTCTCTCATGCAGTTACGGGAGTGAACTGCCACCTAGTTGAGTTAACTAGTCAACTAGTCTTCAGTTAAATGACTGAACAAAGAGTAGTGAGGAGTTAACTCAGGGAATCAATGGTAATGCGCTAGTCTGGTGATGATACCAAGGCAAGGTCGAATTAGCATGGTGATGATCCCAATGTTGCATGTTGATAAAACCAATGCAACATCTAAACTCAACTCAACTAATCAAACTGAAGTGTCAACTGAAAGAGAATATTCTCCCCTAAAATATAAGAGACTGGATAATGACTAATTATGACTAATAAACAAGGAAAAACCTTAGGAAAAATAAATCCTAGGTGTGTGTGAATTAACTCCAACATAATGGAGATGCTAATCCTGAAAAACTAGATAATTGGATCCAACAGGTTGAAGTATATTGTCGTGTTCAACATATTGACGAAGAGGAAGTTAAAGTGCAACTAGCTTCTCTTCGGTTGGAAGGCACCACTCTCGTATGGTGGGAGAACAAGCTACGAGACATAAGTAATTGTGGTAATCTTCTTTCCTCATTGTTGGAATTTAAAATAGAGATAAGGAAGCAATTCTATCCATTAGGGTATTTACATAAAGCAATGATGGAATGACAAACTTTGAGACAGAGTAAAGGTCAGACTATACAGAGTTTCACAAAAGAATTTAGGAAGAAATCTCTTGCACTGAACATTCCTTTGGATTCTTATGAAACTTTAATTAAGTATATTGGCACACTTCACAGTTATGTTCGTCATACTTTGCTCTTGTTTAACCCGACTATTCTTGACGAAGTTTGTGTGCAAGCCACTCACCTTGAGAACAGGGGCAAACATGATCAAGAATATCCCACGAAGAAATCTTGCAATTTCCCACACAAGAATTTCAAGAAGTTTAAAAGGAAGGACAAGAAGACCGCTACAGTGATGAGAGAAGGAGGAAAACCATCTTGCACTCATTGCAAGAAGAGCGACCACGATGAAGAACATTGTTAGAAACTGCATCTAGAAAAGAGATCAAAATAGTTCGGTGGAAAGGGGAAGACAAAGACTGTTGCTACAGTGCAACAAGATCTTGGTTCCAAATCAAGAGATGAAGGAAAGATCACAACGACTGTAGTACAATTTAAAGATTCCCTTCATGCTGGTTCAAGTTCCAATGATGAATCTCATATTGATGAACGAAAGAGGAATGAGTTATTTCATATACGAGTTGTATCTAAACATACTAAGATAGATACATTATTCGATCTGGGTTCCCAAGTAAACTTAATATCTGAAGCACTTGTCAAGAAGATGGGTCTTGTAATGAAACCACATCCAAAGCCTTATCCTCTTGGTTGTGTATGTGATCAAACAAAACTTAATGTCACCAAACAATGCATGATCATATTTGCTATTGCTTCAAAGTTGATTGATGAAGTGGATTTGGATGTTTTACCGCTTGATATATGTGGCATAGTGTTGGGAAGTCCTTATCTTTATGATAGAAAATAAATCTTCTTTCATCATGAGAAAAAATACCACCTTACTAAAGGGGGAGTGGAATATATTGTTAGAGCTCACAACATGAGGGTAAATACAACACTTGTTAGTGCAGGGAAAATGAAAAGACTCATAACCACTAACAAGAGATATGTACTCATGGTCATCAAAGAGAAATATGTCGGGACATCCAACGCTTTCCAAGAGTGTGATCCATCTCATAAAAAGGAATTAATTGATATTGTTTCTAAGTATGATGATATTTTTTAGGAACCGGATGGATTACCTCCTAAGAGGGAAATCCAACATGAGATACATCTTCAACAAGATTCTCCTCTTCCGAATGTGGGCATGTATAGGATGTCAGTTGTGGAGATGACAGAGATCAAGAAGCAAGTATGGTGCCTATGGGATCAAGGGGTCATCAGGCCTAGTTCATCTCCTTGTGGTTCTCTGATCGTGATGGTGCCAAAGAAAGATGGCACATGGAAAATGTGTGTCGATTACCGAGCTTTGAATAAAATCATGGTGAAAAATTGGTACCCTCTTCCTCGTATAGATGATTTACTTGATTAGTTGAAGAATGTTGTTTATTTCACTAAGTTGGATTTGCGCAGTGGATATCATAAAATCATGGTTGTAGAACATGATGCATGGAAGGCTGCCTTTAAAACCAAACAAGGATTGTTTGAGTGGTTAGTTATGTTGTTTGGGCTTTGCAATGCTCTGACAACTTTCATGCATGTGATGAATGATGTATTCAAGCCTTTCCTGGATGACTTTGTGATTGTATATTTGGACGACATTCTTGTTTTTAGCAGAACTTGGGATGAACATGTAAGGCATGTAAATCAAGTATTGGATACTTTGCAAAGGGAAAAGTTGTATGTGAAAATGTGAATTTGGCAAGACTACACTTGTATACTTAGGTAATATTGTGGGAGGAGGAAAATTGAAGATTGATCCTTCCAAAATTGTTGTAATTGTAACTTGGCCTGCGCCAAAAAGTGTGACCGAGATCCGAAGCTTCTTGGGTGCAGTCCAGTATTGGAGGAGATTCATTCCCAACTTCTCCTTCATAGGAACTCCTTTGTATTCCTTAACCGGTGTGAAGAACAATTTTCAGTGGGAAGGAAAGCAACAAAAAGCTTTCGACACTTTGAAGGAGAAGATCAGTACCACACCAATATTAGCACTACCGAATCTTCAACAACCTTTTGAGATCAAGACAGATGCCAATGGATACACCATGGGTGCAGTATTGATGCAATATCGTAAGCCTATCTATTACCACTCTGAGACTTTTAACCAAGCTGTTGTTAACTATCCTACATATGATAAAGAGTTGTATTAATTAGTCCAGAGCGTAAAGAAATGGAAGCATTATTTGTTAGGGAAGGAAACACTTATACATACAGATCACCAACCCTTACAGTATCTTCAAGCACAAACCAAACTGCAACATTTTCGACACTACATATGGATGGGTTTTCTACAACAATTTCATTTGGTGATCAAGTACAAGAAGGGTACAAGTAACAAGGTAGCCGATATGCTTTCTAGACTTCCTATTGCTGGTTCTATTATTTTGAAGAATGCTTCTTTATCTCATCATAGCTATGTAGAGAAATATACCATCGATGAAGATTTTAAAGAAGTATATGAGAAGCTAACCCATGGTGCACAGGTAGATAACTATTTTCTGCAGGGAAAATTGCTCTATCATCTTGGGAAGCTATGTATTCCTACAAGTGAATGAGTCCATGTAATATGAGAAGCAAGGATGACCCTAACAACCCATTAACATAGGTCAAACCTATTAACATAAATTTTAAATTATTAATCCTTAAATTTACAATTAATGCATCGTAATAATCACAACTTACACTAATTACTCATAAATAAATAATTATAGTACTCATATTAACAATAATAACAAAATCACATAATCATATATGATATATTAATCTAAGGTAATATATACTTCTCTTGTGTCTGGGCATTCTGGGATAGGAAAAAATATGGCTCATTTGCAGAGGTTTTGTTACTGGCCTCAAATGAAAGCAAATGTAACTAAATATGTAAAGGGGTGTGTGATGTGTTCTACTTGTAAGCCCACTAATAGAAAATTGGGGATATACTCACCACTTCCTGTTCCATCCCATCAATGGGAAAGCATTTCCATGGATTTTGTAGGGGGTTTACCAATGACCAAAGGGGGTCATGACTATTTGTATGTTGTAGTGGATAGGTTCAACAAGATGTGTGTCTTGATGCCATGTAAAAAACAGATCACTGCTGATGTAACATACCCAGCCAGTCACAAGCCAGGTACGTTACCTGCAAGCCCACCCTTGGACTTGTTTCTCAAATTGATACCTTCTTTATTTATTAAAGATGCATAAGATAAGAGAATTAACAACATGCACAACAATATCCAACAACATGCATGTTCTAAAGATTCAATTAACGATAATTAAATATACAACGAAAAAACATTCATACAGATAATAATATCACAATAGAGAGCACTTATCTTTATGAAGGATGACATCAACTGGCTGCAGACCAAGGACGTTCCACCCAATCGTAGACACTACAGCTCCAAATCTCAACAACAACGTCACTCCCGAGCCAGGACTATGAATCCACAAGGATGGTTCCAGAGTGAACTTGGCTTCCCAAACCATTCATCTCTTAAGCTCTCACAGGCTTCCCAACGCTCACAACAATCCAAGTACCCAACTGTCTTCTACCCAGCTTGCACCACCCGAGAGAACAAACCTCCACCTTTCTTTGCCACGCAGTCCCTTAGGCAGTCCTTCTCCTTATTCGGGTCTCCAGTGCAACTGGTCCAAAATCTCAATGTTGGAGCTCTCAGGACTCGCAGCTCTGATCCATGCTAGAAACAGGCCATTGCATCTCATACATGAAGGCCTCAAGGCGCAACTGGATCACACCAGCGATCTCCACAACCAACTATCTCGTGGCTAATTCTTTCGCAATTTAGTCTCCCTTCTCGAGACCAATACACAGGTGAGGATGGATGGAGGAGGTAGGTAAGTGTATGGGAGTGCGTGAGGGTAATAATGAGGTAACACAAAGGTGACATAGCAGAAAATGCAATGAACAACCCCACCCTCAGACCAGAGGCGAGTTTAAGTAACTTTTGTGGGGAAATCAAGAACCTTCTGGCCTTCCCCATGAAGTTCACGTAGACGATTCCCTCCCTTAGGAAAAAGGAAAATTAACATAGGAATAAACACTTAGCCCCTCAAGCCCCCTCTCTTGTGGAAACATAGTCCCCTATAACTCTAGTCCTTGTCCGTCTAGCAACCATCGATGTATTTATTATTAATAATGATCAAAACATTACATTTCTTGGGCATACTGGCCCCTTTAAATAATTGTTTGGGCACTCAGGCCTCTCAGCATTATAACAATAAATTATTTTAAAATGGGCTTTCAAAACCTGGGGTGTTACATCCCCTCCCCCTTATTTTGGCACTGTCCTCAGTGCATATACAAAATAGAGATCAAAATCTCAAATTTACTCAAAAAGTCGCGCGTACTCTGCTCACATGGCATCTTCATGCTCCCAGGTAGCATCTTCAGGACCGTAGCAGGTCCACTGAACTCTTACCAACTCTATAACTCGATTCCAGAGCATTTTGACCTTTCTGTCCAATACCCGCACTGGCTGAACCTGAAAATAACCCTCTGTCTCTACCTGAAATAGATGCCAATTAATAACATGGCTAGGATCATGTACATATTTCTTTAGTAAAGATACATTATGCACATTCATGGAAGCAGGCAATGCAAGCATGTATGCAACTGGCCCTATTCTATCCAATATCTCAAATGGACCATAGAATCTGTATGCCAGCTTTGTACAACTACCCAACTTCAAAGAGATTTTCTTGGGCGTCACTTTCAAAAGTACATACTCCCCTACTTTAAATTCTCTAGCTGTCATGTTCTTGTCTGCATAAAATTTCTGTCTATCCTGAGCTGCCTTTAAATTCTGCTTGATCTTGACCACCTAGTCTTCCATGTCCTTGAGCAACTCTGGCCCAAGTACCACTCTATTTGCTGGGTTGTCCCAGCTTACCGGAGTATTGCATTTCCTACCATACAAGGCTTCAAATGGGTTCACTCTCAATGAATCTTGGTACCCATTATTATATGCAAACTCAACCAAGTGTAAGTAATCTTCCCACTTATATGGCTTATCCATCACATACATTTTCAACATGTCTTCGATTATTCGATTGTCTCTCTCTTGTTTCCCATCTGTATGGGGATGATATGTTATGCTAAAGTTTAGATTTGTGCCAAATCATTTAAACAATCCCCTATAGAAATTGGAGGTAAACTTTGTATCTCTGTCCGTGACGATTGTTCTAGGTATCCCATGTAACCTAACAATTTCCTTCATGAAAATTTATGCAATATTAGATGTTGTATGCGTTGTCTTCACATGCACAAAATGAGCAGCCTTTGTTAACTTGTCAACCACCACCATGATTGAATCATGTTGCTTATTCGTTCTGGGTAATCTTGTGATGAAATCCATGGTGATCACTTCCCATTTAGTTTCTTGAATTGGCAATGGCTGCAACAAACCCGGTGGGTGCCTATGCTCAGCCTTCACTTTCTGACAATCCATACATCGAGCGATGTAATCAACAACATCCTTCTTCATTTCCGACCAAAACAACTGGCTTCTTACTGCCGTAATTGTTTTCTGGTAATTGGGATGCCCAACATAAGGAACATCATGCATTTCCTTCAGTACCAAATTCCCCAGTTCTCCAGAACTAGAAACATAGATCCTATTTTTATGCATGAGTAATCCATCTTACTTTATCTCATACTCCTTTATTTTTTGTTGTACATATCCCTGCTGTAATTTTTCCTTTACTTGTAGGTAATGCTGATCTGTAACAAGACCATCTAAAATTATGCTCTTCAAGTTCGACCGATGCATACTGACAACAGTAGCATGCATGAGATGCACTCTCCTACTAAGCACATCGACAACTTTATTCTCCTTCCCCTTGATATGCTTGATATCGAAGTCACACTCACTTAAAAATTCCAGCCATCTTGCTTGCCTAGAATTCAAGGTCAGTTGTTCAAAAAGATACTTCAGGCCAATGTGGTCTGTCCTTAATTCAAATTTCTTCCCCATGAGACAATGCCTCCACATACTCAAATCGTGGACAATGGCAACAAGCTCCAAGTCATGCATGGCATAGTTCCTCTCATGTTCCTTAAGATTTCTGGACTCATATCCAATGACATGTCCATTTTGAGTGAGGACTCCCCCAAGTCCTTCCTTACAAGCGTTTGTTCATACCACAAAGATTTCATTTGGGTCAACAATCTTTAACACTGGTGCACTAGTAAGTAATTCCTTCAATAGATTAAAATTATTTTCACACTTGAGTGTCCATTCAAATTTAGTTTCCTTCTTTTGCAAAGAAGCGATGGGATGAGAAATCTTAGAGAACCCTACTATGAACCTTCTGTAGTATCCAACTAATTCCATAAAGGATTTGACGTCTGACAAATTTCTGGGTGTTGGCCATCCTCTAATGGCTTCGATCTTCTCTGGATCTACTACTAGGCCCTGCTCTGAAATAATGTGTCCCAAGTAATGGATCTGATTTTGATAAAAATAACACTTACTCAACTTGGCATACAATTGATGTTCTCTCAGTACTTGCAATACCAATCTTAAGTGATGTTCATGCTCAGACTTAGAATATATAAGTATGTCATCCAGGAATATTATGACAAACTTATCCAAATAATTTCTAAATATGCCATTCATTAAGCACATGAATACATCTGGTGCATTGGTCAGTCCAAAAGGCACCACTACAAATTCATAATGCCCATACCTGGTCCTAAAGGCTGTCTTATGAATGTCTTCTTCCTTGATTCTTACCTGATAGTATCCTACCCTTAGGTCAATCTTTGAAAATATCTTTGCTCCTCTTAGCTGGTCAAAGAGGTCATCAATTCGGGGTAGAGGATACTTGTTCTTTATAGTGTACTTGTTCAACTGTTGGAACTCAATACACAGCCTTAAGGTTCCATCCTTCTTTTTGACAAAAAGTATTGGTGCTCCCCAAGGTGAAACACTTGGTCGTATGTACCCTTTCTTCAACAATTCTTCCAACTGCATTTAGATTTCCTTTAACTCTGGTGTGCTCATTCTGTAAGGTGTTTTCGATACCGGGGCAACTCCTGGCACTAAATCAATTGAGAAATCTATCTCCCTTCTTGGTGGAAATCCGAGTATTTCTTGGAATACATCCTCAAATTCCTGTAGTACCGAGAAATCTTCGAGGCTTGGCTCCTTTGTATTATCTGGATCTTCCACATGAGTTGCATACAATTGACATCCTTTCCTAAAACATCTTTTCAGCTGTAAGGCCGAAATCTACCTTATAGATATGGGTCTTGGAACTCCTCTCACAATGCTTTGTTTTCCATTTCCATCAAGACATGTAAATGTCTTGTTATGACAATCTAGGACAACATGATGCTTGTCCAACCAGTCCATTCCAATCAGAATATCATAAGACCCCAATGGTATGATATTTAGATCAGTACTAGTATTCACACCATTAAGACTTATGGGAGAACTTCTGACCATATCATGGATTCTTCTTTTGGTCCTAGTGGCTAACTGAACAAAACTTGTTTTTCCAAGTTTAGTTTTCTCCAAATGTAATTTATCCACTATTTTAGGATCAATATAACAATGACTTGTTCCTGAATCAATCAAAATAGCAACAGGCTGATTTATGATCTTACCTTCCACCTCGATCATATTGGACTGGTACTTTACTTGTCGATCATTTAAAGCTGCATAGATTCTTCCCATGTCTTCGACTGTTGTAGCCTCTTGGATGTTGTGCACAGTCTTCACTCTATCCTTTCTATGTGGGAAATCCTTGTACAAGTGATCTTCCTTGCATCCCCAACATTGGATTGGTGGTCTTCTCCTTTTACCCAAGGAATATTCCTTCTTGAAATCCCCCTTAGCATACTAATCTTGATAATTTCTATTAGGCTCATTCCTATTGAAGGGAGGTTGAATCCTTTCCTCCTCAGACCGAACTTCGCATTCTTCTTGTCCTTCCAAGATTTTTGCAGGCATTCGCTTCCCTGGCCTTGCTCATACGGGTATTTATCCTTCCTGATGGCCTCAGTCAAGGTCTTGGGTTCATCATACTTGATCTTTTCCTTATAAAAGGCTGGAAATCCACTTAGAAATCTCTGTATTTTCACTTTCTCATCACCAATGAACTTGACATACTTTAACAATCCCAAGAACTTCTTCTCGTACTCTGCCATAGTCATGCTTCCCAACCCGAATTCAAAGAATTCCTGCATTTTCTTGTCATAGAAATGCTCTGAGAGGTACTCCTTCTGGAAGTACTTCTTGAACTGCTTCCAAGTGATCCCACTTTCATTAACATGTTCCACTTGCTTCAGTTGGTCCCACCATACTACAACTTTCCCATGTAAATGGTAGGTCACAATCCTGTCTTCCAGGTTTGATGAGTAGTTATGCAACTGAAAATATCTCCCGAGCCCAAGCAACCATGCTTCAACATCATCTTCCCTTTCTCTTTCACCATCGAAGGAAGGTGGCTTGAGCTTCCTCAACTCTCCTTTCAAACTATCTACCTCTTGTTCGTTCTTTGTTTCTTGATAGGGGACACCTCTGGACTGCTTACGGGATCATCCAATGCATAAAACTTTCTTTCTGAGTGTGGAGGTGAGTGGTGTCCACGAGGTCTGCTAGCACTTCTGGAATAACCATCTCTTCCATGATCATCCCTTCTTTCATGACACCTGCCTCCTTCTTCTTGTCTTGAGTTGGATCTCTTCTTCATTTTCCTCTACAATTGATTTAAAATCTGCAACACTCGAGTATTTATCTGACTTTGATCTCTCATCAATCTCTCATTATCTGCTTTGTAGCTCCGCACTTCCATCTTCAAGCTTCTCACCGTTTCTATCAATGTTTCTTGTTCTCCTTTTTCCTTGCGTCCGTTGGACTCTGTCTCTGCATTACCAACTCTAGTATTCTGGCCTTCGGCCTCCTTTTTAGGACTGGAGGCTCCCTCGCCTTCTTCCATTTCCTCAATACGCATCCTGAGTTGATGTTCTTAAGCCCCTTAATTCTGCAAAATGTGCAAGCGACCATTTTGTTAGAATTATGCATATGATAGACAAAAATTGCCAAACCATGATACATGTCTCTTTCTTGTTTTTTTTGTTCATGGAGATCATATCCCCATTCTCTGAGAATAACAATGTCCTATTATCCCTGGGCTGTCACACAATTTCATCCTGCGCAGGCGCTTCCTTCAAACCACCTTCCCAAGTGACCACGACTAGAAACTGTGGCTAAATGCTTCCTTAGCACTTTTCTCTCTCAAAGATGACAAATTCGGTCCTTAGCCCTCCTTCTCTCAGCTCTCAATCTGCATATGACCATGACCATGACCTTGCGCTTAGCTGAAAAAGCACTTGTTCAGAGCTTTGGGACTTCGGAAGCTTTAACCAGGACCTGATCAACGATCCTCATCCTCCTTCACGATCAATGATCGAGATCCACTTCGGGACTCCGTGCTTCGGGAGTTTCAACTTTCGACCTCCACTTTCCTCCAGAGTACTCTATACCCGAAGTTCAGAATCAGGCACCACACGTCCTTCTCAAATCAACGACTCTAGTCCACTTTGGGAATTCGGCCTTTGAAAGTCTCAAATTTTTCCGCTTGCCTTCTCTTAGAACACTTTTACCTAGGGTTTATGATTTGTCGATGGGTGTCCACCCACAGATAAGTGGTTGTGAATCACTTCGGCTCTTCGAGCTTCAGAAGTTTCAAACCTTCCTCCCGCACTTTCCCCTGGAGTGTTTTCACCTGAAGTTGGCGATCCTTTGACATGTGTCTTTTGGAAACAATGGTCGAGATGCACTCTGGCATTTGGGCCTTCGGGAGTTTTTGACCCAACATAGCCTGCCACATCTTTCCCCTCTTCTGTGCCCAGTCTCTGAATTTCACGACTTATTGCCATGTGGTGAAATATTGGAAGTAGACACGTGGACCAATCAGGTGAGTGACACATGTCATGTTCTAATCAACTTTTCAATACTCCAAATGCTCAAAACTTATCGACATGTGGCACACATCCCATGTGTCCATGTCATCCCAGGTGACGTCCGCAAGCCATGTCACTTCAGAATTCTGTGGTCCACATCACCTCCAGGTGACGTCGTCATGCCCCACCACTTCGGCTCTTTGGGCTTTGGGACTTCGGGAGTTTTCATACAAGCACACTTATAATTCTCCCGAACTTCGAATTCCCGAACTAGCCAATCTCTCACCATGTTTCCTCCTGGATATGACTACCAAGATTCACTTTGGGTCTTCACCCAGAGTTCACGGATCCACTCCACGTGTCCTCCTCAATCTGATGGCTATGTTTTTACTTCGGGGCTCTGGACTTCGACGATCGCAACCTCAACCGTTTCCCTTGAAAACGTTTTTACTCGACGCTCGTGATCTTCTGACACGTGTCCCCTGCGGATTGACGACTACGATTCCTTCGGGACTTTGGATTATGAAAATCTCAAACTTCAAAAGCTATCTGGCCCTACTGGCTTTTATCTGAAGCCTTGGATCTAGCGACGCGTGGCTCTCGACAGATCTATGGCTGAGATCCTTTCGGATCTTCAGGTTTCAAAAACCTTATTTTTCAAAACTTATCTGACCCCGCTGGCTTTTATCCAGAGCACACGATCAGTTGACGCGTGCCCTCCTACAGATCGACGGTCCTCGATTACTTTTTCTCTTCGGAGGTTCCTCGCTCGAGTACCCGCATGTCACATCACTGCATGCCTTTCAAATTGTTGGGGCACGCATTGACGGTTTGGAGTAACCTCCTTTTCGCCCCACAATTCTCCTGACGTTGACATGTAACCCCTCAGGGAAAACCAATGTTTGGATTGCGGGACCGCCTTGGGAAGTTAACTCCCATGCAAATCAGTTCCCCGCAATGCCTGCTAGCCATTGATTTCTCTCTCCAATGGGATCTGACTGTCGCAACCTTAACCTTGCTTCCTTTTCCTCGGACGACCCCTCTTCACCTGCTCTCCGACCCAATGATCCCGGATATCTCCTGATCCTACAGTGGCGATCGCTCCCGAATTCAACAGGAACGATCACGATCCTTCGAACCCTTACAAAGGATCTATGATGTTCCGTCTCCTGCGTAGCTTTTGCAACATGATTCTTCCTGCGCTTTTCAATTTCACGGTCAGAGTTCGATCTCGACCACGATACTCTGACCAATAGACCCGGCCCATACCGGCCAGAACCATACCTGCAAGCCCATGCTTGGACTTGCTTCTCAAAACGATACCTTCTTTATTTATTAAAGATGCATAAGATAAGAGAATTAACGACATGCACAATAATATCCAACAACATGCATGTTGTAAAGATTCAATTAACGATAATTAAATATACAATGAAAAAACATTCATACACATATAATATTATCACAATAGAGAGCACTTATATTTATGAAGGATGACACCAACTGGATGCAGACCAAGGACATTCCATCCAACCGTAGACACTACTGCTCCAAATCTCAACAACAGTGTCACCCCCGAGCCAGAACTATGAATCCACAAGGATGGTTCCAGAGTGAAATTGGCTTCCCAAACCAGTTAGCTCTCAAGCTCTCATAGGCTTCCTAGCAATCACAACAATCCAAGTACCCAACTCTCTTCTACCCAACTTGTACCACCCGAGAGATAGGACCTCCACCTTTCTCTGCCACGCAGTCCCTCAGGCGGTCCTTCTCCTTATTCAGGTCTCTAGTGCAACTGGTCTGGAATCTCAATGCTGGAACTCTTAGGACTCACAGCTCTGAGCCATGCTGGAGACATGCCACTGCATCTCATACATGTAGGCCTCAAGGCACGATTGGATCACGCCAACGACCTCCACAACCAACTATCTCGTGGCTAATTATTTTGTAGTTCGGTCTCCCTTCCCGAGACTAATACGTAGGTGAGGATGGATGGAGGAGGTAAGTAAGTGTATGGAAGTGCATGAGGGTAAGAATGAGGTAACGCAAAGGTGACAGAGTGGACAAGCCAATGAACAACCCCACCCTTAGACCAGAGGCAAGTTTAAGTAACTTTTGTGGGGAAATCAAGAACCTCCTTGCCTTCCCCATGAAGCTCACATAATTGATTCCCTCCCTTAGGAAAAAGGAAAATTAACATAGGAATAAACACTCAGCTCCTCAAGCTCCCTCTCTTGTGGAATCATAGTCCCCTATAACTCTAGTCCTTGTCCGTCTAGCAACCAACGATGTATTTATTATTAATAATGATCAAAACATTACATTTCTTGGGCATACTGGCCCTTTTAAATATTTTTTTGGGCACTCAGGCCTCTCAACATTGTAACAATACATTATTTTAAAATGGGGTTTCAAAACTTGGGGTGTTACAGCTGAGCAGACTGCTAATCTCTTTTTTCAACATGTGTGGATTCACTTTGGGTTACCCACGTCCATTTTCTCAGATCGAGATACTCGATTCCTCAGGGATTTTTGGACTAGCTTGTGGAGAATGATGGACACCAAATTGAAGATGATCACTACTTTTCATCCACAGACCGATGAACAGATAGAGGTGGTTAACATAACAATGGTACTTTTTCTTCCAGGCTGCTGTAGCAAGCATCCTAAGTTATGGGATGAACATATACCCTATGTACAATATGCTTATAACCGATCTTTACATTCATCCACTCAAAGTTCACCTTTTGAGACATGTTTTGGGTACCTACCAAAGTTTCCTTTGGACTTGATGTATGGGAGAGATGTCAATGTGAATGAAGAACAAACAAAGTATAGAGCCCGCAAGTTCATTCAGAGGATCCAACAGATACACCAGGCATTCATGGAACAGTTGGAGAAGACTCAAGCATAGTATAAAGCTCGACATGACAAGCATAGGGTTGATCATCAGTTCCAGGTTGGAGACCGGGTATGGATTCACATCAACAAGGAACGATTGAAGGGTGAAGACAAGAAACTCAAGCCCATCCGGTATGGACCTTTCACTATTTTGGAGAAAAGCAGCATTAATTCTTTTCGTTTAGATCTTCTACCTTATATGCAGATTTACTTCATTGTGAACATAGAGAAATTTAAACTTTTTGAGCCTCCCATGATCATGGATCAGGATGAGGAAGTTTCAATACCTTCAGTTGATGAGTTTTCAATTGAGTACTTGGATGAGTTACAGGAAGATATCATCCTGGACAAAAGGACGAGGACTTCATGTAGGGGTGATGTTGATTATCTTCGAGTAGGGTTAAAGGGCACATATCTAAGCAAGGCAAAGTGGATTGAGAAGGACAAAGTGAGGGGACTCTTCCCTCACTTACCAGTTGATTGATGAAAGCTTTTGGTGGTCCAAAAATCTCTCAGTGGGAAGGTGTGATCCAAAAAGGATCCAGAGAAGGCTAAGAACAACTTAGAATGCACAAAGGCAACTTAGGACGCTCAGAATGGATTTAGCAGACAAAGAAAGGGAAAATATTAAAAGTTCCCAAAACTCAGTGAAAATGGTATGAACGCGAAGAGCGCGTCGCAATCTTTCTAACGACGCAAACAACTTGTCAAACGGAGTTACCGATCAAAATATATAATCGATCAAAGTTCAGGACAAACTTGGTCAAAAAGTCAAAAGGTCAAGGTGACACATGTCACAACTACAAGGGTGACACATGGCATGTTGATCCAGGTGGATATCGGTGGCCACCCACCTTTTCCAAATGGCTCAAAACAGTTTTCTGGCCATTTTGGCAATTTACTATTTTTAGCAGGTTTTAACTTCCGGGGCCATTTTGAGGGTGCAAATGAAGGTTTTTCTAGATCGAGGTTCTCAATGATAGTCGAAGGCATGATTGAGCCCCCAAAATGAATCTCCTCGACAATAGCTGTCCAACGAGCTATCACACGCCTAAAACGGAGATCATATGCAAAAGTTACGACCCCAGGAAGTTGATGTACTCACTTACCCAAACGGGGCCCACATGACTTTTGGCGCTTCATCTCCTAGGGTTAGGTTTTTGGATGTCTAGGA
>ML800865.1:134007-152530 GCA_009831015.1 Picea engelmannii
TATTGTAAAAGGGACTTCAGAGCCTCATTGTAATCATCTTCTTGCGAATGCGAGTAGTCGTCACATCTCTTCTCAGAGATAAGCTGCCACCATTCTAGCGAGTCTTTCACTCTGTATTTTTACAGTCTCTGTACATTTCTTTCTTTAATAGAAATTGTGTATTACTGTATCTCTGTGTTTATGGTTGCATCTCTGATAGATTTCTATTATATTACTGGATATACGCGATATCTCTGTGCATTTCTTTATTATATCTCCGCTCTCATTTCGTGCCGAAAATAATCCGGATCACATGTCCCTACAAATGACATGGTAGAGTGCCGAGTTGGCATGGTATGACGTGGAAAGGTTGTACAAGTTTGATGTCAGACACATGGGCGAATTAAGTTGTGACAAGTGGCATTTTATTGAGCAAATGATATGGTGCCACGTGGTACCCCTCCAGTGGTTGGTATGTGTAAATTTTATATGACTCCATAGGAGTCGAACCCGTAACCTCTTATCCCAACATACCTCACAACTTCACGCTAGCCAACCTTCCTCTTTATGTTCCTTGTTTATACTATGGCACAAATTTCATTTAAGCTTGAATGTTTATATGGTTGGAAAAGGAAAGTGGCTAGGCCTTCGGCCCAACCCTTGGTTCTATGCCCATCCATACTATATCCACCCTCCATTTAAATAGACTAACCTCCAAACTATACACTACGATCTCCACCATTTTGATAGCAACATCTCCGCTATATTTAGTGCGTGCCACATATGGTTGCAACTATATGCCAAAAAGCGGAGTCCACATGATTTGTTCCCTGGATCTCCGCCAAATAAACGTCCTAAATTAGTATGCACTAACCAATGTGCCAACCACCATCTTTATGGCATAACCACCATAATTTTATATAAAAGGAGGCCTTCGCCAGTGTTTGGAATAGAGAAAAGAGAAGAACCAAGCATGCCCATACGGATTCTGGCTCAGTTTTCGAGACAAGGGCATGCATTTCGAGATTTTCCAGTCATTTATTATAGAGGTAGTGGCATGAAAACCGAGGCAGGGGTTTCTTTTGGGCCTGAATGTGTCAGACTCAGATCGAAGCGTGGAGACAATCATTTTTAGGTAAAATGACACCACAAACGTAGTGGTGATGTTAGTTTTCTGATCTGAGCAAAACTTCTGTAGCTTAACTCCATAATGAGGTATACTTATGTATTTTGCCCAATTCTTTTGTGGAGTTAATTAAAAGGCCTACCCATTTGAGAGTAGGACCCAGAGACGTAGTCCACTAGGGACGAACTTCGTTATCAAGTTATTTGTGTTCATATTGCATGATTATGTCTCTTTCATTTTGAGATTTTCCTTCTTTATGGTGTACTTTTTTTTATGCGCATTTAATACAATTATTTATTAAGTCACTTGACGAAAAGATCACGCATCATAGGGCATCCATAATCCTTGCAAACCCTAACCAACAATACAAAGGACAAGTGTTGTAATATAATGTATTGCATAGTAAAAGTAGTTACTAGCAGTGCAACTAATCAACCATAATATACAAGTAATTATTGTAGATGCATGCATATGTAAAAGGAGGAGGAAGAGAAAAGTAATTATGGAAGCAACAAAAATGAATCTTTATTAAAGTATGGTAAAAAATACAACTCCTTTACATATCATATTTGTGTCTATTTATACATAACATCAATGGAGACAGTTGTACCTATCATAACTACCCTAATCAGTCGACCTGACCAGTCGGTTGACTTACTCGACTACCTAGTTGACTACATCTTTGGTTGAATTGTTCTATTAGATTAGTTGACTACTTGGCCTAGTCAACTAGTCATCTAGGCCCCTACAATAGTAAACAAGACATCCAACCAAGCTCCACAAACCAATCCTTGGATCTTCCATACAAGCCATCATCAAATCAACTATCAAAACCCTAGGATTCTCGCACTTGCGTCCCACAAGATAAAATGCTTGACACTTCCATCCACTAGATAAGGAACCATGGTGCTAGCACCCTACAAGCTCTAATCCTTGTTGCAAGGATAATACATGATCTTCCAAGATTCTCCAAAAATCTAGCATCACATTGACTATCAATCTCCAAGATATGAAGTAATTTTGTTTGTGACAAAGACACTCTCATCTCTTTCCATATACCAAGGTGAGGGAGGCCAAAAATAAAACATGGAATAACTCCACAAACAACCATACAAAGCCCCAAATTGAGCACCCCTCGAAGTAATGTATCCATATGTCACACTAGAGTTTCTCCAACTCCTAAGGTGACGTGCCCTCCAATCTCATTTGTTATGTGCCAAAGACCTAAATACACAAACACCACAATAGATTCACTGAGCAACATAGAAAGCCCACACTTTATTATATCAAACCATTAGGGTAGGGCAACATCATACAATAGATCCTATTACGGAAGGGATCCTCTCATGTTTACTTGCCTCTTGCATTTATCATGTTCACACCAATATATCTAACTACCATAGTGGGCCTTATTTAATAATATAGTGGACCTAGTCTACCTTACATTGAATGGCCTCCACTATCATCACTATGGGCTCTTCGACCCCTCCATTACCTATCTAACTACACTACATTCCATCCCCCTTATGAAAGCGATGTCTCAATGCTTGTTATGAGGGTGTACAATCATATACTAGGGTCCCATGAATAAGTGTGGACTATAATGTTGAAGTAAGCTGGAGAACCAGGGTCCCATGGATAAGTGTGGACTATAATGTTGAAGTAAGCTGGAGAACTAGGGTCCCATGTGGGAATTCAATCTACTATGCTAAAGTATTCCAACCACCACTATAAACCCGGGTCCCATGTCCAAGTGCTCATGTGAACTCCACGATGAAGATATCGAAACTCAATGGGTAACTGATCCAAAGGTCTACACTGGTCATGTGGATCCAAATATGCACATCCATCCACATAGTTGGAAAGGGTCGAAGCTGAATCTATAATAAACAATACCATTGTAGAATATGTAAGGTGGACACTGGTAGTCATAACTGGCTCTGAATTTGTCACATTGATTTACTCTACATAAGGTGGAGTAGAGTCATCATGTAAAATGCGAAAGTGGTCGTCATCCCATAAATGAAAAGTATCCATATACCAATCATCACAGTCATACTCATAATCATACCAAGCATATCTTTCTTGAGTATATTCTCTTGTGATGTAATTGTATATGGTCTCCATAGTATAGCTCTCCTGAAAATTTTACTTTTCAACTTTGAAGTCTTGAAATGTTGAATTGATGTCTTCCATTTGTCATCGAATGTCCATGATGATTCAAGAGCACATATCCATTGGAAATACTACATATAAGATACCAAAATAAAGCTCTTAAAATTCTCTATACAGTGGCACTAATTTGGTATCAATATGAGCACCTTGTGAAAAGTTATGAGATTTGTAGTCTCGTCGCCATCATGAAGACCCTAAAAAATGACCAATTTTAAATCGATGATATCTTCACTTCCGAAACTTCGATTTGGATGTTTTTTTTTTTGAAATGGGATATTTTTGAAAGAGGAGCTTATATTTGTAACTTGTTTTGGAAAATTCATCCCTAGGTTCTACAAAAATCAACAAAATTGCGCGGTTGTTCGTGGAAAAACCCTGAAAAATTAGCAGATTTTAAAACGATGATAAATTCACTTCCCGGACTCCGTTTTAGATAAAAAGAAATTTTGAAATTGGTTGTTTTTCCAAGAGGAATTTGGATATACAACTATATTCTACAAATTACACACAAAACACTACAGGATTTTTCTGGAGTGTCGCGACCCTTTTTTGTCTTCTTGAAAAAATTTGAAAAAAATTAGAGAAAAACAAAATTTCCCCTTTTTGTTGCCGAAGAAAGTGCTCTGATACCACTTGTTATGTACCAAAGACATGAATACACAAACACCACAACAGATCCACTGAGAAATATATAAAATCCATGCTTTATTATATCAAACCCTTAGGGTAGGGAAACACCATACAATAGATCATGTTACGGAAGGGATCCTCTCTTGTTCACTTCCTTCTTCGAGGGGAAAATATCCTAATGAACTACCACTCCAAATACAATACTTCTTCTTCACACCCCATTACATTGTTTGAATCGCTTTATATAGTGATACCAACCACCTAAAAACATTCTAGAGGAGGAACCTTCTGGAAGCAGGACCTTCTAATAAGTCCTCTCACATTTATTTTTTTGACACTAATATATCTAACTACCAATGTGGGCCTTATTTAATAATATAGTGGACCTATTCCACCTTATCTTGAATGGCCTCCACTATTATCACTACGGGCCCTCCCCCCCCCTATTACTTCTCTAGCTACACTAGATCATTGTCCACATGTCCAACACTCCTCCAAGATGATCCACCCTCTAATCAATGACTCCTCAATTCAAGTGTTCCTCCTTGAACTACATAAGGTGGTTACATGCTCTTAATGACAAGTTCCTAACATCCTCCTCTAAGGTAGTTACTCCATATGTACCAATCACCCATTATCCTCAACAAGTTCACCCTTGTAGAAAATGCCAAATATACCACATGTGCTAACTACCACAACATGAATTTCACCTCTGAAACACTAATCCCAATACAAGTATACACCAAATCCGAGCTCTCTAAATTTAAATAAAAATCAAATAAAATGCTAGGATACCATAATCCTTTCACATCCCATGAAGAAATTTCCTAGTTTGCTGAAAGCACTTATGAAGCAACAAAAATCTAAGACTGCCTTAATTGTTAAGTACCAAAGACCTGAATACAAAATAACCACAATAGATCTAGATAATAATATAGAAAATCTACACTTTATTATTATGAAAACCCTTTAGATAGGGAAACACCATACAATAGATCCTATTACAGAAGGGGTCCTCTCCTATTCACTTGCCTCTTCGAGGGGGAAACCTCCTAATGAGCTACATACTCCAAATAAAATACTTTTTGACTCCCCATTACATTGTTTGAACCCATTTATATAGTGCTACCAACCACCTAAGAACATTTTATAGGAGGAACCTTCTAATAAGTCCTCTTAATTTATTATGTTCACACTAATATACCTAACTACCATAGTGGGCCTTATTTAATAATATAGTGGACCTAGTCCACCTTACATTTAATTTCCTCCACTATTATCAATATGCCCCCTCCCCCATTACCTCTCTAGTTACACTACATCATTGTCCACATGTCCAACACTCCTCTTCCAAGATGATCCATCCTCTAATCAATGGCTCCTAAATTCAAGCATTCCTCCTTGAATTACGTAAGGTGTTTTCATGCTCTTGATGACAAGTGCCTAACATCCTCCTCTAAGGTGGTTACTCCACATGTACCAATAGCCCATTATCCTCAACAAGTTCACCCTTGTAGAAGATTCCAAATATGCCACATGTGCTAACTATCATAGGAAGAAGTTAATCTCCCAAACAATGATCCCAATATAAGTATACACCAAATACGAGCTCTATAAATATAAGTAAAAATCAACCAAAATTCTAGGAGACCATAATCCCTTCACATCCCATGAAGTACTTTCCTAGTTCACTAAAAGCACCTACGAAGCAAAAAAATTCTAAGACTCCCTTAATTACAAGGAAAATGTTTTCCCCAACACCAATCTTCTCCCTTTGTACCTCCACTATACCTACAACCTGCATATCCAACTTTGATATAGTCTTGAGATTAATCATTGATCCCACGTAAGGTTCTAGAACTACCTTCCAAACATCACTCTCCTCCATCACGACATCTCTCCACCTTTGTTTTGAAAAATTGGAAGCCTCACCCAATGGAAGAAGTCAATGCAACATGGTTGGAAAATCTCCTAGGAGTAATACTTACCATGATAGAATTTTTAAGTGCTACTACATCCTCGAGTGCATCCATAATATCTAAGCCATCTCAGTTTCTCTCCATATGAAGTAGAGAATAAGGGGGCATCCTTCCCTTGGCTCTCTTTGCCCAAATTCAGATTCGAGTCATCCTTTATTCTTATAACAACAACCTTTTCACCTTTTTTAGTTGTCAAAGTAGATAAATGTGATCTCGAGGACCACACATCCTCATGAAACTTCCCATATCTTCTCACCACTATCTTTCGTTGTGCTGGAATGTAGATATGATATTTGTTTTAAGTTTCTCAATATCCAACAAACATACTCTTAAAATTTGAGGGTTCCAAATTACTCATTTTCTCATCGAGAACATTAATGTAAACTAGATTACAAGGGACACAAAAATGTGGTACTCAGGTTTCTCACCTGTAAATGCTTCGTGCAATGTCTTGTCCTCAATATCCCACGGGGACATTTATTCAAAATATGCATTGCTTATATATTGCATGCTTCAGTCCAATGAAACATGGACAAATCCATGTCATAAATCTAGGTCTTGGAAGTCTTGATAATAGATTTTTTCTTCATCTAAGCAACCCCACTTTATTACAAGTTCTGGGGCATTCTCAATTCCCTTGTGACCCCTACTTCCCTAAAAAAAGAATCAATCTTTGTGGAGGTATATTCACCTCCATTTTTTCAACAAAGCACTTTGATCTTCTTCCCTATATAATTTTCAACCAAGGTCTTTAACTCTATGAACTTATTGAACATTTCATCATTTGTATTTATTAAATTAATCCAAGTGTTGCATCTATATCTTCTCTCCCTACTTGTGAGTTCAAAAACCAAGATTGTTCCTCTCCCTGTGAGGAATCATCAATGAAAGTAACATGACACATATTACCTTTTAAGGAAGAGGAAGGCATGGATCCACATACATACCAATGGATCAACTAGATAATACCTCTTGATCTTTGCTCACTACTTGGACAAGTACCCTTTCCATGCTTGCTAGTTGGATATTCCTTGCATGCTCATTTCTTCTCTATATTGAAGTCTGACAATCCTTACACTATGTTCTTTAAGAAACAAGGTGCTCCATAGTGTAAGTGACCAAATCAGTTATGCCAAAGTTCACAAAACTTCTCAACATTATGTACTAGAGAACAATGGTTCACTATATTTGCTTGTAGTTTATAAAAACCACCAACTCGAGTGTCTTTGGCCACAACATGGGTTCAATCTCTAATGATAACCTTTTGAGCATCAAACTTGGTCACACAATTAGTCCCAACGGTTAACTCAATTGCTCTTGATGCTAGACATGTGTACTCTCCCCGGAATTCAGGGAGGTCAGGGGTTCAAGTCTCATGTTCCTTGGGGCTATAGTTTACCCCGCTTAGCATCCATGGATCATGGGGAAGTATTATGTGGCTTTTCCTCCTTTCTTCCAAAAAAAATAAAAATCTTACTTACACAATGTAGATATGTCATGCAAGAAATTAAAACAAGGTTCATTGTCAAACTACATACAAACAAACATCATTCAACATAAGCACATCACTTGAAGTCATTAAAAAAGAGAGAGTTAAATATTTTCACTAGATATGTGTCATCATCAACAATATTCACTAACATTTCTCCCTCTTGCTCATGAAGCATGTTGAAGATATTCTAGTCATAAGTCATATGTCTCAATGCCCCACTATCCACATACCATCCAACACCAAAAAACAATATTGGTTCGAATACAAGAGACCATGAGAAAGCATTCTCAAGCTTAGACTCAAGCTCTTCCAATTTATCTACAGTCTCTCCATTCCTTGAAATCTATTTTTATTCCTACTTGGCCTTCCATTTATTCTTTTATGAACATTGATTGGCATAGTATCCTTTCTCTTGACATATGAAACATTTCACGTGACTTGAAATCCTTGTTATTATTGGCTCTATAAGAAAACCATGGCCTACAAAAGTTGTCTGACATAGGCTTGATGTTGTCGAGTACATCAATATATTAAACCTTTTGAAGGAAGGATGTCTCACTCGAGGCATGTATGGTATTTATCATTTTAATAATGTGCAAAATACTAAATATTTAGGGGGGGGGGGGTGCATAATCCATTAGGTATCATTTAACCACATTCATGGAAGATAATAGAACATAAAGTAGGCATAGTAAAGGTAACAATGGAAACATCATCCAAATGACTAACAATCACATAGATAAAAATATAACAATTTTCCATTGTATTCACAGGTTAAGCATTACATCCCATAACAGTTTGAACTTAGAACTCTCTAACTAACAAATGACCAGCTAAATCTCAAGGCTCTATATTCTCAAAAACTCTCCTTATTTTGCTGGCTCCTCTTCACTAGAAGCCTCTTTTATTGATCCCATGGTTCTTACCTTTCTTTTAGTCAAAGTGGCGGGGGAGTCTCCACTATAACGTATTCAAAACTCACCTTTCCATACACTTCTTCTCGTTGCAACTCCTACTGGGAAAAATAAATAAACCTCATGTTGGCACAAAGCAATACCTCTTCTCCTTCTTCTACCCCTTGCAAACCTCAGTCGAAGTCATCTAAGTTTGAATTATCCATAGGCCCTCAAGGCATGGGTATGATTGTCAGGATTATAATTGTGGGTGATGGTGGAGGGAAGAGGAGAAATCATGGTTGTGATGTTCGATGTGGATCGATTGAATCTTTGTGCTAAGGTGAACCATCCCTCGCTAGCCGCCTATTGTTGAAACTATAGTAGCAAGGACTTTATCCTTCCAATTTTTTTCAAGAGTATCACCTACATTTGGGTAACAATGTGGGTACCCTTGCCTTGTAAGGACGTCAAAGTTCCATGTCAATCAACTATTGGAAATTCTAGGAGAGGGCTACATGACTTGATTGGTCACCAAGTCACATGCCTTGTCATGTATGATGTGTTACAATTTTGGTATGCTTGTTTAACCATAGACAATGTAACATCGTTGTCACCCAACCATAAGCATTCACTATGCCACCTTCGAGCACACTAACCTTTCCTTAGATGGAATGATTCCAGAAAGTCCAGAATAAAACCAACAGATAAACCCTAACAAAAAACACCATTGTTGCAACAACAACACAGTACCAAGAGAACGTACCTCTACTAATAGAAGCGTACCTTTACCAAGAGAAGCACACAAGCTATACTAGAAATACTTGTGCCCTAGATGCCACTGCTGCTCCTCAAACTTGCGCCCTAGCTTCCACTACAACTGCTCCTTAGACTTGAACCCTTCTTGTTGAGTGAGTAAGAGTGAGCAAATAAGTTAGGCACCTCCTTATTTATACTAGCATGTCTAAGTGACTTTACCCAGTGGGGCCGACTTCTTTTTATGGATCCTTCTATTACTTTATTGATATTCTCTTGAGGTCGACTTCTCTTCTAGGGTTTCAACAAATCTATTTAATGGTTCTCTTACTTATGGAATACTCTATTCTAAGTACAAAGGTTACACTTGGAGGTTAATACCTCCCGCAACTACCAAAACGTCAACACTCCCTCTTAGCTAGGGAGGTATTAACTAATATGTTCTTCATGTAATGGTCTCAAACACATCCATCCATCTCACATGGCATGGGAAAGACTCACATGGTCTTGTAGACCAGTCTACAAGTAACATCACCATAGCCACACATGCTATCTCATGATCAAATAGATCATGTCACGGGTAGCATGGCCAAATAGGCCATCTCATGATCAAACAGATCATGTAACAAGTAGCATAGCCACACTTGGTATCTCAAGATCAAACAAATCATGTCACAAGTATCACTATCGTAGGGTCTCATCATCCTTTCAAGAATTGTGTCATTACAGGGCTTCAACTAGTTCATACAAAACTAGTAAACTCGCCAGCTCACATAGAATCCGACATCTAGTTCATTACTCGTCAACTCTCACATAATGTGACATCTAGTTCATGACTCGTCAACTCTCATATAATATGGCATCTAGTTCATAAAGAACTAGTAACTCGCCAGCTCACACATAATCTGGCATCTAGTTCATAAAGAACTAGTAACCCGTCAGCTCACATAGAATCTGACATCTAGTTCATAAAGAACTAGTAACTCCCCAGCTCACACAAAATCTTGCATCTAGTTCATAAAGAACTAGTAACTCGTCAACTGATACATAATCTGACATCTAGTTCAAAAAGAACTAGTAACCTCTACTTGGCACATTAGGAAACCGATCCAGAATGACCATGCATCTAATCACAATGCTTAGGTGATGTAGTGCACACACACTACCCATCTAGCCCGAGGCTAGGAAACACCTCCAACCACATAGGTTGGCCCACCAACTTGAAAAGTTGGGTAAATAGCCATCCCTGAAGGCTTGTCATCTGCTGACCTTGTGCGAGGTCATGCTGACTAGTGCCACAATCAGTAACGTGTGTACCAGACTATTTCATTGGAGTAGAAATGTCTCAGCATACCAAACTATTTCACTGGAGTAGCTATGCATACCAGACTATCTCACCGTAGTAGCAATATCTCAGCGTACCATACTATTTCACTGAAGTAACTATGCATACTAGACAATTTCACTCGAGTAGCAATATACCATCCTACTATTTGGCGTCGCATCTGTAACACATCACACCCTATCACAGGGGAAGTCCTTCTAGACAACACCAAACTTGTCCCTGAAGTATACAAACTTCACTCTCAATAGAGGCTTGGTCAACACGTTTGCTATCTGCTCATTTGTAGCGACATACTAGAGCTCATTGTTCCCTTTTGCACCATATCTCTGATATAATGGTACCTGATCTTGATATGCTTGGAATTGTCATGAAACATCAAGTTCGCTGTCAACTTCTCACAACTTTGGTTGTCACACCAGATATAAGTCGCCTCTAACTTGAGATCAAACAATCCTGCAAGCAGCTTCTGAAGCCACACTGCTTCACTGCTAGTAGAACATGTTGCTATGTACTCTGCCTCAGTCGTACTGAGCACCACACTAATCTGCTTCATACTGAACCATGAGATCATGGTTGATCCCATACTGAAGAAAAATCCAGATGTACTCTTCCGATCTGCAACAATATTGTCCCAATCTGAATCAGTAAATCCTTGCAGGATTATCTCACGATCTAAAGAAAATCTGAGTCCATAGTTAATTGTACCTTTCAGGTACCTCATCACATGTTTTGTTGCAATCAAGTGAGAACGTCTTGGTTCAACCATATATTGACTCAATGTGTTCATTGCAAAGCATATATTTGGTCTTGTGTTCGTTGAGTACATCAATCAACCAATCATCGATCTATACATGGTGGCATCCACTGTCTCTGAAGATGTATCACTCAATAACTTCAGATTTGTCACCATTGGTGTAGGCATGACTTTACAATCCATCATTTTGAATCTCTTCAGAATATCTACAACATATTTTCCTTGGTTAAGGAAAATCTCACTCGGTCTTCGTCATACCTCTAGACCTAAGAAATAGTGCATCATACCCAGGTATTTCATCTTGAACTCTGCAAAAATATTCCTCTTGCACTCAGTGATGAGCTTCTCGTTCCCTGTTAGAAACATGCCATCCACATATAATAGTAATATCACTGGTCCACCATCCACAACCTTGTAGTAAGGTTTGGAATCTGCTTTACTCTTGGTAAAGTCCAAGCTCATCAAAAAACTGTCTGATCTGGCATATCATGCCCTGGGTACCTTCTTAGGCCCATAAAAATATTTCTTCAATCTGCAGACATGAGACTCCTTCTCATGTATCTTGTGGCTGCTCTATGTATACTTCTTCTGACTATTGGAGAAAGTGTCTTGTCATAATATTCTCCCTCTTGCTGGGAGAATCCTCTAGCCACAAATCGGGCTTTGTACATTTCTATGCTTCCATAAACAACATGTTTGATCTTGTAGATCAATTTGGAAGTCACCAATGACTTCCCTTCTGGTCTCCAGGAAAAGATCCATATCCCAGTCCTTCTAACTGGCTTCCTCCTTTGTCGCTGAAGCAAGCGAATCTTCCTAGGAGGTCTCATATCTCCTTGAAGCCTCTGAAGCTTCAATATAGCCTCCTCAACTCATGGAACATGTTTGTCAGTCCTGGAAGACGTCTCTCTCTCCCATTTGAATCTTAGGAGGAATACTTTATGAATGAAAGTATCTAGGCCACTGACTCTCTCTGAGATCAGTCTCACTCTGAGTCTCCATTCTCCCTCTAAAACTTGACTCCCTCTAAGTTTATAGAATCTCTATATCCATCTCCTCCCTATGTATGTGATGATTTCCTATGAAGTCTCCTATGAATGGTCCTGGGGAGGCTGCTCCTCCCTACTGGATCATGAGGGATGAATCCCTCTAGACTTTAGCTTCTTCTGAGCTAGTACTTGGTGGGGACATCTGCCTCACCACTAGTGGTTCCATTTCCTCCTCATGATATGGCTCATAAATGCTATATATCTCTGCATCCTACAAAGTGTCACGGGACCATGCTGGTCTCTTCTTGGTTACTGCAATGATTCTGGGTAGGCCCTTCTGGCTCTACTAACTTTTCTTGATGATTTGAAGAGTGATCAACTAAAATAGAGGGATTTGTTGGGTCATCTTTGGAGCCTTATGCTCCTTACAATCAATTTCAATATGAGATACTATGTATCTCACAAAAGTACCCTTCTTGCCAGAAGGTTTTAACTTCGTCCTCTTTTTTTTTCGGTACATGGATGTATACGATCATGTATAAAACTTCTTATCTGAATAGTCTTTTTCATGTCTCAAACTAGAGACTATAGCTCCCCTGAGGGTTATTATTTGTGAACTTCCCGAAATAAGAAAAATAAGGAGAAAACAATAGACAAGAATAATGCTCTTATAATAATGAAAACAAGAACGAGAACAATCATCACAATAACTCCTTCTCAGAGCTATCACTTGTGACCTGCTTGGAACAAGGGCCAAAATAAAATATACAATAATAAGAAATAGGAACAACACTCTTCTGGTGTTGTGACCAATCATTCCTCCATGGTAACCTGCATGGAACAAGAAAACAAGAACAACAATATTTCCATGGTAACCTCCATGGAATTTACAAGATAACTTGCCTGAGACAAGAGCAACAATAGAAAAATTATTTCCAATATAATAACATTTTCATAAGAGCATATCTATGTTAACAATAATAAAAGACAATTTCATGGTAATCAACATATCATTACCTGCATGGAAGCAAAGCAATAAGTATCTCCTAGAAGAGATGTTAGTTCATCTTGCAAACACGTACAATAATAATTTATATCAATAATACTCAAATGCTAAGAAGTATTCATTGTATCTAGCACTAATAGAACCTTTCAAGGATTGTTGTCACGACTATAATGCTTACTTGTAATGTAGCAATTATCAAACTTGATATGTGCAAATTGGAAACTTATCAATTTAATCAATCAAACCTAGAACCTAGACTCTTATCTTCAAGAATGAGTGTTGTTGCTTTTCTTTTGAGACTCCTTCATTCAAGATGACAAGTATTCTCTCCAACCCGTCCCCTATACTAAGACAATATGATTTCTTGACGAAAATCTAAGTTAGGGAGTATAATGAAAGTAAACTCGAAAATCTCAACCTTAATCAACCTAATACTTTGACTAGATTCAACTTATAACTTTAACTTTGACCAAAGGTTAGTATGGTAATCATAACTTCCATAGATAAAAAATAAAACTAGATGTTCATAAGATCACAATAATTCCATAACAATTAGAGGCATATCAAAACAATCAAACCTAGAGTGTGTTGTTCCTTTGAATGTACTAGATCTGAGATCCCTCTGGATCTACAATTGTTGCTTGGACAAAATATCCCTTCTCCTGCAAATAACCTTAAGATAATGATACAATTTAAACACATACAAGTACATACCTCCTACATGAGTGACAAACAATGATAAGCAATGACGAATCCTAAAACTTCAAGGTGCTCCAATTTGCAATCTGAAGGTAGCTGGAGATGCACTAGGGTAAGGCGTGCTAGGACAACCAAAAATTAGGGCCAACATTTCACATAAAATTCACTGGTCCAGAGGAACTACAACTGGCACTACAGATGGTGTTGCAATTGGCACTACAACTAGTGTTGCAACTGGCATTGCAACTGGCACGAAGCAACTAGCACAAAGCAACTGTAACTGGTACTGCAACTGCAACTGGCACTACAGACCTAGGGTTTTAAGAGGAAACCCTAATTTTTAATTTTAGAATTTTGGAGATCGAATCTGGAGGAAAGGTGTACCCTACTTAGGTAACTTTCTTGATGGGTTTAGTAAGTTCTCAACGAGCTTGACAAAGGGGGAAATTGAGGATATTCCTTCCAACGGTTACACTGTTATGAAGGAAACCATCTCTGATTCCATGTTAAAATTTTTGTATGCTCGTTTAACCATAGATAATGTCACATGATTTTCACCCAACCATAGGCATTCACTATGCCACTCTCGAGCATACAAACCTTTCCTAGATAGAATGATTATGGAAAGTCCACACTAGAACCAACAGATAAACCCTAACCAAAAACACCATTGTTGTAGCAACAACACGATACCAAGAGAACGTACCTCTACTAATAGAAGTGTACATTTACCAAGAGAAGCGCACAAGAGATACTAGAAAGACTTACACCCTAGCTACCACTACTATTGCCACTGCTGCTCCTCAAACTTTCGCCCTAGCTGCCACTACAACTGCTCCTTAGACTTGTGCCCTTCTTGTTGAGTGAGTGAGAGTGAGAAAATGAACTAGGTGCCTCCTTATTTATACTATCCTGTCCAAGTGACTTTACCCAGTGGGGCTGACTTCTCTTTCTAGATCCTTCTATTACTTTATTGATATTCTCTTGAGGATGACTTCTCCTCTAGGGTTTCCACACATTTGTTTAATTGTTCTCTTACTCCCAGAATATTCTATTCTAAGTACAAATGTTACACTTGGAGGTTAATACCTCCCACAACTACCAAAACATCAACATGATGATGTGGCCCTTTCTTCTCTGTGTCTCTAACTTTTCCAACTTCATGGATTTTGATCATGTTTCATCCTCTATGTTGAGGCAAAGTTTCTTTCTTGGGGCCCTCTCAACACCCTCCTCTTCCACACCTTCTTCTAGCAGGGCTCTCTTCCCTTATTTTTTTGTTTATTCTTGTGCTTCTTGGGCCTATCACTTGGTGGCCTACTTTATGTGCCTAGGAATCAATATGAAATCAAACATATCGACCTCTACTTTTGTATTATCACTACTATAAGGAAGTCATAATATCATGTGGTATAAGTATCAACTTACTTCAAACTAATATTTCCAACCGCTTATATTAATAATGGTCAATACTAACTCGTGTCACCCTATTCACTATACATGATATAGTTTCAAGTTGGAATACAACAAAATTCATCTTTGAGATCTCACTACAGAAGGTTAATTCTTGTCACCTCTGCCCACTGTGAGAATGTGAGCAACAACAAGAAGCACCTATATCATAAGTCTTGATTGTGATAATGGGAATCCAAGCAATTCTACAATATATTATGGGTGAGGTGCCTTAACAAGTTCAACCTCACTTTGACTGCACATACATCAGCCATGTGAATACTCACTTCAATCATTCTCCCATTATGCAAGTTTGCAACACTCTAACGTATAACAATTGTGTCGCCATGTTGACTAGTAGATTGTTGATGGAGGATATTTCATATCCCCTTTTTGCTTTGTTTACACCACATTGTAGGCATGAATCATTTACTCGTCCATGGTAACTCCATCCTTATGAACTTCAATTATTGTTGAGAGTGTGTCATTGGCATCCTCCACATCTGGTGGTAGTCTAGTTTTAACATGGATATTATTTGCATTAATGGAGATTTTCTAGTTAAGCTAGATCCCATCGATCTGAGTCTATGAAAACAACAACATCACACATTTTCTTACTACTAGAGAGATCTAAAACCATGAGACGCGTGGGAGACTAGTAGTCCTCAATTTGAACAACAATTTGAACAATTACAAGATCCCCCCAATCTTTGAGATTTTTAACTTGTGAAAACTCAAGGAACAAGGTGGGTTTGTGGATATCATGATCCACCAACATAACCTACTCCATATATCCTTCAAGATGTTTCTCATAATGGACATGAACTCATAGGTTGATTATATCTTCCAAGTGGATAATATTCCTTATGACATTGGGGCCTTCTCTTCCCTTGGATTATTCTTTTAAGTCCTGCGATGCATCGTGCCCCTACATGTGATGGCATCTTCCCTACGATCCAATATGGATGTATACCAAATACCGCCTTCAACCACTGTCGGTTCTCTCTTACCGATCATTGCTCAAACACTTAATGTTGTTACACTCTCTACATAAACCCTAGTTACTTTAAGTCTTGTTTGTCTCAAGCTTTGCACCTATTATCGTTACAAACTGGGCTTTGAAATTCTTGTAGCTCTCATACATTGTGTGTTCAAATAATCATAATTGTTACCAAAACTCTAACCCAAAAAGATGTGCTTTATCTCGTTTTACTGGGATTAATGTTGTTTCAATCGTGCACCCTCTTGATCTTTGATCTTTACCCCATCGAGTCTATAAACCTGAATATATCGCAAATCCTACCGATATTTGGTCATTAATGCAAGACAAGACATTCCTTTTGCATCATATTTCTAGACCATAAATGCGATGTGAGTGGCTTGGAGCGACCCTGGTAATTTTATGAGCATGTTCTTACACCACCTACTGCTTTTGCATTAATGGTGATGGGAATTGACTCTTCTATCGACTCAATCCCCTCCCAAGAATAGTTTTCTTTTGTAAAGACTTCCCTCTTGCAAAGACCTTACCATATGCGGACACACCCTATCCTGTGTGGTCTATTAGCTCCACAATTTCCCTAGTTCATGCAACACACATTCTATCCCCTACATAGATCACATGTTCCCGTTGACACCTTGAACACATAGTTTTTCTCTAGCAAAGTATTTTAAGTTTGTATAACCACAAGCATGTTTTGGTTCTTATACCCAAACTGACAAAGCAACAAACATTAACGCTGAATTGAAATGGCTAAATTTGACTTGTGGAAACTGATATGCAGAAAGTAAAATATTGAAATTAGTGTTCTGCCATAGTACAATAAATCCCAACTAAAAATTAGGGTGATTTTACTAGGGTTGGGGCTGCATAGGGATTTAGGTATGCACCATCCACCCATTAGTTTTCTATCTAGCCACATAAGTGTATGAGTTTCATTGTACCATTCCCAATTATGTGCACAATTCTTTAAGGTCCTTGATAATAGATCCTTAACTTGCCTGAGTGTTTCTAAAATTTACTATCATTTATCAACATTAGATCCCCCATATTCAAACCACTTGTCCCTAATGTGCCTGTATTGCCCTTAATTTTTGTGCCTTTTTTGTACCATCTAATGATATCCTCCCAAAAACCCATGCTCTTCCAATTGTACTCGCATATTCAACCTCTCCTACAACTGCGATGTTTTTCACATCTACATAATAATGCCTAACCATAGTCTTGAGATCATATATTCTAGCGATGTCACATTCTCCATGCCATACATCGAGTTAAATTGCTTGTGCTTATTGAACATTTTGTACATAGTCACATAGGCCCATAGGATGGTAGGGATTGTTTTGTCTTGATCATCTCGATTAACTAAGTAGACTTTTGTTAAGCAACATTCCAAAATATTACTAAAGTCCTCTATCATGTCATTTTATCATGAATGATATGACGAGTCTTATGGTGATGCATCATGAATTCCTTTACCAACATAATTGTTGCACCATTGATAAAATGTTCACCTTGTTCACTGATCAGGTTACATGAAAACCAAAACCATGTAACTACATTCTCAAAACCCTACAATAGTCTCTACCAAGCAGTCTTGGGTTGGCATAGCCTCTACCCATCTTGTCCAATAATCCATTATGGTTATAATGTACCTATCTGTTATATGGTTATTTGCCACATCCCCCGAGTTTGCAGTACCTTTTTTCTTGGTCGTTGGTTGTCCCTTTACAACATGCGACCAAAATTTATGGTCGATTCCTGTCCTTTTACAAGTTACAACTGGTCACTTCCTGCAAGAATGCAGGGCGCAACTGGGTTTGTTACTCCCTATTTAGGATTAGTTTCCAAGAGATGACATTAGACCTCAGATTTTTCATGGTTCAACCTCGAGAAGCTTGTTATCTTGGGCAACTAGATCCTATCTAGATTAACCTTTTATCTTATCTCTATTATCCTATATATTGAGGGTCTCTCATGGGAAAAGGGGGAGAGAAAGAAAAAGCACAAACTTATACTGGCAGTTTGATTACAGATCTTGGGAAAGGAACCTGGGAAAGGATTGCATCAACTTCCTTGATTGTAAGTTGTAAACCATTTGTTTCATTAATAACATATGTATAAGATTTTCCTCCTTAATTGATGGTATGTAATTTTTATAATCTTTGTAGGGAATGAATATTCTTATGTTATGTCACTAGATCTATTATCCATTTATACATGATTCATTTGATCTTGTGAAAGGTTT
>ML800865.1:156919-173441 GCA_009831015.1 Picea engelmannii
CCCCCTCCCCCATTACCTCTCTAGTTACACTACATCATTGTCCACATGTCCAACACTCCTCTTCCAAGATGATCCATCCTCTAATCAATGGCTCCTAAATTCAAGCATTCCTCCTTGAATTACGTAAGGTGTTTTCATGCTCTTGATGACAAGTGCCTAACATCCTCCTCTAAGGTGGTTACTCCACATGTACCAATAGCCCATTATCCTCAACAAGTTCACCCTTGTAGAAGATTCCAAATATGCCACATGTGCTAACTATCATAGGAAGAAGTTAATCTCCCAAACAATGATCCCAATATAAGTATACACCAAATACGAGCTCTATAAATATAAGTAAAAATCAACCAAAATTCTAGGAGACCATAATCCCTTCACATCCCATGAAGTACTTTCCTAGTTCACTAAAAGCACCTACGAAGCAAAAAAATTCTAAGACTCCCTTAATTACAAGGAAAATGTTTTCCCCAACACCAATCTTCTCCCTTTGTACCTCCACTATACCTACAACCTGCATATCCAACTTTGATATAGTCTTGAGATTAATCATTGATCCCACGTAAGGTTCTAGAACTACCTTCCAAACATCACTCTCCTCCATCACGACATCTCTCCACCTTTGTTTTGAAAAATTGGAAGCCTCACCCAATGGAAGAAGTCAATGCAACATGGTTGGAAAATCTCCTAGGAGTAATACTTACCATGATAGAATTTTTAAGTGCTACTACATCCTCGAGTGCATCCATAATATCTAAGCCATCTCAGTTTCTCTCCATATGAAGTAGAGAATAAGGGGGCATCCTTCCCTTGGCTCTCTTTGCCCAAATTCAGATTCGAGTCATCCTTTATTCTTATAACAACAACCTTTTCACCTTTTTTAGTTGTCAAAGTAGATAAATGTGATCTCGAGGACCACACATCCTCATGAAACTTCCCATATCTTCTCACCACTATCTTTCGTTGTGCTGGAATGTAGATATGATATTTGTTTTAAGTTTCTCAATATCCAACAAACATACTCTTAAAATTTGAGGGTTCCAAATTACTCATTTTCTCATCGAGAACATTAATGTAAACTAGATTACAAGGGACACAAAAATGTGGTACTCAGGTTTCTCACCTGTAAATGCTTCGTGCAATGTCTTGTCCTCAATATCCCACGGGGACATTTATTCAAAATATGCATTGCTTATATATTGCATGCTTCAGTCCAATGAAACATGGACAAATCCATGTCATAAATCTAGGTCTTGGAAGTCTTGATAATAGATTTTTTCTTCATCTAAGCAACCCCACTTTATTACAAGTTCTGGGGCATTCTCAATTCCCTTGTGACCCCTACTTCCCTAAAAAAAGAATCAATCTTTGTGGAGGTATATTCACCTCCATTTTTTCAACAAAGCACTTTGATCTTCTTCCCTATATAATTTTCAACCAAGGTCTTTAACTCTATGAACTTATTGAACATTTCATCATTTGTATTTATTAAATTAATCCAAGTGTTGCATCTATATCTTCTCTCCCTACTTGTGAGTTCAAAAACCAAGATTGTTCCTCTCCCTGTGAGGAATCATCAATGAAAGTAACATGACACATATTACCTTTTAAGGAAGAGGAAGGCATGGATCCACATACATACCAATGGATCAACTAGATAATACCTCTTGATCTTTGCTCACTACTTGGACAAGTACCCTTTCCATGCTTGCTAGTTGGATATTCCTTGCATGCTCATTTCTTCTCTATATTGAAGTCTGACAATCCTTACACTATGTTCTTTAAGAAACAAGGTGCTCCATAGTGTAAGTGACCAAATCAGTTATGCCAAAGTTCACAAAACTTCTCAACATTATGTACTAGAGAACAATGGTTCACTATATTTGCTTGTAGTTTATAAAAACCACCAACTCGAGTGTCTTTGGCCACAACATGGGTTCAATCTCTAATGATAACCTTTTGAGCATCAAACTTGGTCACACAATTAGTCCCAACGGTTAACTCAATTGCTCTTGATGCTAGACATGTGTACTCTCCCCGGAATTCAGGGAGGTCAGGGGTTCAAGTCTCATGTTCCTTGGGGCTATAGTTTACCCCGCTTAGCATCCATGGATCATGGGGAAGTATTATGTGGCTTTTCCTCCTTTCTTCCAAAAAAAATAAAAATCTTACTTACACAATGTAGATATGTCATGCAAGAAATTAAAACAAGGTTCATTGTCAAACTACATACAAACAAACATCATTCAACATAAGCACATCACTTGAAGTCATTAAAAAAGAGAGAGTTAAATATTTTCACTAGATATGTGTCATCATCAACAATATTCACTAACATTTCTCCCTCTTGCTCATGAAGCATGTTGAAGATATTCTAGTCATAAGTCATATGTCTCAATGCCCCACTATCCACATACCATCCAACACCAAAAAACAATATTGGTTCGAATACAAGAGACCATGAGAAAGCATTCTCAAGCTTAGACTCAAGCTCTTCCAATTTATCTACAGTCTCTCCATTCCTTGAAATCTATTTTTATTCCTACTTGGCCTTCCATTTATTCTTTTATGAACATTGATTGGCATAGTATCCTTTCTCTTGACATATGAAACATTTCACGTGACTTGAAATCCTTGTTATTATTGGCTCTATAAGAAAACCATGGCCTACAAAAGTTGTCTGACATAGGCTTGATGTTGTCGAGTACATCAATATATTAAACCTTTTGAAGGAAGGATGTCTCACTCGAGGCATGTATGGTATTTATCATTTTAATAATGTGCAAAATACTAAATATTTAGGGGGGGGGGGGTGCATAATCCATTAGGTATCATTTAACCACATTCATGGAAGATAATAGAACATAAAGTAGGCATAGTAAAGGTAACAATGGAAACATCATCCAAATGACTAACAATCACATAGATAAAAATATAACAATTTTCCATTGTATTCACAGGTTAAGCATTACATCCCATAACAGTTTGAACTTAGAACTCTCTAACTAACAAATGACCAGCTAAATCTCAAGGCTCTATATTCTCAAAAACTCTCCTTATTTTGCTGGCTCCTCTTCACTAGAAGCCTCTTTTATTGATCCCATGGTTCTTACCTTTCTTTTAGTCAAAGTGGCGGGGGAGTCTCCACTATAACGTATTCAAAACTCACCTTTCCATACACTTCTTCTCGTTGCAACTCCTACTGGGAAAAATAAATAAACCTCATGTTGGCACAAAGCAATACCTCTTCTCCTTCTTCTACCCCTTGCAAACCTCAGTCGAAGTCATCTAAGTTTGAATTATCCATAGGCCCTCAAGGCATGGGTATGATTGTCAGGATTATAATTGTGGGTGATGGTGGAGGGAAGAGGAGAAATCATGGTTGTGATGTTCGATGTGGATCGATTGAATCTTTGTGCTAAGGTGAACCATCCCTCGCTAGCCGCCTATTGTTGAAACTATAGTAGCAAGGACTTTATCCTTCCAATTTTTTTCAAGAGTATCACCTACATTTGGGTAACAATGTGGGTACCCTTGCCTTGTAAGGACGTCAAAGTTCCATGTCAATCAACTATTGGAAATTCTAGGAGAGGGCTACATGACTTGATTGGTCACCAAGTCACATGCCTTGTCATGTATGATGTGTTACAATTTTGGTATGCTTGTTTAACCATAGACAATGTAACATCGTTGTCACCCAACCATAAGCATTCACTATGCCACCTTCGAGCACACTAACCTTTCCTTAGATGGAATGATTCCAGAAAGTCCAGAATAAAACCAACAGATAAACCCTAACAAAAAACACCATTGTTGCAACAACAACACAGTACCAAGAGAACGTACCTCTACTAATAGAAGCGTACCTTTACCAAGAGAAGCACACAAGCTATACTAGAAATACTTGTGCCCTAGATGCCACTGCTGCTCCTCAAACTTGCGCCCTAGCTTCCACTACAACTGCTCCTTAGACTTGAACCCTTCTTGTTGAGTGAGTAAGAGTGAGCAAATAAGTTAGGCACCTCCTTATTTATACTAGCATGTCTAAGTGACTTTACCCAGTGGGGCCGACTTCTTTTTATGGATCCTTCTATTACTTTATTGATATTCTCTTGAGGTCGACTTCTCTTCTAGGGTTTCAACAAATCTATTTAATGGTTCTCTTACTTATGGAATACTCTATTCTAAGTACAAAGGTTACACTTGGAGGTTAATACCTCCCGCAACTACCAAAACGTCAACACTCCCTCTTAGCTAGGGAGGTATTAACTAATATGTTCTTCATGTAATGGTCTCAAACACATCCATCCATCTCACATGGCATGGGAAAGACTCACATGGTCTTGTAGACCAGTCTACAAGTAACATCACCATAGCCACACATGCTATCTCATGATCAAATAGATCATGTCACGGGTAGCATGGCCAAATAGGCCATCTCATGATCAAACAGATCATGTAACAAGTAGCATAGCCACACTTGGTATCTCAAGATCAAACAAATCATGTCACAAGTATCACTATCGTAGGGTCTCATCATCCTTTCAAGAATTGTGTCATTACAGGGCTTCAACTAGTTCATACAAAACTAGTAAACTCGCCAGCTCACATAGAATCCGACATCTAGTTCATTACTCGTCAACTCTCACATAATGTGACATCTAGTTCATGACTCGTCAACTCTCATATAATATGGCATCTAGTTCATAAAGAACTAGTAACTCGCCAGCTCACACATAATCTGGCATCTAGTTCATAAAGAACTAGTAACCCGTCAGCTCACATAGAATCTGACATCTAGTTCATAAAGAACTAGTAACTCCCCAGCTCACACAAAATCTTGCATCTAGTTCATAAAGAACTAGTAACTCGTCAACTGATACATAATCTGACATCTAGTTCAAAAAGAACTAGTAACCTCTACTTGGCACATTAGGAAACCGATCCAGAATGACCATGCATCTAATCACAATGCTTAGGTGATGTAGTGCACACACACTACCCATCTAGCCCGAGGCTAGGAAACACCTCCAACCACATAGGTTGGCCCACCAACTTGAAAAGTTGGGTAAATAGCCATCCCTGAAGGCTTGTCATCTGCTGACCTTGTGCGAGGTCATGCTGACTAGTGCCACAATCAGTAACGTGTGTACCAGACTATTTCATTGGAGTAGAAATGTCTCAGCATACCAAACTATTTCACTGGAGTAGCTATGCATACCAGACTATCTCACCGTAGTAGCAATATCTCAGCGTACCATACTATTTCACTGAAGTAACTATGCATACTAGACAATTTCACTCGAGTAGCAATATACCATCCTACTATTTGGCGTCGCATCTGTAACACATCACACCCTATCACAGGGGAAGTCCTTCTAGACAACACCAAACTTGTCCCTGAAGTATACAAACTTCACTCTCAATAGAGGCTTGGTCAACACGTTTGCTATCTGCTCATTTGTAGCGACATACTAGAGCTCATTGTTCCCTTTTGCACCATATCTCTGATATAATGGTACCTGATCTTGATATGCTTGGAATTGTCATGAAACATCAAGTTCGCTGTCAACTTCTCACAACTTTGGTTGTCACACCAGATATAAGTCGCCTCTAACTTGAGATCAAACAATCCTGCAAGCAGCTTCTGAAGCCACACTGCTTCACTGCTAGTAGAACATGTTGCTATGTACTCTGCCTCAGTCGTACTGAGCACCACACTAATCTGCTTCATACTGAACCATGAGATCATGGTTGATCCCATACTGAAGAAAAATCCAGATGTACTCTTCCGATCTGCAACAATATTGTCCCAATCTGAATCAGTAAATCCTTGCAGGATTATCTCACGATCTAAAGAAAATCTGAGTCCATAGTTAATTGTACCTTTCAGGTACCTCATCACATGTTTTGTTGCAATCAAGTGAGAACGTCTTGGTTCAACCATATATTGACTCAATGTGTTCATTGCAAAGCATATATTTGGTCTTGTGTTCGTTGAGTACATCAATCAACCAATCATCGATCTATACATGGTGGCATCCACTGTCTCTGAAGATGTATCACTCAATAACTTCAGATTTGTCACCATTGGTGTAGGCATGACTTTACAATCCATCATTTTGAATCTCTTCAGAATATCTACAACATATTTTCCTTGGTTAAGGAAAATCTCACTCGGTCTTCGTCATACCTCTAGACCTAAGAAATAGTGCATCATACCCAGGTATTTCATCTTGAACTCTGCAAAAATATTCCTCTTGCACTCAGTGATGAGCTTCTCGTTCCCTGTTAGAAACATGCCATCCACATATAATAGTAATATCACTGGTCCACCATCCACAACCTTGTAGTAAGGTTTGGAATCTGCTTTACTCTTGGTAAAGTCCAAGCTCATCAAAAAACTGTCTGATCTGGCATATCATGCCCTGGGTACCTTCTTAGGCCCATAAAAATATTTCTTCAATCTGCAGACATGAGACTCCTTCTCATGTATCTTGTGGCTGCTCTATGTATACTTCTTCTGACTATTGGAGAAAGTGTCTTGTCATAATATTCTCCCTCTTGCTGGGAGAATCCTCTAGCCACAAATCGGGCTTTGTACATTTCTATGCTTCCATAAACAACATGTTTGATCTTGTAGATCAATTTGGAAGTCACCAATGACTTCCCTTCTGGTCTCCAGGAAAAGATCCATATCCCAGTCCTTCTAACTGGCTTCCTCCTTTGTCGCTGAAGCAAGCGAATCTTCCTAGGAGGTCTCATATCTCCTTGAAGCCTCTGAAGCTTCAATATAGCCTCCTCAACTCATGGAACATGTTTGTCAGTCCTGGAAGACGTCTCTCTCTCCCATTTGAATCTTAGGAGGAATACTTTATGAATGAAAGTATCTAGGCCACTGACTCTCTCTGAGATCAGTCTCACTCTGAGTCTCCATTCTCCCTCTAAAACTTGACTCCCTCTAAGTTTATAGAATCTCTATATCCATCTCCTCCCTATGTATGTGATGATTTCCTATGAAGTCTCCTATGAATGGTCCTGGGGAGGCTGCTCCTCCCTACTGGATCATGAGGGATGAATCCCTCTAGACTTTAGCTTCTTCTGAGCTAGTACTTGGTGGGGACATCTGCCTCACCACTAGTGGTTCCATTTCCTCCTCATGATATGGCTCATAAATGCTATATATCTCTGCATCCTACAAAGTGTCACGGGACCATGCTGGTCTCTTCTTGGTTACTGCAATGATTCTGGGTAGGCCCTTCTGGCTCTACTAACTTTTCTTGATGATTTGAAGAGTGATCAACTAAAATAGAGGGATTTGTTGGGTCATCTTTGGAGCCTTATGCTCCTTACAATCAATTTCAATATGAGATACTATGTATCTCACAAAAGTACCCTTCTTGCCAGAAGGTTTTAACTTCGTCCTCTTTTTTTTTCGGTACATGGATGTATACGATCATGTATAAAACTTCTTATCTGAATAGTCTTTTTCATGTCTCAAACTAGAGACTATAGCTCCCCTGAGGGTTATTATTTGTGAACTTCCCGAAATAAGAAAAATAAGGAGAAAACAATAGACAAGAATAATGCTCTTATAATAATGAAAACAAGAACGAGAACAATCATCACAATAACTCCTTCTCAGAGCTATCACTTGTGACCTGCTTGGAACAAGGGCCAAAATAAAATATACAATAATAAGAAATAGGAACAACACTCTTCTGGTGTTGTGACCAATCATTCCTCCATGGTAACCTGCATGGAACAAGAAAACAAGAACAACAATATTTCCATGGTAACCTCCATGGAATTTACAAGATAACTTGCCTGAGACAAGAGCAACAATAGAAAAATTATTTCCAATATAATAACATTTTCATAAGAGCATATCTATGTTAACAATAATAAAAGACAATTTCATGGTAATCAACATATCATTACCTGCATGGAAGCAAAGCAATAAGTATCTCCTAGAAGAGATGTTAGTTCATCTTGCAAACACGTACAATAATAATTTATATCAATAATACTCAAATGCTAAGAAGTATTCATTGTATCTAGCACTAATAGAACCTTTCAAGGATTGTTGTCACGACTATAATGCTTACTTGTAATGTAGCAATTATCAAACTTGATATGTGCAAATTGGAAACTTATCAATTTAATCAATCAAACCTAGAACCTAGACTCTTATCTTCAAGAATGAGTGTTGTTGCTTTTCTTTTGAGACTCCTTCATTCAAGATGACAAGTATTCTCTCCAACCCGTCCCCTATACTAAGACAATATGATTTCTTGACGAAAATCTAAGTTAGGGAGTATAATGAAAGTAAACTCGAAAATCTCAACCTTAATCAACCTAATACTTTGACTAGATTCAACTTATAACTTTAACTTTGACCAAAGGTTAGTATGGTAATCATAACTTCCATAGATAAAAAATAAAACTAGATGTTCATAAGATCACAATAATTCCATAACAATTAGAGGCATATCAAAACAATCAAACCTAGAGTGTGTTGTTCCTTTGAATGTACTAGATCTGAGATCCCTCTGGATCTACAATTGTTGCTTGGACAAAATATCCCTTCTCCTGCAAATAACCTTAAGATAATGATACAATTTAAACACATACAAGTACATACCTCCTACATGAGTGACAAACAATGATAAGCAATGACGAATCCTAAAACTTCAAGGTGCTCCAATTTGCAATCTGAAGGTAGCTGGAGATGCACTAGGGTAAGGCGTGCTAGGACAACCAAAAATTAGGGCCAACATTTCACATAAAATTCACTGGTCCAGAGGAACTACAACTGGCACTACAGATGGTGTTGCAATTGGCACTACAACTAGTGTTGCAACTGGCATTGCAACTGGCACGAAGCAACTAGCACAAAGCAACTGTAACTGGTACTGCAACTGCAACTGGCACTACAGACCTAGGGTTTTAAGAGGAAACCCTAATTTTTAATTTTAGAATTTTGGAGATCGAATCTGGAGGAAAGGTGTACCCTACTTAGGTAACTTTCTTGATGGGTTTAGTAAGTTCTCAACGAGCTTGACAAAGGGGGAAATTGAGGATATTCCTTCCAACGGTTACACTGTTATGAAGGAAACCATCTCTGATTCCATGTTAAAATTTTTGTATGCTCGTTTAACCATAGATAATGTCACATGATTTTCACCCAACCATAGGCATTCACTATGCCACTCTCGAGCATACAAACCTTTCCTAGATAGAATGATTATGGAAAGTCCACACTAGAACCAACAGATAAACCCTAACCAAAAACACCATTGTTGTAGCAACAACACGATACCAAGAGAACGTACCTCTACTAATAGAAGTGTACATTTACCAAGAGAAGCGCACAAGAGATACTAGAAAGACTTACACCCTAGCTACCACTACTATTGCCACTGCTGCTCCTCAAACTTTCGCCCTAGCTGCCACTACAACTGCTCCTTAGACTTGTGCCCTTCTTGTTGAGTGAGTGAGAGTGAGAAAATGAACTAGGTGCCTCCTTATTTATACTATCCTGTCCAAGTGACTTTACCCAGTGGGGCTGACTTCTCTTTCTAGATCCTTCTATTACTTTATTGATATTCTCTTGAGGATGACTTCTCCTCTAGGGTTTCCACACATTTGTTTAATTGTTCTCTTACTCCCAGAATATTCTATTCTAAGTACAAATGTTACACTTGGAGGTTAATACCTCCCACAACTACCAAAACATCAACATGATGATGTGGCCCTTTCTTCTCTGTGTCTCTAACTTTTCCAACTTCATGGATTTTGATCATGTTTCATCCTCTATGTTGAGGCAAAGTTTCTTTCTTGGGGCCCTCTCAACACCCTCCTCTTCCACACCTTCTTCTAGCAGGGCTCTCTTCCCTTATTTTTTTGTTTATTCTTGTGCTTCTTGGGCCTATCACTTGGTGGCCTACTTTATGTGCCTAGGAATCAATATGAAATCAAACATATCGACCTCTACTTTTGTATTATCACTACTATAAGGAAGTCATAATATCATGTGGTATAAGTATCAACTTACTTCAAACTAATATTTCCAACCGCTTATATTAATAATGGTCAATACTAACTCGTGTCACCCTATTCACTATACATGATATAGTTTCAAGTTGGAATACAACAAAATTCATCTTTGAGATCTCACTACAGAAGGTTAATTCTTGTCACCTCTGCCCACTGTGAGAATGTGAGCAACAACAAGAAGCACCTATATCATAAGTCTTGATTGTGATAATGGGAATCCAAGCAATTCTACAATATATTATGGGTGAGGTGCCTTAACAAGTTCAACCTCACTTTGACTGCACATACATCAGCCATGTGAATACTCACTTCAATCATTCTCCCATTATGCAAGTTTGCAACACTCTAACGTATAACAATTGTGTCGCCATGTTGACTAGTAGATTGTTGATGGAGGATATTTCATATCCCCTTTTTGCTTTGTTTACACCACATTGTAGGCATGAATCATTTACTCGTCCATGGTAACTCCATCCTTATGAACTTCAATTATTGTTGAGAGTGTGTCATTGGCATCCTCCACATCTGGTGGTAGTCTAGTTTTAACATGGATATTATTTGCATTAATGGAGATTTTCTAGTTAAGCTAGATCCCATCGATCTGAGTCTATGAAAACAACAACATCACACATTTTCTTACTACTAGAGAGATCTAAAACCATGAGACGCGTGGGAGACTAGTAGTCCTCAATTTGAACAACAATTTGAACAATTACAAGATCCCCCCAATCTTTGAGATTTTTAACTTGTGAAAACTCAAGGAACAAGGTGGGTTTGTGGATATCATGATCCACCAACATAACCTACTCCATATATCCTTCAAGATGTTTCTCATAATGGACATGAACTCATAGGTTGATTATATCTTCCAAGTGGATAATATTCCTTATGACATTGGGGCCTTCTCTTCCCTTGGATTATTCTTTTAAGTCCTGCGATGCATCGTGCCCCTACATGTGATGGCATCTTCCCTACGATCCAATATGGATGTATACCAAATACCGCCTTCAACCACTGTCGGTTCTCTCTTACCGATCATTGCTCAAACACTTAATGTTGTTACACTCTCTACATAAACCCTAGTTACTTTAAGTCTTGTTTGTCTCAAGCTTTGCACCTATTATCGTTACAAACTGGGCTTTGAAATTCTTGTAGCTCTCATACATTGTGTGTTCAAATAATCATAATTGTTACCAAAACTCTAACCCAAAAAGATGTGCTTTATCTCGTTTTACTGGGATTAATGTTGTTTCAATCGTGCACCCTCTTGATCTTTGATCTTTACCCCATCGAGTCTATAAACCTGAATATATCGCAAATCCTACCGATATTTGGTCATTAATGCAAGACAAGACATTCCTTTTGCATCATATTTCTAGACCATAAATGCGATGTGAGTGGCTTGGAGCGACCCTGGTAATTTTATGAGCATGTTCTTACACCACCTACTGCTTTTGCATTAATGGTGATGGGAATTGACTCTTCTATCGACTCAATCCCCTCCCAAGAATAGTTTTCTTTTGTAAAGACTTCCCTCTTGCAAAGACCTTACCATATGCGGACACACCCTATCCTGTGTGGTCTATTAGCTCCACAATTTCCCTAGTTCATGCAACACACATTCTATCCCCTACATAGATCACATGTTCCCGTTGACACCTTGAACACATAGTTTTTCTCTAGCAAAGTATTTTAAGTTTGTATAACCACAAGCATGTTTTGGTTCTTATACCCAAACTGACAAAGCAACAAACATTAACGCTGAATTGAAATGGCTAAATTTGACTTGTGGAAACTGATATGCAGAAAGTAAAATATTGAAATTAGTGTTCTGCCATAGTACAATAAATCCCAACTAAAAATTAGGGTGATTTTACTAGGGTTGGGGCTGCATAGGGATTTAGGTATGCACCATCCACCCATTAGTTTTCTATCTAGCCACATAAGTGTATGAGTTTCATTGTACCATTCCCAATTATGTGCACAATTCTTTAAGGTCCTTGATAATAGATCCTTAACTTGCCTGAGTGTTTCTAAAATTTACTATCATTTATCAACATTAGATCCCCCATATTCAAACCACTTGTCCCTAATGTGCCTGTATTGCCCTTAATTTTTGTGCCTTTTTTGTACCATCTAATGATATCCTCCCAAAAACCCATGCTCTTCCAATTGTACTCGCATATTCAACCTCTCCTACAACTGCGATGTTTTTCACATCTACATAATAATGCCTAACCATAGTCTTGAGATCATATATTCTAGCGATGTCACATTCTCCATGCCATACATCGAGTTAAATTGCTTGTGCTTATTGAACATTTTGTACATAGTCACATAGGCCCATAGGATGGTAGGGATTGTTTTGTCTTGATCATCTCGATTAACTAAGTAGACTTTTGTTAAGCAACATTCCAAAATATTACTAAAGTCCTCTATCATGTCATTTTATCATGAATGATATGACGAGTCTTATGGTGATGCATCATGAATTCCTTTACCAACATAATTGTTGCACCATTGATAAAATGTTCACCTTGTTCACTGATCAGGTTACATGAAAACCAAAACCATGTAACTACATTCTCAAAACCCTACAATAGTCTCTACCAAGCAGTCTTGGGTTGGCATAGCCTCTACCCATCTTGTCCAATAATCCATTATGGTTATAATGTACCTATCTGTTATATGGTTATTTGCCACATCCCCCGAGTTTGCAGTACCTTTTTTCTTGGTCGTTGGTTGTCCCTTTACAACATGCGACCAAAATTTATGGTCGATTCCTGTCCTTTTACAAGTTACAACTGGTCACTTCCTGCAAGAATGCAGGGCGCAACTGGGTTTGTTACTCCCTATTTAGGATTAGTTTCCAAGAGATGACATTAGACCTCAGATTTTTCATGGTTCAACCTCGAGAAGCTTGTTATCTTGGGCAACTAGATCCTATCTAGATTAACCTTTTATCTTATCTCTATTATCCTATATATTGAGGGTCTCTCATGGGAAAAGGGGGAGAGAAAGAAAAAGCACAAACTTATACTGGCAGTTTGATTACAGATCTTGGGAAAGGAACCTGGGAAAGGATTGCATCAACTTCCTTGATTGTAAGTTGTAAACCATTTGTTTCATTAATAACATATGTATAAGATTTTCCTCCTTAATTGATGGTATGTAATTTTTATAATCTTTGTAGGGAATGAATATTCTTATGTTATGTCACTAGATCTATTATCCATTTATACATGATTCATTTGATCTTGTGAAAGGTTTATTTTTGTCTCTATGTGTGCATATCCATGTTGGTAAGAGTGAAGGACATCTTCGAGAAAGCTAACAACTAAGGAGCGTGTAGGGACAACCGTTATATCATCGAGTAAACCTTTCATCCCATCAACTCGTAGATTCTTTTTGTGTATAATTTAGATCTAGGAAAATTTGTTGCATTCATCTCTAATATGTCTTAGGACTAAGAATATCCTAAGAGAGGTAACTCCTACAGGGTGTAATTACCCTACAACAGACTAGCGACTCCGCTAGGGAAGTCATTGTTGTTTGGTCAGTTTCTTCCTCAACTTTTGAATTCATATTCTCAAGATCTTTACCCGTTTTAAGCTTTGATTTGTGTTTTCATTCTGTCCATAAGTCTTTTCCGAGTATGTTTGAAAGTGTTGAGTCCTAGATTTGATAGATCCATCTCAGATCTATTAGTTTTTGCACTTGCATGATCACGGTCACGAGCTATCCATGTCCACAGAGCGACCAAACCCTTTTGGTCGCCAGTGTCTCCATTGCAAGGAGTGACCATACGTGTAATTGCACTGCTCTGTGCTACGAGTTCTTTGTGGTTGCCCTTTAGTCCTTTACAAGGAGTGACCAATGCTTTGTGGTCGCCCTATGATCATTAACATGGTGCGACTGTTTGAAAAAAAAGGATCGTGGAGCAATAAAATAAAACAAATGCGGAAATAAAACACATAATATACAAAATACAATAGAGACACATATATACGTGGTTCACCAAGTGTGGGCTACATCCACCAGAGAAATTTTTAGGTCCTTCCTTTTATTATCTAGCAAAATGAAGGGATACAACATACAACACACCTGCTGTAACTTCCTCTTATTTCTCTCATGGTCTCCTCTCTTAGAATACAATATTAGCAATGATACACAACCACAATACAATTACCTCATAAAAGAGGGTTTCCTTCTAGGGCGAAAAACCCTAACATAACTTCTACCATCAAATATGCGACCTTATAATGAATGGTCCAGATTTACTATGAAATTACAATATACATTTCCAAGGCAAGTTTTCCTTTGGGGGATTCACCCCCGAACCCACACCGGGGGCCCAGTTTCCCTCGGAACCCCTAGCCCCCCCCGGGCATTGAGGGGTGTATAGTATTCCAGGGTGTACATTCTTCATGGGGTATAAACACAGCTGAAAACAAAGACCTATGAAACAAGAAGATAATCATGCTCCACAACCAACAATCTCCCACTTAGAGATTGATCTCAACATCTCAACCGTTGCTATATATGTTGGACTATGATCCTTCTTGGACCTGGAAAATTTATCATCTTCACCTTCATGCTTGAAGACCAACTGAAATTGATTAGGAACTCAGTTTCTCCCTGGTTACTCCCTTTGTTAACATGTCTGCACGATTCTGGCTAGTGTGTATATTTTCCAACTTCAAATGTCCATCTTCCAAAATGGATCGTATGAAATGGTACCTAATATGTATATGCTTAGTCTTCAAATGGAAGGTTGAGTTCTTTGCAAGATGAATGACACTCTCCCTGTCACAGTACAACCTGCTATTCTCTTGCTTCTTTCCTAATTCCTCCATAAACCTCTGTAACCAAATCATCTCTTTACTAGCCTCTGTAGCAACAACATACTCTACCTCTGTTGTTGAAAGTGCAACAACCTTTTTCATTTTCTAAATCCAACTTACTGTTGTTCCACCTACAGTAAAAACATACCCAGTGGTGCTCCTCCTGCTATGTTTATCACCTGCCATATCTGAATCAACATATCCTTGTAGAACAATGTCTGAACCTCCAAAACATAATGCATGAGTAGTAGTACCTTTCAAATACTTGAGAATCAACTCTACCACCTCCCAATGTTCTTTACCTGGATTGTTCATATACCTACTCACAACTCCCACTGCATGTGCAATATTTGGTCTTGTGCAAACCATCACATACATCAAGTTGGCAATTGCTGATGAATAAGGGACCCTAGACATGTATTCTATCTCCTCCTGTGTCTTGGGACACATTTCCTTAGTTAATTTGAAATGGTTGGCCAAAGGTGTACTAACTGGTTTTGCATTTTGCATTCTAAACCTCTCCAACACCTTCTCTATCTACTCACCCTAAGACAATGTCAATTTGTGATTTTTCCCGTCTCTTGTTATTCTCATACCAAGGATTTTCTTTGCAACACCCAAATACTTCATCGCAAATCAATTAGCTAATTTCCTCTTCAACACATTTATATCCTGCATATTAGACCCTAAAACAAGCATGCCATCTACATACAATAGCAAGATAATATAAATTCTGTTTTTTAGCATTTTAAAATAAACACAGTGATCAAAATGACATCTACTATAAACTTGTTCTATCATAAACTTGTCAAACTTTAAATACCACTGCCTTAGAGCTTGTTTTAGGACATAAAATCTCTTCTTCAACCTGCATATCAAATTCTCCTTCCCTTTGACCTCATACCCATGTGGCTGCTGCATATAAATCTGTTCCTCAAAATCCCCATGGAGAAAGGTTGTTTTTACTTCTAACTGTTCAAGATGCAAATCTTCTACTACCACAAGACTTAAAATAGTCCTAATTGAGGTCATCTTAACAATAGGAGAAAACATTTAATCAAAATCTATACTTGTCTTTTGTGCAAACCCCTTTACAACAAGTCTAGCCTTGTACCGCTTTTTGCCTCCATCTTCTTCCTTCAACTTGTAAACCCATTTATTCTGCAATGCTCTTTTTCTTGTAGGCAGCTGAACCAAATCCAAGTCTGGTTATTTACCAGGGAATCCATTTCCTCTTTCATGCCTTGCTCCCACTTCTTTTTAGTGTCTACCTGCATTGCGTCTTCATAACATTCTGGTTGACCAGAATCAATCAACTATAAATAATACAATGAAGGAGAGTATCATTCAGGGGGTATAATTAACCTGGTAGATCTTATAACAACACTTGCAGGAGTTTGAGGCACCTGTTGCTCCTATTGTTGTAGATTTTAATTTTCTGGTACCTTTGGAATTTCTTTTTCAATGATCTCATCAAGTACTGTGTATTCTGGTTTTTCTTTTTCATGTTTCTTTCCCTGCAACTGATCTTTGTACATGACCTTCTCATTGAATATGACATCTCTACTCCTAATGATTTTGTGATTTTCATAATCCCATAAGCGATAACCAAAATCATTAAC
>ML800865.1:202496-251891 GCA_009831015.1 Picea engelmannii
CGTGGAAGTAGTTTTGTAAAGATGTCTGCCACTTGTTCTTTTGTGCCCACATACTCAACTCTGATGTTCTTTTCTGCAACCTGTTCCCGTAGAAAGTGATACTTGATTGGAATGTGCTTCGTCTTGGAGTGCATCATCGGGTTCTTTGAGATACTGATGGTGCTTGTATTATCACAATATATTAGAATGGGCTCATCATACTCAACTTGTATATCTGTCAGAGTTTGTTTCATACAAAGAACATGTGTACAACATGTTGTTGCTGTAATATACTCTGCCTCGGCTATAGATAAAGATACTGATGATTGTTTCTTGCTTAGCCATGATACTAAAAACTCACCCAAGTAGAACGTTGCTCCACTGGTGCTTCGTCAGTCATCAATACAACTTGCCCAATCTGCATCTGTGTAGGAAATAAGTGATAGGTCATTTCCTTTTGGATGCCATAATCCAAACTCTTCTGTTCCTTTGAGATATCTGAAAATCCTCTTCACTACTAATACATGTGATACCTTTAATGCTTCTTGAAATCGTGCCACTTGTCCAACTGCCTGCATTACATCTGGTCTGGATGTTGTCACATATAGTATGCTACCAATCATTGACCTATATTGTCTATGATCTGTAGACTTTGAATCATCATCTTTGCTCAACTTGCAACTGGTTTGCAATCTTTCATTCCGAACCTCTTTAGCATTTCTCTGATCTACTTGGTTTGAGAAATAAAAATTCCTTGGCTGCTTTGACATATCTGAATTCCCAGAAAGAAGGATAGTTCTCCAAGTAATGACATTTCAAATTCATTCTGCATATCCTTTGCAAATTTCTGGCTTAACCTATCATCATCACTACCAAAAGTAATATCATCAACATAAACTTCAATTAATAAAATACTATCTTGACTTACCTTGATGTAGAGGTTGTTGTCTGCACTTCCTTTTCTGAACCCTGCCTGCTGTAGATATTTATCTAGTCTAGATTACCATGCTCTAGGAGCCTGTTTTAGACCATACAATGCCTTCTTTAATTTACACACATAATCTGCGTTCTCTGACAATTGAAATCCTTCTGGTTGTTCAATGTAGACTTCTTCTTCAAGTTCCCCATTCAGAAAAGATGATTTTACATCCATTTGATACACCTTAATATTTTTGGAGCATGCATAAGCTAAAATCAATCGGATTGCTTCCATTCTGGCAACTAGGGCAACTGTCTCTTCAAAGTCGATTCCTTTAACCTGTGCATATCCTTTTCATACCAATCTAGCTTTGTTCCTTGTAACTTGTCCATCTTCATTCAATTTATTCTTGTATACCCACTTTGTGCCGATCCCATTCTTATCCTTTGGTCTTGGAACCAATTCCCAAGTGTCAATTTTCTCTATTTGATCCAATTCTTTATCCATGGCCTTATTCCAAAATTCATCCTTTCCAGCCTCTTCAAAACAGGTTGGTTCAATCGTAGATGTGAGTGCTAGGTGTGTTTGTTCTGGTGAACACATTCTTCTTCTAGTCTCAACTCTTGCATCTTTGTTTCTGATAATCTGATCTGAAGGATGATTCTTTTGTACTTGTTTGCTAGGTGTCTTTGCAGGCACTTGCTGTACTTGCTCTTCTGCTTCTGTCAGATCCTCTTCATCTTCCCCTTCTTTTTCATCTTCTGTTTCTTCTTCGTAAAGATTTTCCATTGATTCATTTTCTTCTTCCTTTAATTCTTGTCTAACTATTTCATCAATTGTTACGTTGATTCTTTCTACAAATTTGTTCAATCTCAAGTTGTAACACCTGTAAGATTTCCTTATACTTGAGTAATCAACAAATACTCCTTTGCCCACACGAGAGTCAAACTTTCCCATTCTGCCATCTTCTCTTTTGATGTAGCACTGGCTTCCAAAAACTATGAAGTGCTTCACATTTGTTGGTCTTCCTTTCCATAGCTCGTAGGGAGTTTTGTTAGTGTTGTTTCTGACCATTACTCTGTTTTGAATGCGAATTGTTGTATGCACTGCTTGTGTCCAAAAAATATCTGTCAATTTAGAATCCATTAGAATTCTTTGAGCCATTTCCTGTATTGTCCTCTTCTTTCTTTCAACAACTCCATTCCGTTGAGGTGTCCTAGTAGCAGAGAATTGTCTTTTTATTCCATGATTGCTGCAGTAGTCCATAAATTCCTTTGAAGTGAACTCTCCTCCAATACTAGATCTCAAGCATTTGATTTTTGAATCCATTTCATTTTCAACCATTTCCTTGTAGATCTTGAAGTTTTCAAAAGCTTCTGACTAATTCTTGAGAAAACAAACTGCCATCATTCTTGTATAATCATCAACTAATAACATAAAGTATTTCTCACCTTTTAAACCCTTTGTTGTAGTTGGTCCAACTAGATCAGTATGCACAATTTCCAGTGGTGTTGTCATTGATTATTCCTTTGATTTGGACCTGGTCTTTGTTTGCTTTCCTTGTTGGCAATGCTTGCATAAAATGTTGGTTGGTTTCGTGATCTGAGGCATTTCTCTGACTGCTTCTCTTTTGTTGACTTTGACAAGGTTATCAAAATCTATGTGACCCATTCTTTTGTGCCATAGCCAACTTTCATCTTCCTTTCCTAGACAACACTTTTCATTTCCAATTTAACTTAACACATATATGTTGCTTGAATTTCTCGCAGCTGTAGCAATCAATTTTCCTAAACCTTCTTTTCTTATCTCACACTTTTGTGAATCGAAAGTAACTTTATGACCTTGGTCACACATTTGACTCACACTTAGAAGGATATGTTTCATATCTTCTACTAGTAGAACATTTTTTCCCTTTATATTCTTGTTCCCAATTCTGACTGTGCCTTTTCCAATGATTTTAGTTGAATCATCATTTCTGAAGGAGACTGATCCATATCTTTCCTTTCTTAATGTAAGAAACTTGTCTCTATCACCTGTCATTTGTTTTGAACAGCCACTGCCAACATACCAACCACATTTGTTTTGCTTAGCTTGTAGAGCGAGTGTGCATTCTTCATTGTTGTATTGATTCTGCTTTTTTATCCATGTCCTTTTCTAAGGTTCTTGTCCATGATTGTTGTTGTCCTGTTGTGGTTCTCTAGGAGGGATTGTTATTCTGCAATCTTTGGCCATGTGTCCAAAGTTGTTACACTTGTAGCATTCCACTTCAGTGCTCAATGATTCAAACCTGTTGTAACTTCTTCTCTGTGTTTCACTAGGCCTTCTTGGATAACTCTTTTGTGTATGAGTTTCAAAGTCGTTTATGATCATGTTGTTAGCTCTGCAATTTACAACTTTACGTCCAAAATTATTACATGCATAACATAAAACAAAAAAGATAGTTTGATACCTGGGAGTTGAAGATCTTCTGAAAGGAGGTGCTCTTATGAATCCTTTTTCTTCCTGAGACCTATCTGTTTCTGTCGGTCATTGATTCTGAAATCTGGATCTTCTCGGTGGAGGAGTGTCCCTATAATTTTCTCTGTAGACCTTCCTTTCCCCTTTGATTGTTTCTGCATAGCTTTTTGGATATGTTTCTTGTTCTGTTGTTTTGGAGCTTGCTCTATTTTCCATCTGATTGTATCCTAGTCCGGACTTGTCATGATTAGGCCTTTGACTGTTGATAATGTCATTCAAAACTTTTGAGTTGTTCTGCATATTTTTCTTTTGAAGATCCTTTCTTAATGTGACAATTTCTACTTCCAAATTTTCAATGATCATGTCCCTTCCTTCTAGTTGTTCTTTGAGTGCTTCTTCAATTCTTTTATCTTCTTCATTTTGAACCTTCAAATTTGTGATCATTTGTTCTAATTCCTGAGTGTCTTCTTTCTTATCTAGTTCCACTTGTAGCTTCTTGTTTTTCTTCTTTTCTCTTCTGATAACTTCTATGGCACTCATCAATTCCTCTCGATAGTCAACTTTTGCCTCTTCAATTTCTTCTTCGGCTTCTTCATATTCTACTTCAGAGTCTTCTTTATCAGAGTCTTCTACTGCCATGAATAGAACTCTTTATGTCTCACTGTCACTGACTTCATCTTCATTTGAGATGTCTTCTTTGGTGCATAAGATTTTCTTGAAAAATTTCTTTGTGGTTTTTTTGCCTTTATATGTTTGTTTTCTTTTTGAGTCACCTTCATCATTTCTATTTTTATTGTGAGGACATTTGTTAGCAAAATGACCAATACCATAACAATTAAAACAAATTAAAGGAAGCTTACCTCTATACCTACCGTCAGTTCCCTTGTTCAGTCTTTTGACAAAGTTGGCCACTTCTCATCATCTTCCGAGCCATCACTATTGATGCTATGTTCTTTTTCTTGTTGCTTTCCCTTTTGCTTTGATCTTTTGGATGCTTTGAAGGTTGCTTCTTTTACATCTGGATTTTCCTGTTCAGTTCTCATTTCATATGTTGTGAAGATTCCATGTAGTTCATCCATGCTTATTGATTTTAGATCTTCTCTTGCTTTTAGAGATGATATCTTAGGTTCAAATCTCATAGGAAGAGATCTTAGTACTTTTTGAACAATTACAGATTCTTCGATTTCTTCTCCCAATCCTATTGTTAGCGTCGGAAGTCACCCCTGGATTGCAGCAGGAGCAGAGCCCGACGCCCATCAGTTTATGTCACGATTTGTTTAATGGGGTGATCAAATGGAGGTTAACTCAAACGATGTGGTTCTAACTCCGAAACTAGGCTAGGCATGCATGGACAAGTGAGGTCTTAAGTAACTTCAGACAATGAGTTGTAGTAAGGGTGAGTAGGGGGAAGACTTGTATAAGAGAACTGCAAAGGTCTACCATAAACATCAGGTTCCTAACAGACTGTAGAAGAAGACATTTAAACGCAAGATCTTCTTACATTCAAACGCAGAAAACCAGAGAAAACAATAACGCCACAATAAATCCTTTATCATAACATAATTGCCATAATTCATGCGAATCAGTCGATCACGAACTCTCTTAGCATAAGATGAAAACTAGATGGAGTGAGAAGACTGTCTGTCATTAAACAACAAATCTTACATATAAATACATAACCAGAGAACTAGAGTCTGTGCTAAAACTTTACAGCTCTGCTCTACCATCGATACCTTCAAAAATGCAAAAAACTGAGTACATATACTTGGGAAGATTTTCCCAACAGAGGCGCGCTTGCCCTTCAAGGCATAACGTCGCTTCAATCAATCTTCGGGCGGAAGTCCTTCGTCAGACGCCTCCTTAACTTCGCATGGCCTTTGCAGGGGAGGAGTAGCTGAACCAGTAAATGCCGAGTTAGCGTGTGCGGACCTCCTCTGGCTAGTCGAGAACCTGGCATGGCTTCTCTGAAAAAATGGGTACACAGGACCCTCTCGAGCAGTCTGCTTTCCAAACCCTCCATTCCTCGCATTTAATGAATGAGGAGAGGTTTCAACCACCCTTTCTCGCCTTCATTTACTCCAAGCGAAAACCAGGACCGAGGTCAGATCAAATGGCACTTGGAGATTGCGGTAATTCCTTCTGTGAACATACACGACGCCTTCGGCCCTTCCTGAGCAGCTCTTTTCTTTCACAAGTGACCATGGGCTGTGACCACGTGCTTATCCCCAAGGCACCCTCGGCGTTCGCAAATGGGAAGGAGCTAGTCCTTGCTTCTTGAAATTGCGATGAGCGAAACGCCAAGGCGGCTTAATCTGGCACCACACGCCCCTCTAGATTTGACGGTTCTGAACGCACTTCGGTGATGGTGTAGGCCCGGGTCCTGGACACTCCCAACACCTTGTGCATTGGGAATACGACGATGTTGGACCTCTCTTATCATAGCCTCGATGAGAGAAACACCGAGGTGGATTAATCTGGTGCCACGCGCCCCTCTAAATCCGACGGTCCTAAATTCACCCGACACTGCTGTGGGCACCAAGTCCTGAATGCTCTCGCTACTTCACGTATCGGGATATGATGGAGCTATTTTTTGCACTTTGAAACTGCGATGGGCGAAAAGGCGGGGAGCCTAATCGCGCACCAGGTGTCCGCTTCAAATGGATGGCTGAGACTGCCCCCTAATACTGTGGGCCCAACTTTAAAAGTTCTTTCCCTTTCGCGATTCGCGAGTTCGTGGGTCAAAGACCCTCGGCTCCCTTTTCTAAACTCCCGATCCCCGAGATGGCGATACGGGTCGGGCCCCCTTTCTGGTCAGCGCTCTCTGCATGTAACCGTCGGCTAGAGCCCAAGTACTAACGCCTCTCGCAACTCGCAGCTTCGCGAGCTGGAGTATCAAACTTTGGCATTCTCCCCTCGCGAAGTCTCGAGACGCGATGGTCAGCGAAGGTTGACCCACTCTGGGCACTTTTTGTAACTCGCAATCTCACGCAACTAAAAGACATAGTCCGCCCTCTGAACTTACGAACCCCGAGTTCGATAAATAACTACTGCGCTTGTACTGATCGTGATTTACGCCCCTTGAAAACCCTTTTGCGCCATACTTAGTGCGACTCGGTTAGCTGCAACAACCCATCAACCGCTGCTCTACTCTGTCGATGAATTTTTGCCGCATAAGAATGAAGTGCCCGCTCGCTTGATTTAAGCCCAAAATAGATTTCTTCTGTGAGCTGCGCCCAACGCTCCTCACGCCATTTGCAATCCTGAATACCCTTGTGCCTCGAATGAAAAATGTTACTAACATTAGGCTCCATGGGGGATAGAGTCGTCCCTGTGATGCTCTAAGGAATCATTTTGCATTTCCAGTGCCTTGCTGTTGGGCTATGGAGTCATTTACTAAGCCGAAACAATAAAAGTAAAAATGAAGAACAAAAAAGACAATATTTACAAAACACAGGAGCCACGGAAGGCTCAGACAAAACACTTTTTAAGAAAATGCCCATTTACTGGGCTACTGAAAACTTCTTCACCTTCCAAATCTTGCAAACTGTACGTATTATTTGAGAAAACCTTAGAGATTTTGAAAGGCCCAATCCACAGGGCTTCAAATTTTCCATGTTTGCTCTTATCTTGTTTAGGAGCATCCCATTTCAGCACTAGGTCTCCTATCTGAAACTCCTCCTTTTTGGCCTTCTTATCAAAGACCTGCTTGATCCTCTGCTGATGGTCCTAAATTCTGATCATTACCTGCTCTCTGGCCTGCTAGACTTCTACCAGCTGATGAATTCTTCGGATCATATCATTGGGCTCTTCTTGATAATCCTGGAAGAATTTCGCTACGGGAATGGCCAGCTGAGAAGGGAAGACAACTTCTGCTTCGTAAACTAACTGGAAAGGAGAGATGCCTATAGATCTCTTTGTGGTCACCCGATCGACCCATAGAGTGAATTTCATCTTCGAATTCCAAGCCCTTTTGTTATCCTCCAGTAACCTTTTGATGATCCTTATTAGGCTTTTGTTGGAGGACTCTGCTAAACCATTGCCCTGTGGATAATATGGGGTGGAGTGAATCGGTTTGATCCCGAACTGCTCACAGAACTTGGCTAATGGATCAGACCCGAAAGCGGCTGCATTATCAGTGACAATCTTACTCAGGCAGCCGAACCTTGTGATGAGGTCCTCCAGGAACCCAATGATTACCTTGTGGGAAGCACTCCTGGTGGGGATGGCTTCGATCCACTTAGTAAAGAAATCTGTGGCAGTCAGGATCCATCTGTGCTGCCCGCTGGAAGAAGGGTGGATTTCTCTAATAAAATCTAGGCCCCATTGCTGGAAGGGTCCCGAAACAACCACAGGATGTAAAGGCAAAGACTTGAGCTGCTGCTTTCCTGAAAATCTTTGGCATGTAATACAGGCTCTAACTCTTCTATGGACATCAACGAACAAGGTGGGCCAGTAGTATCCAGCCCTGAGGATTTTGTGGGCTGTGGCCTTCCAGAAGTGGTGCCCTCCACATAGGCCGCTGTGAAATTCAAACATGATCCTGTCGGCCTCTTGTGGATCCATGCATTTTAACAGTACTCCCAGGGGGTCTTTCCAGTATAAGATTTGATCGATAAGGCAGTACCTGATTGCCTTGAGCTTCAGAGCTCTTGCTTTGTTTCTTTGCAGGCCATCTGGGGGCCTCAACTCCTGCAAGAAATATATGACGTCCTTATACCAAGGACATCGAGCCAACAAGGGTTTTGTTTGAGGGCCTACATCGGACAACTGATTCTGCTGATTTTTTGATCGTTCATGGACGAAATCCACCCCCAAAGCTTTGCGATTAGTTTTAGCTAATAGCTTGGCTAAGCCTTGACCCTTGATCAATCTGGTAGGCCTTATTTCCAAGTCAAATTCCAGGATCTTGGCTATCCATTTACTCCTCTTCCCATCAATGTCGGGCTGTACAAGGATGTCCTTCACAGAGGCTGAAGGAACGTATGCGGTCACTTTCAAGTGCAAGACATAGACTTTGAAAGATTTGAGGGCTTTCACTAAGGCATAAGCCTGCTTCTCCATGATTTCATACCTGACCTTTGCATCTCTTAATGCCTTGCTGAAGAAGGCGATGGGTTTCTCTCGCCCTTCCTCATTTCTCTGCAACAAGACCGCTGCTACTGTATCAAAAGAGGCGAAAGAGAAAATTAGGAAATCTTTCGAATAATCAAGACTGATCAGCACTGGTGCCTCAGTCAATGTTTTTTTTATTTGGACAAAAGATTCCCTGGGTTCAGCGGTGCATTTCACTTCATTTCCCTTCTTGAGCATGGTTGTGATGTGTTTCACCAGCTCAGCGAAATTCGAGACGAATCTCCTCAGAAAATTAATCTTCCCCAAAAGGCCTGAACTTCCTTCTTTGACCTGGGAAGCGACAGGGTCCGAATTGCCTCCACTCTACTAGGATCAATCCTCACTCCTTCTGCTGATACTATATGGCCTAATAGCTTCCCCTCCTCCATAGCAAACAAATATTTCTTGGGGTTCAGGGAAAGGCCGAATCTTCGACATTTTGAGAAGACTTTCCTCAGGTGACAACAATGCTCTTTGTCGGACCTCGAGAAGACTGTGATGTCATCCAGATAGATCACCATGAATCGATCTTTTTCTCTGATAAAGGCTATGTCCATGGCTCCCTGAAATGTGGCTCCTGCATTCATTAACCCAAAAGGCATTTTGGCGTACATGAATGTGCCCCAAGGAGTGGTAAAGGCCGTTTTTTCTCTGTCCTCAGGCATGACCGATATCTGATTATAGCCAGAGAAACCATCGATCATGGAGATCCTAGATGCTCTGGTTACCCTCTTGGGTAGGGGATAATTGTCTTTCTTTGAGCTCCTGTTCAGGTTCCTGAAATCGACACAAAGCCTAATTTCTCCACTCTTCTTTCTGACCGGAACCAAATTGGCCACCCATTCGGAATATCTCAAGGGGACGATGATCTAGGCCTATAATAACTTCTTCACTTCTTTCTCCATGACAGGCAACAACATGGGATTTATCTGTCTTAGCTTTTGCCTGAACGGCTTAGCCCCTTCTTTCAGTGGGATCTTGTGTTCAATGACAGATGTGTCATACGTCTTGAGGTCTTCGTAAGTCCATGCAAACACATCAACAAACTCTCTCAACAACTCAGTATATTCGGCCCTCTGTTCTCTGGTCAAACTCCTTGACAGCTTGACAAACTTAGGCTCCTCTGGTGTGCCAATGTTGCACTCGGCTGTGTCGGCATCTTTATCTGCAACCCTACCCTTTACTGCCACATCATTCCCATCGAACAATCTTTCTAAAGGAATAAGTCCCCTCAGAATGTGATTGTTGGGTAGCTGAATGATCTGGTGGTTAGCAATTTTATTTAGAAACACCTCAGGGTGAGGGCTTTCCTCTGTATCAGGATCCTGATCAATGTGCAACGCAGAAAATTCATCAACAGATTGGAGAAACTTCTCGATTTCCAGATCATCCTCGAATACCTTCCAATGCTTGACATTGTCTGGTACAGAGGGCCTATATTTTATCTCAACATCATATTTGGCCATACGTGGCTGAGGGACCTTGAACTGGCTAGCTGAAATGGATAAAGAATCGACCACAACATTATCCTCCCTTAGAATAAAAGAGATGTTGAAGGCTGAGAAGAAATTGTCAATTAGGTCCCATACCTCATTTCTGTAATTTCTGAGTAGAGGGTGCTTAGCCTGATAAGCGTTTCTGATCTGTTGGACCACCAACTCTGCATCTCCGAACACTGCTACCTCATGAATTCCCATTTCTCTTGCAGCTCTCAATCCTAGAACAAGGGCTTCATACTCTGCCACATTGTTGGTGGTTTCAAATTCCAGCTTATATGACAGGGACATGGTTTCCTGAGAAGGGGACACAAAAAACACCCCAGCGCTAGCGCCTTCCCTGGAACAAGCTCCATCAAAAAACATTTTCCAGACGGGAATGATGGAGGGAGGAAACTCATGAGGAGTGGTGGGATACTCTCTGAGTTTAAGAGGGGGCTTAGGAGTGTGAATGAGTTGCAGTAAACTGGAACCTAAATCAGTGTCTAAGGAAAAAATACGATGGTTGGTAGGATTGGCTTCATCACTGATTATATAAGCCAACTGGGCTTCCCTATATAGCCTCCTATGTTCTCCTCCAAATAATGGGATAGTAGCATATGTGAGGTCCATCTGCAAAGTTCCCCCTAGTATTTTTATCCAAGATCTTGATAACAACATACTGAACTTGGGGGGGACATCAGCCACTACAATATCCATGACCACACTTTTCATGGGCAATTGAAACAAGATCACGACCAGGTCTTTGATAACTCCTAGACACTGAACCTTTCTGGAGTCAAAGGAATAGAGGTCATGATAGGCTCGGGTGAATTCTAGCCCTAACTCTTCCATGACAGTTTTGGGCATGAGGTTGTGAGAAGCCCCTGAATCCATCAAACAGTTGTGCAGTACATTGTCATGTATGTTCAAGGAAGTGTAGAAGGGAGGGGATGAGTCATTCCTGTCTTCTACCATAGGACCTAGAATAACTGCAGGCTTTTCATCTTGCAAATTGATGGAGTCTGTGGAAAGGCTTGAGACCTCAGACTGTAAAATCTCAGAGAAGCGTTTCTTGAACCCTTCATGTTTAATCAGCTCGGTTAGGGGCACAGGGATTCTGATTTTCTGAATTTCATGCTCGAAATTAAAAGAAGATGTAAGCTTCGGAATTTCTCTTATTTCGGGAACATGACAATGAACTATGGGAGAGAGGGGTCGGGGCTTCTTACCTCTGTGACCATCTAATACTTCATTGGCAGGCCTCTCCGTTCTAGTGGACTGCTCAGGAACATCAGGTGTTATGGCCTTCTTTTGAGACCTCAGGTCATACCTGCCTTGGCGGCCACTAGTCTTGTTTTCCTTGCTCAGTTCATTTAGCTGACTGTTCATGAGAGACTCCTCATATGATTATTGAGTCAGATGAGGAAATGGAGGAGTTTCTCCGAAGCAATGGATTTCAGGATCAAGCTCACATGTTTCCCCTTCTTCCCCCTCGGCCACAAAATTGTTTTGGAAAGGGTCCTGAATTTTCTGGTCTTCTCTGTTTCTTCCCCTCTCTCTTTGCACATTCGGGGGAGTAAAATTGTTTGGCCTCCTGAAACCTCCTTTGTTTTCGGTGTTATGAGGGCCCTTGTATGCTTTCCTCCCTTCCACCTTTATCCTCTCTGTTAGCGATATTTCTTGTCATTAGGCGAAGAAGCACCCAGGTTGTATATTGCACACAAAATGCTCAAATGCAGCAACAGAAGGACCAGCGTTCGTAGCAGATAGCTGAGAAGGAAGTGGACGGTCAGGATCTCACAGAGAAGATCGACGAAATCCCATTTGTCGTTAGATCTCAGGAAGTTGCATAGAGTTTAAGTCCTAGCGAGCAGAGGAGGAGTCCCGGAGGAGTCATCGGGGATATTAGAGTCATCGGGGTTTAAAAGATCGAGAGAGCTGAGACCCTTTGAGTCTCGAAACTCCGACGGGGAATCTCAGCCGTTGATCTCAATAGGACACGCGTCAGACATCAAGAAAAGAGTCGGGGTTCAGTTCATCGGAGAATCATGGTTTTCGAAGACATAGAACTCTCGCATGTTGGAATCGCGATTCGTGATATCCCGACGGGAGCTTTGAGCCGTCCAACAGCAAGGACACGTGGTAGGAGATCCCGCAGAGTCGGGGATCGGGGAATTGAAAGTCCCGTGCACATGACAGCGGGAATCGTGATATCCCGATATGCGATTTCCTGACGGGGTTAAGGATCGTAGTGGAGGACAGGTGTCTGAAGGGTCAACCCTCGCAGGAGTCAACGTCAAGTGCCATCGGAGATCGGGAGTCGGGGATCCGTGAGGTAAGTGGATCACGACCTCGTAAGTGTCGACTTCCCGACGGGGAATTTCCTGATAGGAGCAAGGAAAGCGTGGGGGAATATTCATCGGGTTTCGGGGATTTGTGAGACCCTGACCTGTGATTCCAAGACTCGCGATCGTGCGAAGTCCGATTCCCCGATTTGGTGTAGGGAGATCATAAGTGGGGACTGCATTCTTCAGAGGCTGGGTTGACATAATCTAGTGTTCGGTACCCGCTGGAAATGAATGAAGAGAGAGAGGGTGGTTGGAAACTCGCCTCACCCATTAATTATAAGGCATGGAGGGTCTGGCAGGTGGTCTGCTCGAGAGGGTCCTGTGTACCCATTCTTCCAGAGGAACCATGCTAAGTCCTCAGCTAGCCAGCAGGGGTCTGCACACGCCAATTAAGCCTTTAGTGTTTCAGCTACCTCCCCTTGTTGGAGCCGCGCGCAGTTAAGATGGCCTCTGTCATAGGTGCACGATCGTCCAGTCTGCATGCGCAGACTGTCAAAAGACATGCGACGTAATGTTTTTCATGCAACATCTTGTTTTCTCTACTGTTGTTGTTTCGAGTATATGTAGGCATTTTCGCCATTTTGTAATCCATCGATGGTTGAGCAGAGCTCCCTACTGTAATGTTTTAGCAGCTATTTCAGCTTTCAGCTTGTGTATATGTATATGAGATTTCTTGTTTTATGACACACAGTTCTTCTTACCCCGTCTAGTTTTTCATCTCATGCTAGGAGAGTTCGTGACCGACTGAGTCGCACGAATTGTTGCATTTCTGTTATGATAAATGATTTATCGTGGCATTATTGTATTTCTTGGTTTTCTGTATTTAAACGCAAGAAGACCTTGCGTTTGGATGCTTTCTCCTACAGTCTGTTAGGAACCCACCATTTATAACAGACCTTCACACTCTTCTCATATAAGTCTTCCGCCTGTTCACCCTTTACTACAACCCATTGTCTGAAATTTACGCAAGACCTCACTTGCTCATGCATACCTGGCCTGGTTTCAGAGTTGGAACACTACTGTTTCGAGTTTCCTTCCATTTGATCACCCATCTATAAACAATCGTGACATAAAACTGATGGGCGTCGAGCTTTGCTCCTGCTAGCAATCCAGGAGTGACTTTCGTCGCCAACATTTCTGGCGTCGTTGCCGGGGATGAAGTTGAAGATTTTCCCTGGGCAGAACGACAACGATCAACTGATTCTGAAGGTGCATCAGAAATCAGAATTATTCAGATTGTTGTTGTGCACCTGGCGACTCCACTGTGGCGACTCCATTGTTTCCACTTTACTATTTCAGTTGTGGACACTGTTGGCACACCTGAAAGCTGACCCAGAGGAGCTTTCTCGAGAAGGCTTTAGTGGCTGCTTTCTCAGCTTGAGAAGTTTCCTGGGGTAACGATAATGTTAAAGATCTGGCCTTTGATGGTGAACAAGGACCGGGCACATATGGAGCTGTGCATCTTTCACCTGGCGACTCCATGATTCGAGGATCGATTGGCAACTCCACTGGTTTGATATGGAGAAAATTATGGCTCAAAGGTTTGCTTTCTGTGACTTTTCCCAGATAGTTGGTTTTCCTAATGCACTTCCTGATAGAGAGATCTGGGAAGATTTCCTCCCCGAATTTCACGCACAGAGTTAGGAGGTACCAGCTGAGCATTTACTGGACTTCCATGAAGCTATTCACCGACACAATATCACGCATGAGGATGTACGGATTAAGTTCTTTAGGTATTCATTGAAGGGAGCTGCTCTTGAGTGGTGTCGATCTCTTCCCGCTGCAAGCATCCGCTCTTTAACAGGTTTTCATACAACTTTCAATTCATTTTGTAAAGACTACTATCCAGCTGACTGCTTGTTTGAAAACTGTTGTGAGTTTTCTTTGCTTCATGAAGCCTCTGCTGGCCCTGAAGACCAGGTCCATGATGAAGCCCTTACTGTGGAGGAAAGCATCTGCTGTGAAAATATAGAGGTGTTGGACGATATTAATCGTGTTAGCCCCAGAACGGAAGCATCTGACATCATATCAGATGCATCTGTTCTTTTAGATATTCGTGAAGATCAACATGCCTCTTGTGAAGATTATGGGTTTGCAGAGCAGATGTGGTCCATGGTAGATGGCTCACCTGAGTATCGGGTTGAAGTAGAGATTCCTAGCAACCCTATTTCTGAGGACGGGGACCTTCCCGTTTGTAAAGAAGAGATTATTGTGGAAGAGGTTTCCTCTCTTTTTCTCTAGGGAGTTTCTCACGATATATGTTTACCTGGGATTAGCGAGGAAAAGATTACGTGTGAGCAGCCAGAAGCAGCAGGTCCCGCTGTCCCTGAAACAAAAGTTTTTGACGGGATCACTGTTCTGGAGGAGGATCATATCAATGAAGGACAGGCCCTTTTTGATGAATATTATAGTGATGATGAGCAACAAGCTTATCCTACATTCGACCACTATGAACATACTGAAGAGACAGTCGGCAAGAAGAATCACCCCATGGTCCCTATTTATGATGAATATGAATCAGACCTAGAGGAGAGCCAACAAGAAGAGGAAAAGGAACCAGAGGGGCAGTCTGCCCTTTGTTTAGAGCCAATCAGTGAGCAGCCACCATCTGAGATCAGCGAGCCCACTTCAGTTATTCACTCGCCTGTGCTTATCAGAGGTATTTGGCCGCATGTGAGTAGCTCTGTAGTAGAGGAGGCTGCCTGTCACCAATTTTCCAAAATTCGCCACTCATTCTATGACCTTGTCGACGAATACATGGAGTGGCATGTCCTTTATGCCTTGGAGCCGCCCTATTCCATATCAACTTCACATGTAGCTTTATTTTGTTGCTTTTATTTTTCGGCTTGTATTTTCAGCAGCAGGATATTTTGAGCCTGACTCCATAGCCCAACAACAAGGCACTGAAACTGCGGAAGGAGTTCTTAGAGCATCACAGGGACGACTCTATCCCCCATGGAGCCTAATGTTAGCGATATTTCTTGTCATTAGGCGCAGAAGCACCCAGGTTGCAGATTGCACACAAAATGCTCAAATGCAGCAGCAGAAGGACCAACGTTCGTAGCAGATAGATGAGAAGGAAGTGGACGGTCAGGATCTCACAGAGAAGATCGATGAAATCCCGTCTGCCGTTAGATCTCAGGAAGTTGCGTAGAGTTTAAGTCCTAGCAAGCAGAGGAGGAGTCCTGGAGGAGTCATCGGGGATATTAGAGTCATCGGGGTTTAAAAGATCGAGAGAGCTGAGACCCTTTGAGTCTCGAAACTCCGACGAGGAATCTCAGCCGTTGATCTCAACAGGACACGCGTCAGACATCAAGCGAAGAGTTGGGGTTTAGTTCATCAGAGAATCAGGGTTTTCGAAGACATAGAATTCTCGCATGTTGGAATCGCGATCCGCGATATCCCGACGGGAGCTTTGAGCCGTCCAACAGCAGGGACACGTGGCAGGAGATCTCGCAGAGTCGGGGATCAGGGAATTGAAAGTCCCGTGCACATGACAGCGGGAATCGCGATATCCTGATATGCGATTTCCCGACGGGGTTAAGGATCGTAGTGGAGGATAGGTGTCTAAAGGGTCAACCCTTGCAGGAGTCAACGTCAAGTGCCATCGGAGATCGGGAGTCGGGGATCCGTGAGGTAAGTGGATCACGACCTCGTAAGTGCCGACTTCTCGACGGGGAATTTCCCGACAGGAGCAAGGAAAGCGTGGGGGAATATTCATCGGGTTTCGGGGATTTGTGAGACCATGACCTGTGATTCCAAGACTCGCAATCGTGCGAAGTCCGATTCCCCGATTTGGTGTAGGGAGATCATAAGGGGGGACTGCATTCTTCAGAGGCTGGTTTGACATAATCTAGTGTCCGGTACCCGCTGGAAATGAATGAAGAGAGAGAGGGTGGTTGGAAACTCGCCTAACCCATTAATTATAAGGCATGGAGGGTCTAGCAGGTGGTCCGCTCGAGAGGGTCCTGTGTACCCATTCTTCCAGAGGAACCATGCTGAGTCCTCAACTAGTCGGCAGGGGTTTGTACATGCCAATTAAGCCTTTAGTGTTTCAGCTACCTCCCCTTGCTGGAGCCGCGTGCAGTTAAGATGGCGTCTGTCATAGGTGCACGATCGTCTAGTCTGCATGCGCAGACTGTCAGAAGACATGCGACATAATGTTTTTCATGCAACATCTTGTTTTCACTGCTATTGTTGTTTCGAGTATATGTAGGCGTTTTCTCCATTTTGTAATCCATCGATGGTTGAGCAGAGCTCCCTACTGTAATGTTTTAGCAGCTATTTCAGCTTTCAGCTTGTGTATCTGTATATGAGATTTCTTGTTTTATGACAGATAGTTATTCTTACCCCGTCTAGTTTTTCATCTCATGCTAGGAGAGTTCGTGACTGACTGAGTCGCATGAATTGTTTCATTTCTGTTATGATAAATGATTTATCGTGGCATTATTGTATTTCCTGGTTTTCTGTATTTAAACGCAAGAAGACCTTGCGTTTGGATGCTTTCTCCTACAGTCTGTTAGGAACCCACCGTTTATAATAGACCTTCACACTCTTCTCATATAAGTCTTCCGCCTGTTCACCCTTTACTACAACCCACTGTCTGAAATTTACGCAAGACCTCACTTGCTCATGCATACCTGGCCTGGTTTCAGAGTTGGAACACTACTGTTTCGAGTTTCCTTCCATTTGATCACCCATCTATAAACAATCGTGACATAAAACTGATGGGCGTCGGGCTCTGCTCCTGCTAGCAATCCAGGAGTGACTTACGTCGCCAACACTCTCCATCTCTGCGGACAGAGACTTCACCATCTTGGTCAGTTCATCCACTTGAGGGTGGGGCACCGATGGGCTAGAAGTTGAGGCTTTGGATCTTCCCTTTCTTTTGTTTGCGTCAGCCTTGTTCCTCAGTCTATCAGCTACTAATACATTGGATTCCACTTCTATGGCCGCATCTTGCATTTGGGCTAAGGAGGTGGCTCTTCTTTCCCTCAATAAAAGACAGAAATCGGGTCCAAACGCACTGGCATAAGAAATCTTGGCTGAGGATTCTGAAGGCTTTATTTCGGCGAGGATCTTGTTATACATCTTATTGAATCTTTTGGAGAAGTAGGAGACAGACTCTCCATCCATCTTCTTCAAAGATCCGAACTCTGTCATGTAATACATGAAATCTTTCCTGTCGCCCCACTGCCTCAGGAAAACACTATCCAGGGCTTCAATCCCAGCAATAGATCCGGGGGCCAATCCTCTAAACCATTTCCTCACCTCACCATCCAGGCTCTGAACGAAGAATCTCATCCAGACATCTTCATTTTCAATATTTAGGTTGTCTGCATAACCGTAGAAAGCAGCCAGGTGCTCTTCTGCAGTTATGTCCCCTTCCCCGGTGAACTTGGGCATGTACTTCAAGTAGTCTCCAGCAGGGAGAGGATTCATAGGATGGGGTATGATTAAGGGAGCATATCTAGCAGCGACTATGGAGTCCATTCTATTCAGAGGGGGATTATCACCAACCATAGGAATATTAGGTGGAGGAGAACTTGGAGGAGAAGGAGTTCATGAAGGGGCTACTGGGAATGAGTCTCGAAGTGGAGTGGGAAACAAGAGGGGATTTAAGGAGAAGGCTAGCGAGCTTAAGTCAGCATGTGCTCCTCTTTGTGCAGGAGTGGGGAAATCTTCTATAGTCCTGGGTCTACGCCAAGGTACAACTTCATAGGAGAGGGGAGTGACAAGGATTTCTCCCTCCAATCCCAGACCAGGAGGGGAAAATTCTGCAGGAACACTCCCAAAATTCAGGAAACGGGAAACCTATGGAGGGGGTCTATTAAGAAATTGAGGAGGAGAGAATGGAGTTCTTACAGAGGGAGATGGTGGATTACCTGTTTCGTCGGTGGAATCTTCTTCTTCAGGGGCCTTTCCTTTTCTGAGAACCACCTCTGGGTCAGTTCCAGGTGTAGCTAGAGGCAGCTGTGGATGAGACCGCGTGTGTCTACCTCTGAAAGCCACACTTAACACGGCAGGTTCACCACAGTGGAGTTGTCACAATGGAGTCACCAGGTGCACAGTAGCAATCTTCAAAGGCTCTGATACCTGATGCACCTTCAGAATCAGAGGCTCAATGTCGTTCAATCCCGGGGAAAATTTTCAACTTCGTCCCCGGCAGCGGCGCCAGAAATGTTAGCGTCAGAAGTCACCCTTGGATTGCAGCAGGAGCAGAGACCGACACCCATCAGTTTATTTCATGATTTGTTTAATGGGGTGATCAAATGGAGGTTAACTCAAACGATGTAGTTCTAACTCTGAAACTAGGCCAGGCATGCATGGACAAGTGAGGTCTTAAGTAACTTCAGACAGTGAGTTGTAGTAAGGGTGAGTAGGGGGAAGACTTGTATAAGAGAACTGCAAAGGTCTGCCGTAAACATCAGGTTCCTAACAGACTGTAGAACAAGACATTTAAACGCAATATCTTCTTACATTCAAATGCAGAAAACCAAAGAAAACAATAACGCCACAATAAATCCTTTATCATAACATAATTGCCATAATTCGTGCGAATCAGTCGATCACGAACTCTCTTAGCATAAGATGAAAACCAGATGGAGTGAGAAGACTGTCTATCATTAAACAAGAAATCTTACATATAAATACATAACCAGAGAACTAGAGTCTGTGCTAAAACTTTACAATCGAGAGCTCTGCTCTACCATCGATACCTTCAAAAATGCAAAAAACTGAGTACATATACTTGGGAAGATTTTCCCAACAGAGGCACGCTCGCCCTTCAAGGCGTAGCATCACTTCAATCAATCTTCAGGTGGAATTCCTTCATCAGACGCCTCCTTAACTTCGCATGGCCTTTGCAGGGGAGGAGTAGCCGAACCAGTAAATGCCGAGTTAGCATGTGCATACCTCCTCCGGCTAGTCGAGAACCCGACATGGCTTCTCTAAAAAAATGGGTACACAGGACCCTCTCGAGTAGTCCGCTTGCCAGACCCTCCATTCCTCACATTTAATGAATGAGGAGAGGTTTCAACCACCCTTTCTCGCCTTCATTTACTCCAAGCGAAAACCAGGACCGAGGTCAGATCAAATGGCACTTGGAGATCGCGGTAATTCCTTTTGTGAACATACACGACGCCTTCGGCCCTTCCTGAGCAGCTCTTTTCTTTCACAAGTGACCATGGGCTATGACCACGTGCTTATCCCCAAGGCGCCCTCGACGTTCGCAAATGGGAAGGAGCTAGTCCTTGCTTCTTGAAATCGCGATGAGCGAAACGCCGAGGTGGCTTAATCTGGCACCACGCGCCCCTCTAGATCTAACGGTTCTGAACGCACTTCGGTGATGGTGTAGGCCCGGGTCCTGGACACTCCTGGCACCTCGCGCATCGGGAATACGACGATGTTGGACCTCGCTTATCATAGCCTCGATGAGCTAAACGTCGAGGCGGCTTAATCTGGCACCACACGCCCCTCTAAATCCGACGGTCCTACATTCACCCGACGCTGCTGTGGGCCCCAGGTCCTGAATGCTCTCGCTACTTTGCGTATCGGGATATGATGGAGCTGTTTTTTGCACTTCGAAACCGCGATGGGCGAAAAGGCAGGGAGCCTAATCGCGTGTCAGGTGTCCGCTTCAAATGGATGGCTGAGACTGCCCCCTGATACTGTGGGCCCAACTTTAAAAGTTCTTTCCTTTTCGCGATTCGCAAGTTCGTGGGTCAAAGACCCTCGGCTCCCTTTTCTAAACTCCCGATCCCCGAGATGGCGATACGGGTCGGGCCCCCTTTCTGGTCAGCGCTCTCTGCATGTAACCGTCGGCTGGAGCCCAAGTACTAACGCCTCTCGCAACTCGCGGCTTCGCGAGTTGGAGTATCAAACTTTGGCATTCTCCCCTTGCGAAGTCCCGAGACGCGATGGTCAGCGAAGGTTGACCCCCTCTGGGCACTTTTCGTAACTCGCAATCTCGCGCAACTAAAAGACATAGTCCGCCCTCCGAACTTATGAACCCCGAGTTCGAGAAATAACTACTGCGCTTGTACTGATCGCGATTTACGCCCCTTGAAAACCCTTTTGCGCCATACTTAGCGCGACTCGGTTAGCTGCAACAACCCATCAACCGCTGCTCTGCTCTGTCGATGAATTCTTGCCGCAGAAGAATGAAGTGCCTGCTCACTTGATTTAAGCCCAAAATAGATTTCTTCTGTGAGCTGCGCCTAACGCTCCTCGCGCCATTTGCAATCCTGAATACCCTTGTGCCTCGGATGAAAAATGTTACTAACACCTATGATTTCATTTATTGTTTCATCAACTCATAAAAAGTAAGTTGCAATATTCTCATCTTCCTTCATCTTAAGTTGTTTGAACTAACCTCTATAGGTTTGAAGCTTTGTTGCTTTGACTTTTGAATCTCCTTCATAAATATTTCGATTTTTTTCCCAAATATCTTTAGCATATTTACAATGTGCAACTTTGGTCAATACTGTTTCACTAAGACCATTCAGAAGTGCATTTGTGGCTTTGGAATTATTTAGACCGAGTTTCACTTCTTTGTCATTTGTTGGTGGAACTACTGGTACTATGTATCCATCTACAATTGATTGCCAAATTTCAAATCCCTGTTCCTGTATATATGTCTTCATATTTATGTTCCAAAATGCATACTTCTGTCTGTGGTATTCCATTTTTATACAAGTTGTTTCTCTCCATGATCTACCTTTCAGTGGTTAAACTGATTTCTGAAGGAACCTGCTCTGATTCTAATTGTTGGATTATTGAGAGGGGGGTGAATCAACAATAGAGAAATCTAATCCCTTTTCTCCAAAAATACAAGTGTTATATAAATGTAGCATTAACATCCAATAGTTACAGAGTAGATAAACAATGAACAAATGAGAAATCACACATGTACACAGTACACCAATGTTTTTATGTGGAAACCCAAAGCGGGAGAAAACCACATAATGATTTTTCTTATATGTCTTGAAGAATTACATTCATTGGAAGCACCAACTTCCTTTGTTTTCCAACTGCAACTGGAAGGAGGCTCCAACCCCCTAGTTTCTTAGGCTACAACCCGAGGGAAGCTCCAACTCCCCAATTCTATGGCTACAACCAGAAGGAGGCTACAACCCTCTATGTTCTCCAGCTACAACCGGAAGGTGGATACAACCACCTGTCCTTGCCCCGTCCAATTGCCCTGAAGTAGAAGTAGAATGATGGAACCACTGTCACACTATCACTGTGAGATATACCACTGTAGAACTGTATCAATCTGTACCACTAACCTGCATCCAACCTGTACAACTACCCTGTAATCAATATGCACCAGAACTGAACATGATCAACAAAAATACAACAGGTATGCGACCTGTAGTGCTACAACACATGTATATACATGCCCTATCTGTTATGAAACCCACGTATGTACGCGACCAAATTGATATGCAGCCTGGGTATGCCTTCTGAAAACTAGGGTTTTCTTTCTCTTGAAAAATTCTGACCCTTTGTAACTTCTTTCACATAGATATGTAACCTGTCACTATATCCAGACTGTAACTGTACCCTGTGCATGCATCCTCATGCATAACCTTTACCCAAAGCATATATATCTCTCTCTAGTCATGTGCCATATAGGTGTGTGTAATCGTGAACAATTATAATAACCCTCACATGATCTAGTCATCAAACCCTTTCTGATATTCAATCTCTGAATACATCAACCACTTCACAAATACAAGCTCTCAGCCATGTACCACAAACCCTTAGCCATATGCCAAGAAATACAAGATGTGCTTCAACAAGAAGTATCAATGATAAATATATCAGCACTATATTTCTATAGATCTGACTTATGCAGAAGATCCCATGTAGCCACTAGTCTCTCTAGGGAGAATCTTCAAATCTCCGTAACCATTTCTCCTGCATACATCAAAATTCAACTATTCATAGAAATGATACATACCTTTTGAACCAATGGATAGATCTGATGTATCTGAGCACTGTAGACCTTCCTGGGAGCTTGATCTCAGAATCTAGAACCTCTGCATCTTCATCTTCTCAAGTTTCCATGGCTTTACCAACATGTACGCACCCTAATACACTAGCATCTCGCGTACGTACGCACCCTAATACACTGACAACCCGCATATAAATCAATATGTATGCACCTTAATACACTGTCAGCCTGTGTACACCTCAGAAAATAGGGTTCTTTTTTATTCTTTGTAATTCCAAGAATTTCGCTGTCAACCCTTCGTACTACCTCAGACCTTCGCAACTTCAGATGTATCAATGAGTACTTGCAATAAGCCTCACACAACAAAAGATATTCAATATGTTCAAGTGTGATTAAATGAGAGAGCTTTGCCTCATATTTATACTTTCATGTAGCATTACACTTTCCTTATTTTTAGGGAGTTCTCCATTTACTTTATTATTTAAATAATTTCTTTTGCAAACACTTGACTTTTGGGGGATTTTATATGACTCATGAGGGTTCTCCAACTTCATATGGCCATAAATATCTAACCGTGAGGAGTTATGTGACGTTCCACATACCACCTAGAATGGCATGCCAAGAAATATCCATCTAGGATAGTTTCACTAACAAATTCACTGACCTTCATCTTATTATTCCACAATTAAGCATGGGTTCTCTAACCATACTTCTAGGATAACTCAATCCACAAAGCGTCTTCCCGTGAGGGCTTTCACCATAAGGGGACCACTTTGGAGTTCATCCATTTGTATTTCTTATCAACCGTGACAAGACAATAATGAGTCATATTTACATCAAACAAACTTGGGTCCATTACCCAAACCTTTGTGCTACCGAACTTTCTTCAAGGGTTGACATCAATGAAAACCAACCTTAATCAACAATATTTATTAGAAATACCTTATTGGATGCCAAGGGTTTTTCATAAAGTTTAGACAATGTGTCCTATTAACGCTCTGTAATTTGCCCAAGGCTACAGAGGCAGCCACAGAGGCAACCTCGAACCACTTGGAGTCTTGGATCTAGCCCTCCAAGACTTAGAGAGGGATCTCTCTTTCTGAATTAACTTGGTATGGAATAGGACAGATGTTAGGCTAGCTATGAAAGTATGGGGTTGGGATTTTGAAATATTTAGATGAGGATGTGGTTGACGAGTTTCTCAGATCACCATTGGGCTATGGGGTCTGTTTATAAGATAATGATCAAAATAGATCTAGAGGTAAATGTCTCCACAGGGCAAGATAGTAACAATTTTGGATCGTCTTAAGATTGAATGGTGTCGATTGAGGAAGAAATGGGGGAGGAAAAACTGAGCAAATGAGCAGTTAAGAATTCATAAACTGAGTTTTAGAAGAAAACATAAAGATTATTGAAAAATTGGACAAAGAGTATGCATGCATAAATTCTTCTCCATTTACTCTTTTTCCATAATAAGAAATGAAATTGTTGGAATGATAGCAGAAAAATAACTAAAAATAGACAAGGAACACACCACCAAAACTGCTACGCAAGAATCCTTTAAATCATTTCTCTATTGATGTCCAGTCATTCAAAAATTACAGACAAAACACCTCCTGGAGTAGCAAGGCCCACAGTCCAGCCAAAAGAGAGAAACTTCACACAGGTCGAACCTCTGTTTTGTCTTTTACATGTGTATAAATAAGAAGGATATCTCAGTCCTCTCACACTCGAGCTCATAACTCTGCTTTCTAAAAATAGAAAAGAAGTTACCAAAATCTCGACACCTGTAGGCTGTCTCTAAAACAAACAAAACAACGAATCAAAGGAAAGTTTAAAATTGGTAACTACTGCCTCGACATCTGGCATACTGGAGGCTGTTTAAGATTTGCTGGCGAATAGACTCTAACAGCAACAAAAACCAATGAATGCAGAAGTCGTTGAATGCTTGAGGTTGTTGGAGATTTGCTGGAGTCGAATCTTCTTAGACTGGGAATGCTTGAAACTGTCATTTGCCACTTGGATAAGTTCCTGCTTGAAAGATGCTTGATCTTATGTTTTGATTGTTAAGTTTACGCCTTGAAATCTGGAACCGATTTGTATTTGCTGAGTTTTTTCCTTTAGAGTCTGGAATTGCTCTGCCACCTTTGAATGCCCCATAAAATTGATGATAAGTGCAATAGATCGACAACTGTGTATAAGCTTAATATTTTGTTCACTGCCAAATGTCTCGTGCTCCTTCTTAACAACTCGGATAAATCCCTTTAATCGTTGATCTGCTCCTTTAAATGCCTCTGCCATCTATCGCCGAGATGCTTAAAGGCTGCCTGGCTATGCTCCTTAAAACCTGGTGATCCTGAAATCGTGGGATTGAATGACCCCATCTCCACCAAATTGATTTGGAATCTCCTACTCGGGTTGTTTAAGTTTACCATGCAGCCTTAATAAATTTTGCCTTTAGATTCGGGCGCTTGTCATTCTCAGATTCTTCAAGTAGAATTCATTGGGCTCCTTGGAACTATGAGTTGGCTGCCGAAGCACTGTTTGGTAATGGAACGTGTGGTGGAAAATCCTTCTATGGTTAAAGGGCGAATATCAACATTTAATTTTAACTGTGCCTTTGTAACTCTGCATTTCAAAGCAATCTGCATAATTTCAGGGGTATCGAGACCACCTAAAACCATAACAACAGTGAACTAAATGACATTAGTGAATTTTGATTCATCAAAGATGCAACAGCTTGAGCTGTTGGGGGCAAGTCTAATCCTGTAGCCTGTTGAACAAGTCCACTAGATGTATTGTTCTCTCCCAGTTCACTATTTTGCATTGCGTTTGAACTAGTAGTTCTAATAAAATCTGTATTAACTCCTCTAGTGGTAGTTGTCCTGTAGTTTGGATCAGAAGTGTCAGTGTTGCCAGCGGAAGCTCTTCTATCGTGATTATTATTGGCTGAATGGAAAAATGAGGACCCATCACCACCTTGGAAATTCCTACGTAGGCTACTACGCACTCTAGTGCCATCCAGAGATGTCCATATAGACCGAGAAACAACACCGCTACCAGTTACATTACCTTCCTCTGGTTGATTATCTCTAACTTGATGAGCTCCAAAACCACCTATTGGGTTTGCACTCCTAGCATTTAATCTTTTAACATGGAACGTAGATGTAAGTATTGTAGATGAAGTTATCTGTACCCCAGGCTATTGATGCGTTTGATCTCGCTGCCACATGAACCTTTGTAATGTTGGAACCTCAAAGCGATTCCAAAAATATAGTATTAAGTGCTGCATAAAAGTTGTTGTAGCAGAAAAGGCCAAATACGAGAAACCATATGCATATGAGAAAAAAGTATATGTGAAAACCAAAAAGTACAGCAAGAAGAACCGGGGAAAATACTCCATTGACATGGGTGTCTGCACACTGATCATTGTAAACAACTCACATACCACACAAGAGTGAGCACCATAAACGTGAGAAACTGGTCGTCATAAAATTCAAACAGGAATAAAAGGATTCCTATCATGATAGGTAAAAAACAAGTGATTCAATCACATGAACAAAAATGAGTTGAAATATTGGAAGATGACGACGTGCATGATGCTGAAGCTGAACTGTGAACTTAAGCATGAGTGGTTGAGTCTCCCTAAGAGTAAATGAGATGGACATTGTGGTGGTGAGAAAAAAAACGAACAGTGACATCAACAACACTCCACACTTCGATACAAGATAGTCTTCAAATCTGAATGGCGTTCCAATAAACTCTTGTGGATAAGTAAGATCATAAATCTCTTGCATTTAAAAATTATAGGGATAACCTTGACCTCGAGAAGTCAACAAACTATTCATGAGAATTGTGTCATAACCAATGAAGCCATTTATAAGAAGTTGTTGCCACTTGTTGCCAAAGCAGGAATTTTGGGCAGAAATGATGACATTCACAGTCTTCACATTGTGCCTAGATTTAGCACCTTCTGGAAGCTGGAAGTACCCCTGAAAGACATGTGCTGTAAAGATCCATAATGCATGGAGATTTTTTTTTATTTTTGCCATCCCGAGAACAAGTGTTGAGAGCGTTTTACCAATTTTGCATTTTCACTATGAGCCATGAACAAATCCGCTTTATGCCTGAAATAGATAGATATTATTCAGAATACTGATTCCCCTATTATATAGGGTTCTAACACGTCCATCGACTCCTTCGTTGTCTTTTCTTTCGAAATATTGAAAGCCACTGACCCTGCCAGGCTCGACCATATCGTTTCTTGTACCTTTCTGTCAAGAACCTCCCATTCTTCATCCTTCATGACTGTCGACTTCTTTGCTATTCCAACCAATGGTAGGAATAGATCCTTCTGATATAAATAATCTTCCATCTGTATCTTCCATAACTGGTAGTTTTGGCCGTTAAATTTATTGACCCTAAACTTTCCATATTCTGTCATTTCTCCTACTCGAACCAGGAACCCTCTTTTCCTGTGAGTTACCTTTCACTCTGATACCGGTTGTTAAAAAAACAGGATCGCGGAGAAATAAAATAAAACACAGAGGATACATAATACAATAGAGACACATATATACATGGTTCACCCGGTGTGGGCTACGTCCACCAGAGAAATTGCTAGGTCCTTCCTTTTATTATCCAACAAAATCAAGGGATATAACCTACAACACACCCACTGTAACTTCCTCTCATTTCTCTCACAATATCCTCTCCCAGAATACAATATTCACAATGATACATAACCACAATACAATTCCCTCATAAAAGAGGGTTTCCTTCTAGGGAAAAAACCCTAACATAACTTCTATCATCAGATCTTCGACCTTATAATGAATGGTCCAGATATACTATGAAATTACAATATACATTTACAAATCAATTTTTCCTTCAGGGGCTTCTCCCCCAAACCCCTGTTGGTGGCCCGCTTTCCCGCGGATCCCCCAACCAGGTGGATGAGCTTCCCAAACCCAGCAGGGGTCGGGGGGGGAATCCCCCCTGCAAACCCCCACATGGAGGGGTGTATAGTAACCTGGGGTGTATAGTATTTTGGGGTGTACTGTCTTCATGGGGTATAAACACGGCTAGAAACAAAGACCTATGAAAGAGGAAGATAATTAGGCTCCAAAAACAACAACGACCAAGCTCTAAAAGCCATTTTTTTAAGGGGCATCCTTCAAACAAAGCCCAAATCTATGTCTGTATTTTCTTCCACCCCTGCAGATCTTTCTCAAATATGTCCCCATAGTCATTGTTGCAACATTTTTCAAAGTCATTTTGAAATCTTTCCTTTTGTGTGCCATTTCATTTATTTGATTAAAAGCACTTTTTGTTTTTGTGGGTACAGTTTAGATAATCTAATCCCATTCCCCAAGACTTTTAAAGTGTTGACGATAGTTTTGTGAAGAGAGTTCATTTGTTCTTAAAAATATTTTAGGTTTGATTCCATTGTTTAAACAAATCCAACTCTCTTGATTTGCATCTCATCTTAGAGTGTAATCTTTTTTCAAGTTATTTGAAAAAAAAAAATTTACCATTGAAAGCTTGAAGACCATTTTGTGGTTTAATCTTTTATTCATTAGGTGCTTTTTTTCTCCACCTTCATTCTCTTTTGAGTTCTTTGCAAAGTGTCATTGAATACTTTCATTTTGATTAAAATCAAAAGCAAAAGAAGTGTGTCTTTTGAGTTTTTATGCGATTTGGAAAGAAGAAAACAAAAATTTTGCATCCTACTTTCATAGTTGAAGTGTCTTGGTACATAGTTGAAAGAGCTTGTTTTTTGGGGGGATTTCGTGAAAGTTTGGCATTTCAAATTTTTTCCATTTGAAAAAAGAAAAGTGGAAGTTGCATGCTTTTGGGTGTTTATTTACCTTAAGAAGAAAAATATATTTTCTCCTTCCTGGAGATAGAATTCATTGAAAGAAAAATCTTTGCATTTCATTCTTCATGCATCATTTTGGAGTTAAGTAATCACATCATTAGTTTCACCTTCGTACACCCTTCTAAGTAAAAACAACTATTAAACTCAACTAACACACTAATAAAATTAACTACACATTTTTGCTTTTAGTACACCAATAATAGAGTAGATCTAGAGTCTTTGGACTAGGAAAAGTGAGTAAATTGTCCAAGACTACTACATAAGACTGTAGAACACTAAAGAGGGACAAAATCCAATTGTCATATAGGCATAGCCATGAACCCCCTCTAATACATGGGCTAAACACTAGGTTGCGTGCGGAAGAGTGACTGGAAATCGACCTCAACCATGGGGGCATAATGTTTCGGCAAACCCTACAGGTCTTTATAGTGGTTTACCATATCCAGGAGTGCCAAATACCTCATGGGGTAAACCCAATTCAACGGGAATCTCTATGCAAGGATATTTTACCACTCAACCGATGAACCCCATGTTCCCCACTCTCCAAGCCACTCAACCAATGAGCCCCATGTTTCCCACTCCCCAAGCCACTCAACCATATATGGGTGGACCATCAAGATTTAACATGCCATCCCAACCTGCGTATGGTCCTATTGGTACTCCGATGTCGCATCCATATTACCAGTATTCGTAATTAAACCGACAACTGTCTTTCTTAGCTACCTTAGATCTACCAGATTTATCATGTTTGACAAACGATCCCATATAGTATGCTCTGTTCTTGCCCCCTACCCCTTCCAAACTATCGTCTGACATCCCGAAGTTTGATAGGAAACCTGGAGAAGATCCTAATAACCACGTCATGATATTCCATCTTTGGTGTATCTAACTACTTGATGGATGATTCCTTTTGGTTGAGACTTTTCTAGAGAACGCTCACAAGTTTGACGATACAATGGTATATCGAGATATCGAGAAACTCCTTTGTGGATTTTAATACTCTGGCCATGGAATTCATGACTCACTTTCAACTACCCATTCAGTATGAGACTGGTACCGAGATTTTAACCTCGCTTTGAAAATCCACCTCCACCCATATTTATGATCATATTCATGAATGGAGGCGATGATGACAGTTGATTAAATCCATTATTCCAGGCCAACTCCCGACAGATTGGTTCACGAAGTCACTCTTACCGCCCATTGATAGAGATGTTGACATGGGGGGCATTGTCATCGAGGAGCAGGCGATCAATCATGCTCAATATTTAGATATGGTATATTCCTAATCTGTCACACTTTATGATCTGATCCCTCATGCTCCTCGACTATTGAATGATCCATCAAAACTAGCGTTAGGAGCCCATGATGATGGCGTAGTGGGTTCTGTAAAATCACAGTCTGCGACACAATCATAGACTAGTACCAATACCAAGTCCCATCCCTCTCCTGCACAAGCCTCTAAGATGAATGTGGTTCAATCTGTTTCATCTCAACAATCTGGAGGAAAGAAGAAAAACAAGGGTAAATCCAAAAAATATTGTAACCAACAGGAGAGTCAAAACACCCAAGACCCCAATGTTGGGGGAAAAAACAAAAGAAAGGCGAAATATCCTTGCATGGTATGTAAGGAGGACCACTCCACCAAGGAATGTGCTCACCTTGTCAAGTTTCATCAATACCTCTAGTGAGGGGATCTCCTTCGCAACCAATAGTATTAACCAACCCTTTCCCACAACAACAACAAATAGTCACACAAGTTCCTGCACCCCACCTGGGGGAAATGCAGAGTCGTCATCCACAAATATTATGATGGTTAAATATACAGTGGTACTATCCACCTGAGTCAATAACTACGACTCCCAAGAAGGGGAAGCTTCATCTAAGGAACCTACATCGACTATACCACCCAAGGGCCCTCTCAATTTAGAGAAACCAACTTTCGAAGCTGCAACCCTCCCTCCAAAAGGGGTACTTCAATGGACTACCCATAATCTGAATGCTTGGGTAGCTCAACACTATAACATAGTGAAAGATCTCACCTAGGCACCATGTTGCATGTCAACACTCGAAGTATTGTAGAGATAACACTCATAGCGGAAAGCCTTGGTATCAACCATGGGGGGAATCGACCCTTCAGAGTCCAATATATTTCCTTTGACACAAAACATAGTGATCCACGTCTCTCACACCAATTGGCATTGCAAATCACAGTTGGTTGTCTGAACATGAATATCTTTCATACGGTGATCAACAAAAGAGCAACCACTTGCATTATGTCTTTGTCATGTTGGAAATCCCTTGGTTCTCTACACCTCACCACATCTCAAACCATCCCAAAAGGTTTTGTTGGACATTCTTTCAAACCTCATGGAATTCTCACCTCCTTGCCCACCGAGCTTGGGGGAAAGACTATCTCCGTAGAAGTCAAAGTGGTAGACGCCACACTTGAATATAATCTGTTTTTGGGTCCCACTTAGTTCTACTCAATGAAGGATATCACATCCACTGTCTTTCATGTCATATGATTTCTCCATCAAGGAAAGATAGTCACGATCGACCAACTGGATTATTGCACACATGACTTACGAGATAGTCCTATAACCAACGTGCCCTTCATAGATGAGTCTTACGGGGGGTATGAAAGCTTCAGTGTAGGTATGTTTAAATATCCATTTCTCATGGGGATATTCCCCCTTCCTGCACCCGACTCCACCCATATCACTCCTATCGACATGATTTTCTCATCTACCGGTGGATCCCTCGGGTCATTTTATCCTTGGGTGGTACCTCATCCTAAGGACGTTTAATCACATGAAGAATCCATCCCATCAACATCTGTTGATACTATTCAACAACTCCATCCTCATGCAGAGTGTGATCAACCTTCTCCTCTCGTATGGGTCGTTGACTCTTTTAGTTCACATGATTTCCTAGATACTAGGTTGCCTTCAGAAGAGGTCATCCAGGAAGTCATGGATTTTATTGATAAGCCCAGAGAGGAAGAGAATCATCACACCCTCCTCCCTTATTTGGAAATGATGAGAATTAACATAATGAATCTTGCTTCGAAATCGGGTGCATTGGTTGGGACATCTAGTCAACCTCCTAGTCTCGACCCTTTTCCCTCTTGGTTATCTTTTTCCAAACTTGCCACTGAATTCTGCTACCTCTTCCATCGAAGATTCATGTTTTTTACTTCCCTCATGTCTTGATGGATACCATCAAGGGTCTTCCATAGCTCACAAAACCACTCATGTTGAGTATCTTCGTACGCAGAGATTCATTCCTATATGGCATGGCCCCGACATGGTGAGCCATATGATGCCAACGACTCATGAGTTTTTCCATTGTGAAAAAGATCCTTGGCTTGAGCCTAGAAATGGGGTCTCCTTTGTTTAAACCATCAAGATGCATAGTGCCTTGTACATAGGTGTGTGGTACAAGTGCCTTTTGTTTTGTGTATATCATATCCAAAAAATCCAAAAATATTTTCTTTTTGGGATTTCACCATGCGTTTTGACCTTGGAATCTAGTTTACGAGTGTTGACATGATTCTAGGGACATTTTTAATATGGGGACATCCATTTAAATTGAGGTACGTGTCTCTAAACTGGAATATAAAGAGAGGTTTTTCCCTGCATTTCTCTCTTTGCATTATTAACCGTCCATATTTCCAACATTATACATTAGGTTCCCACAATTTCCGTTGTCTAATAAGTCGCATTTTATTGTCACTTTTGGCTGGTTGTTCATTGTTGCTACACCATTTGCTTCCATTGCTTATTTCACCGTAGCCATGCTTGACCGCTAGCCACCTACTTAGTTCCATTTTCAACACCCCTGGTTGAGAACTGTTGTTATAAGTGGTCATCATTTTCCATGTCTTATTTCAGTCCATTGCTTCAGTCACGCTCAATGCGCCTGAAATTTCATCACATACCACTTGTTATCTCCAACCAAGCTTACTATTACCCCTTTGTCACGCTCGGTAACCAACCATGTAAAGGTACACCTTGGAGTCTCCTTTAATATTTTTTCAGACTCCCTAAACATGAAAAGATTGTTGAGTGAGCTTGTTTCCTTTCACACTCGTTAATTGTATTTGAAAGGACGTATTTTCTATGTAATTTTACCGCTTTTCGGACTGAATGGACTAATTATGAAAAAGGAATACTCTAGTCAACCTTGGCTAGAAGAGTTCTCCCTTGTATTGTTTTACACTTTTTTGGGGTCTGGGGACTAAAATTAGGAAAAAGAATACCCTTGGAGTCTTCTTTGTCCTTTCAAACTCTTTAAATATGAAATGACACATGAGCATTTAATTTCTTGGGCTTGTTAATCCACAAGATTGTATATGGAGTTTTCTTTCAGATCTTTCTAGACACAAATATTGAAAAGACCATCAAGCAGCATTCTCCGACCCAGGCTTGAGAATTAATCCATGGGTGAGAATATCAAGCACACTTTTATTTTCTTTCGCACTAGTTTCAAACATGAAAGAAAGAAAAAGAATGAGCGGTTTTATTTTTTGTCATCTTCAAAAAATGGCAACTATCCATCGAGTCGTCCTTGAACAATGAACTTGTTTTGCGTCCATGTACAACAATTGGGTTATCCATTGTCTTTGAGTCATTACCATCTCCATGATTTCTCTAACTCCGTCGACTGGTTACTCTTCCAGTCCTCCATGGTGAGTGTTTTTGTCATTAATGAGTCAATACTTCCAAGTTGAGTCATTTGTCGTGTTGATTTGTTCACGGGAAGTTAGCCTGTGTCGACCATTACACTCTTCACACCATCTACCTTTATATGTTTTGTGTCAATTGATGGGGGATACATCAAGGCCCTCCTTTGAAATATTTTATCTTGTTGACTCCAGATCATTATCCAGGATTGAAATCTAGAAATTGGTTAGTACCCTAGGATTTGCAAACATCAGTGGTAGATTCATTTCTAATTTCGTCAGTGGGTTTACATCATTGGCTCATGTTGAATGAATCTACGAGTGTTTGAATTCAACTAATTTATTCATGCCCTCTAGATTGTACTAGGTATCTTGGGGTCCATCATCATCATCGGTGGGTTTCCTCACGTCTGTTAACGGTATACATCAATGACCGATAATAAGACAGTTTCTACCATGCTCGACCTCAACTAATTTATTCACATGTTGTAGATTCATACCATTGAGATTTGGGACGAAGACCTTGGGTTGGGACCACCATTTTCCTTGATGGTGTTCCCTCCCAAGTTTCGATGTAGTTATTCATGAGTACTTCAGAGATTGCTAGGGAATCGAGTCATCTCATTGATTTGTATACTATGACATAGATCCACATTTGTACTTGGTTGTGGCTATGTCTTCACTTGTGACATGGATTGACAATGTATTTTTAAGTGGCCATGATATAATTGTTTGTGTCATGCATGGATCCGCAGTGTACTATTTTGGCGGCTATGCTTAGTTTTTGTTACCGAGCATGGGTATGCCTGCTTGAGGGATGTTATTATTACATCGAATTGATGATGGTTTCTTTCCAGGTTCCTTTGCCCAAAGCTCCATGATTTTGTTTTAAAATTATTTCGGTCATTAGACACCTCTTCTTCCCTCACAGTTTAGAGGGCATATGTTATACAATTATTTTCCACTTGATCACCTGAAGGGCATCATCTAGATGTTAGCAGTCTGAAACACTGAATTATGCCACTTTTCCCCTGAGTTTGCAGTACCTTTTTTCTTGGTCGTTGGTTTTCCCTTTACATTCTATGAAAAAAAATTATGGTCTCTCCATGTCATTTTACAAGGTGTGACTGGTCGCTTCCTGCAAGAATGCAGGGCACAACTGAGTCGGTTACTCCCTATTTAGGATTAGTTTCCAAGAGATGAGATTATACCTCATATTTTTCGTGGTTCGACCTTGAGAAACTTGTTATCTTGGGCATATAGATCCTATCTAGATTAACCTTTTAGCTTATCTCTATTCTCCTATATATTGAGGGTCTCTCATGGGAAAAGGGAGAAAGATAAAAAAGCAAACTTATATTGGTGGTTTGATTACAAATCTTGGGCAAAGAACTTGGGAAAGGATTGCATCAACTTCCTTGATTGTAAGTTGTAAAGCATTTGTTTCATTAATAGAAGATGTACAAGATTTTCCTCCTTACTTGATTGTATGTAATTGTTATAATCTTTGTAGGGAATTGATATTCGTATGTTATGTCATTAGATATATTATCCATTTATACATGATTCATTTGATATTGTGAAAGGTTACTTTGTGTCTCTATGTCTGCAACTCCATGTTGGTAAGAGCGAAGGGAATCTTCGAGAAAGATAACAACTAAGGAGTGTGTAGTGAAAACCATCAGATCACCAAGTAAATCTTTCATTCCATTGACTCGTAGATTCTTTTCGTGTATAATTTAGATCTAGGAAAATTTGTTGCTTGCATCTCTATTCTGTCTTAGGTCTAGGAAGAGCCTAAGGGAGGTAACTCCTGCAGGGTGTAATTACCCTAACACACTATCCATTGAATAACACATCAATGGTTTGATAGATCTAATAAATTCCAATGTCCAACGCTAAAATGCTTCTTCAACCACAATGTGTTGTAATGACATTTCATCTCATGCAGATAGTTGTCCCACTTGTTGGTAGACATTAACTTACTTTTAATATTCCATAGCATAAAGAGAAGAAAATTCCCAACACAACCTTGCACATAATACCTTAATTGCAATAGCCATTCTAACACAATACTCACCACCCTAGCAATTTTGGGCCTCCCACAATACTCCCTATCATTCATGATCCAATGCACATTGATGCAAAATCACACCCATGGCTAACTTGTATAAATTTCAGGTAATCAACTAATAATTCACCATGTGCACAAATAGTTTCTTGTGCCACCATCGATATTGTGATGATTCAAACCTAAGGAGTTCGATGATATTTCCAAATAAGTCAAGCATGGTTTCCATGTGAAAGAGACTGACATCACATAGTTCATCAATTATTCTTGATGACTTTTCCATTTTGGATAATAGAGTGATGATCAAGCACACGTTTCACTTGTTTGGCTTAACCATGACCTTAAAATCAAACTTCTAGGATAGTAGTAACCGATGATAGATTTGACCTATCCAACATCAGCGTGTTGACCAAATATTTAAGTGTAGAGTTATTTGTGAAAATAATTGAAGGGCCAACCTAGTAGGTAATGTTGAAACTTTTCAAATGCATATGCCATAGCCAATCCTTCACATTGTTTCGTGGTATAGTTATGCTCAACCCATGACAATTTATTGGTAGTGAAAGAGACTGAGTGTTCGAATGTGCCCTTCCCATATTTCACTATAACATCTCCTAGTGTGATGCCATATGCATTCACATGTACATGAAGAGTCTTATTGTGATTCAAAAACACTAAAATAAGAGTTCTTTTTATCCTCCATTTCAGCTCTGTAAATCTTTCCTCATAGGTTTGAACCCATACAAATATGACTCCTTTTCACAACCTCTCCTTCATCTACGTCGTCAGTCCAACATACCCCCAATAGATATGTGGTAGTACCTTGTGTTCCCCAAATAACACTACAATGTAGAGGTAATATTAGGTGCATGCTAATTCACAATCATCGATATCTTAGTTGGGTCAACCAACAATCCATCCTTGCATAGAATATGACCCAACAACATGTCTAGTGGGGTAAAAAAAATGCACTTCTTAATATTCAATGACAACTACATTTGTCGAAACCTATCTAGCATTAACCTGATTTTCATATCACAATCCTTTGGCAATCTATATATCATCTAGTCATCCAAGCATACATCTAGGAACTTATCAATGTATTCTCTAAATGTGTAAATTACCACCCTAGAAAGCACTACATGGACATCCTTTAGTGCGAAGGGAATTGTGTTAGAGATGTACCACCCCTAATTCGTAGAAAACATAGTTTTCTTCTTATCTTCCACATTTATTTAGATATAATGATAGCTCGAACATCGATCTGTAAAAAATTATGCCTCATTCCTCACGAATTTCTAATTTCATCACTAAATGGGGTTGAATGGGGTTCATGCATGCATGCCTGATTGAGTCTATGGAAATCCATACAATCATGGATTCCACTTATTTTCTTGCATGTATCATGATTAGATTGATTCAATCTTATTCCTCAACCAGAAAGATCAACACGACATCAATTGTTTTGTCTATTTCATGTTTCCACTTGAATTTAATTTAATTTTCATCTCATATTGTCCTCCAATTATGCCCTTCATTTATGTGAAATTCATGGGAACATGTTGGCTTCAAAACCTAAATTCAAAATCTGCATAAGTTGTAAGACCATCTAAATCAACCTCCATTTGTTCCAACCTCCTGATTATTTGGCCAAACACAACTAGATCAATGAGGAAAACATGCACCATGGTCCTATTGACTGCCAAGGGTTCTTTAAAAAGATGTTCACATAATACATTTGATCCCAAATCGAGCATGACTTCCTGCATCTCATTTCCTCAAACTAGTGCATTCAATTGTAATTATTTTCTTAACCTTTTCTTCTACACATGACATGGGGGTCTATCAATTGCATCTATGGGTGATTCCATTAACAATTCAAGTTCCTCCCTCCAACCACTAGTCACTTCAACATCCTCCAATATTCGTATGAATGTCTTCAACCATCCTTGGACCTCATATTTTTCTTACTGCACTGACAAGGCTTAGCATATGGTCGGTGGTTGAACAATAGAGAACAATTTTTCCACCTTTGCAATGTGTCCTTCAAGTGGACAACCTCTTGCATCTTGAAAATATTATTTTGTGGAATTGGATCAAACACTAGCACCATTGGTAGATATATATATATATATATATATTGGCCCTGGATCTGTGGCTTCCACATCTACTCCTGTCTTGGACTTGCCCCAGGTCATGATATTTCTGCATGTATATGTGTGGCCCACTAGATTGCGAGCAAGGATATCTGCCTTATAATTGACCATGTTTACCCCACAATACCTTATGTCCCATGCCCCCCATTATTCAATTAGATTTGAGGAATCCTTAGTGTTACACTCAATCTTCTAACAAAAAGGACACATCAAGGTTGATGTGGTTGTGGACAGTTGCATGTGATGTGTCCCATCTCATTACAATTGTAACATAGTGGTGGAGGATGGTTTTCATCATTCCACAATGCTTGGTTATATTGGTTCTATGTTTTCCCTCTATTCCTGGCCCCAATTGACTTTATGGAAAACATGTTCTTCTCAAAGCATTTAGCACAAATAGTCAATATGTGAGTGTTTACCTCTTAGAAGTCGTAAAATACAACTGTTAAATAGTGCCACTATGTTTTTGTACTAGTGAGTGATGATAGGGATCATGATCTAGATTCCAACATGTATCATGGATCTCTCATCCGCCTTACCCACAAATGGGTTCACAACATCAATGGTGTATATCCAAAACATGGAGCAATTATTCCATAAATGGCCTTCTAGCTTACATAGCGTTCACCACATTGCCTTCTTTGCACTTTACTTTTACTTCACCAACTATTTAATCTGCTCAATCATACCTCTCAATTGATATTGAAACTACACCAATCTTGGAATCGACACTTTATCTAGTCCATTGATAGACTTCGGTTGCATTGTGAATTCCAAATATTTTTGCTATGTTAACAAACACTATTGCAACTATGACATCTATAGGTGTGGTAACAAACCACCAATAAAAAATTCCTTGTGTTGCTCCTCTTGGATTGTGTACCTCAACTGGATCATCAAATATTGTAACCACTCGTCATACTATGAGACAATTTCTCCAACCTTCTACTTCATCTCTAGTATTTTTGCAACGCTTTGTTGCTCTGACTTTCACTCATGTAACTCATTCACAAAGTTTGCCTACAATTGAACTAAAGTCACACCATGAAGAGTGGGAGTGATTTTGTTGCACTTCATATACCATTACAATGATCTTTCCTATAGTGTTGTTGGAACTCCACCCAATGGGTCTCCACACCTTCCAGATAGAATCACAGAGGAACTAGTGCTACTCTCCCATATCTTCACCCGATATAAGAAATAATATAGGAAGCTAAAGAGAGTATTAATTTGGTTCTATTGTTGCCATTCTTAATTGATTATTTTGAACAAACACATATCCTTAGTGTCTTACCTATTTTACAACTAGCATTACTCCTACAACCATACTCACAAGACTAGACAATGTTGAAGATAAATTGTGATTATGTTTAGCAATCACACTTACATTATTCAAAGCCATTGTAGTAGGGGTACTCAGATTGCTAATCAAACACACACTTGCACTCTGCATATAAACAGTTGTTAGGTTTTGACAAAATTCAAAAGGTGCAGTGGGTAGGTCATATGATTGATTGGCATCAATGTCATTTCGATATGCTTTCTCGATGGCATGAATTTTTGCAGGGTTAGAATATGAGAATGATGCAAATTCAAATGCTTTTTCAAATTCCTTTTCTTAATTTGTCTCTTTTATAGCTTTCGCGGTGAGTTTTGTGTTAGTAGGATTGGCCAATATGTTTGCACCAGTAGCCCAAGGTATGCATCCCGCATGCATTCATCAATATTCCATCTCAACTCCTCACAAGTTTCTTCTATTGGTGTGAACTCCTAACTTCTTTTCATAAAAAAAAATTCTTGAACTTCTCTTTCGAGGCTGTCTAAAACTCCTTCCCATGCTTCTCTCATTCTTTTCATTGTAACACATTCTTAGTGCATTTCAAGATCGTATGTTATGATCAAATATTCCTACCTAACAAAGATATTTTCCATTTTTTTTTTCTATCACCAGCTCTCAATTATCTCTATATGATTTTATTGTCCTCTTTCCCAATCTCTTTCCAGATCCACTACTTTTACTTTCATCAATACTTCAAGCAACTTATGACATTGACTCTGCCATTAGGTCCTCCTACCATTCAAACTCCCTAACATAGGACTTATGCTTCCATATTAGTGGGGATTTTCAACATAGCATGTTCCACTCAACATTTTAATCCACATCGATATTTCTTCAATTAATGTTCTGCGTAGTCCTTTCTCAAAACAATTTACCACATTGGATGAGATTGATTTCATTCTACCACAAACTCCAAAGAATATACTTCAACAACATATTTACACCAAAAATCAATTGCTCATATAAACTCAATTCTTGGTGTTCAAACCCACCATCGTTGCTTCTTCGTGCATCTTTCCAACCATTCATGCGAATTTACTAGGAATTCAGCCTAGAAAATGTCATGCAAACACTTAAAAAAACACTTATATTTAAATATTACATCACCTTGACCTAAACATGCACTTTCTTGGCATGCAAACTCATGAATTCTTACTTGTTTCCAATTTTGAATATGAGCTTCTCTGGCCTCTGCTGCATCTCTCTTACTCTACATTTGTCAAGGTCTTGACAATAGAACCATGTTGTTGGCTTTATGATAGAACCGCCATTCATAGGAATTGTCTAACACGAGCCCTATTTAGTCTATTGCATTGGTATATTCAACATTATGAAGGAAGGAGTTCTCACGTGACGAGTGTATGATATTTGTCATGTGAATAGTGCTCAGAGTATTAAATATTTAGTGTTTGTGCACAATTTAATAGATTCCTTTTAAACACATTCATGCAAGTTAAGAAAACTCAAAGTAGACATAATAAAGATAGTAATTGAAACATCATCTAGATAAGTAACAATGACATATATATGAGTAGAATAGTGTTCCAATGTATTCATAGGTTAAGCATTACATATCATAACAATATGAACTCATAAATCTCCAACCAACAACTGACCAACTAACTCTCAATACTTTATATTTTCAACAAATATATCTCTTTACACCATAATAATCACACACACACACATATCTATAGGGTGTGGAGGTGGTTATGAAATAATTTGGAATATATTGGAGAATCTACCAACTATAAAAAAAGGTTTGCGCCTTTAGGAAAATGTTCATATGATCAAAGAGATATGGTAAATAAAGTTTTTGAGATGAATCATAAACTCAAAATACTTGGGATTTCATGGCTTGATGTCTTCTATAGATTTTCCTTCTATTGTTATTAGCTACGTATCAATATTTAGACAAAACTATCCCATAAAAACTACCATGGTTTGAAGAAATTAACTCGTCTTTCTTACCCTTCCTAGGTACTCCTCTCTTGCCTTCATTCCTCATAATCCCATCAAGGGCAAGGACTTCATTCTCTATCCTTGTGTCTCCCTACACAAATTCATCATAAATATTCTCAAAGGTGGGTAACTTCTCATGACCACATAGACCCTAAGCAAAGGGTTATTGTGATGGAGAAAAATTGTTCAATGCAATGGGCACCAACTCATCATTTTCAACTTCCCCCCCTAAGGTAGCCAACTAATCTATGAAATCTATGATCTTCATCAGGTAACTAGCCATGATATTTATGTCACTCGTGCAGATGGAAAAGAGCTTATTTATTATGTACATGTTACAATAAATGTTCACACTTTGATAGAAACCTACCAAATAATTTATTCTGCTTTGCAATGAAAGTTATTAAATGGTTCTTCAAGGAATTAAGAATGAGTCTCTTTGATTTACCCTCTTTCTTATTTTAATAAGCTGACTAAGTAGGATCACTAGGATTAATAGCCTTGTTTTAAACAAACACCCAAATCTCAACCTCCTCCGACAACATTTTACAATCTATAATTCCAAGCTATAAAGTTGGAAGCACCTTCTAACCTACGACACTCTCTAAATTGGGAGTGGTCATTTTTGTAAATCCCAAAGAAAACCTTGATTAACAAGTTATCCAACAAGTATAGTAGATCGATCACTTATATTAGGTGAAAACCCAACTCCAAACTTTGGAATGACTAGGGCATCACACCCAACAACTACATGTTGAAATATTCATCTCAATCTTTCACAAGGAAGTAATTTCAACATAAAAAGCTATGATACCATGTAGAATCCACCTAATTTGAAATTACCACTTGACTTATCTAAGGCCAATAATCTACTTCATTGAGTTTGCAGCCTAGTGTAGAAACCATTTTCTTCAATGCCCCTACAAGAAACTTCAAATATGTCCAACACTACTAGGAAAACTCAAAAATATAGATACTACAAATGCTTCAAGCATATATAACTTCATCAACCCTTAGGGCAAGATCTATGTTAATACATGTTACCACTCAAACTATCACCAAGGGAAATTCCTACCCTGCGAAGGAGAGCTTGGGGAAACTACTAGGCAAACCACCCATTGTCACCTCAGTGGCCTTGCCTCTTCACTTTAAGGCTAGGGTTTATAACCTAAGGAGGGTATTCCTATGGGTCAAACTAAGTCAGATCATTGAGTCAAGAAGGGAATATTCAATACTTAGTTTGACCGAGGCTTTGGAAACATCAACATTACCCTCTCTTGAGGGTAAGGCACGCCCAAGTGTGAGTGAAGAAAATGCCAAAATATCATTTTTGAATTAGTTAAGAAATATTCTACTTGGACATGAATACTCATTCCAAAGTGCTTTGAAACATGGAGTATTTGTATTGCTCGGATAAGAATCATATGAGTGCCAAACTAATCAAAATCAACATGTATCATCCTTCACCATACCATTCATCATTTAAAACCATCATCATAAAAAGATTATATTCCAAATATAACCAATGAACTTGTAATTGTGAGCACAAAGAAAGGTTGTACAAATTGGTGTTATTAAACCACAAGGATAGTAAGATTTGAATTGATCCAATGAGTTATTTTAACCAATGAGAAGAGTCAAAATCTGTGCTTATGTGTGTGAGATAGTTATGCAATGAAGAAAAACACATTTATGTAATACAAACCATTTACATGTATCAATACCCAACAAGTCGAGCCATAGGTCAATTCTCTAATAAAAGATGTCCAAACTGCATGGAAAATAATGTACCAGCAGTGATGTTTGAATGCTCAGATTACAAAGACAATGATCTTCTTTATGAGTATTATGCCATACACCATAGAGGAGCAATAATTTTGTAAAAAAATGCCCTTGAATTGTGTGGCAAGGACAACAAATAAACAAGTATATCAATAGAAAAATTCCTTGTCAAATTTGGGTTTTAAGCAGTTGTTAAATTAGTGTATTTAATGTTCAAGTCCATATGCCATGAGATCACATTTATGACATTATTTATTGTGTTCAAACCAGAGAATAAGAGCAGTTTACAATATATGTTTGCACTAGATTTCAGTCACAAAATAGAGCCAAAGGAATATCACAAGCGTTGGTCACCAAACAAAAGGAAAATACTATATAAAAAATTTCTTTAGCTAGGATTACTCGTGTGGTTTGTGCGTGTACCATCAACAAAGCACATACTATAAATTATGCAATCTAGACAATATACAAAACCTTAAACAATGACACAAAGGAGGATGACTTTTGGATCTTGTATGAGGTCGTTGGGTCTGTTTAGGTATCAATTTATTCTCAAAGTCATTTTAGATGCACAATCTACCAAAATGTTGCAAGATTTGTGTGTCAAAGCTACAGTTCAAAACATTCACCGTAGAGTGTCATCATAAACATCAAAACTAGATGTGATATATGAGTGTTTGAAGTGATTATCATGCCACTATACGTGCCCAAATTAAAGTAAACATGTGGTTCTCTGAAAATAAATACCAAACCCTGGACTTCATACCCTTAAAGCACAAGTCATTTTACCTTTTAAAAAAATGGTCCACTCATTTAGGACATTGATCTAGCACTGTCGGTCATATAGTTCATGAAGGTGTTTCAACGTTAGCACCAAACCTTAGCATATGAAATTTCAAGCGTGGAAAGACTATGATTTTACAAGCATAAAATCAATGCATCCCACATCAATAACCAAATCAAGCATTTCAAGGGAGCCTCAAGAGGTTAGGGGTAGATCCAAAAAAAATGAGCAATGAAACTTAGATCTAAAAGCCCTTGTATATGCCAAAACCAAAAAATATTCTATGAAAATCAAGTTAGCATTTGTGAGATCCAAGTTTTTGTAAATACGCCAATGAAAGAGCATTTGGATCCAATCAATCTAGACTAAAGATGAAACATTGGAAAACCCTAGATTGCCAAGTAAACAAAAAGGGAAAATACAATTTTTTTTTTTGTGGTTGGGGAGAAAGATAGACCGGTGCCTTATGAAGGGTTATGGGGTCACTACACAAGTCTAAGTGAGGTTTATGGTTTTAATATGAGTTAAAGTTGAAGGTACCTAAATAGGATTACCTACCAAACATCACCTAGGGGAAATAACGTTCCCCAAGTTTGGATGGGGGGATTGATCCACTAGGGAGTCTCTTAAAGTACTACTAAGGTGATCTAAAAGGATGGCCATTTTCAAGAGGGAAGAGACCTTAGACGTCCTACCTCCTTGCAAAGATCAATAACTTCAATGGTCAAAGGGATTGAAGGTAAGAAATCTATACGTGAGATGCCTCTCCAAGTGCATCAAGATGCACTTCTCTAGACTTGTAGTAACTTTGTCCTCCAATAATGTTGAAAAAATAACATTTGCAAACCCTTGAACAATAAGATAGAACAACACACACACACACACATATATATATATACTCAAGAACTTATTTAGGCAAGTTTTCTCATTAATATCCAACAATGAAAATGAGAGATACCTCCTCCTTTTATAGCTAAGGAGCCTCCTCAATACAATGAGTAATACAATTTGCTAGCTCAGAACCATGACCAAAAACCATTGGCCCAAGTCAAAACCATAGGAAAAACAAAATAAATGGTACAAAGTATCCCTCAAAACCCTCCAATACATGAGTGCCCCTCTCAAAATGGTCAAAATACATCAACAAAGGGGCACATGCGTGGACCAAAGGGCCTAAAGGAAGTGGACCCTCTCAATAAGTGTGCCAATGTCCCAAAGATGAATGAATAACAAGTCAAACATGGTCTAAGGACTCAAGCACCCCTCTAACAAACTCATGATAGATAAGAAAAGGTCCAAAGATGAAATAACAAACTCCAAGTGTGTGACATCCTTCCACACATGTGGGATGTCTAAGGAAGAATCCAAAGTAAGTGGCACATGTGACCTCCTCAATAAGGGCACTCCTCAAGTAAATCATTGTAGTTAATGCCACACCATCTGATAGTCAACATAACCACCTATAATCACCTCCTTCAATGCATCAATAGACTTCCATGTGTGGTCCAAGGAGGGAATAATTATGCATGTGTGTGAGTACAACATCCCATTGAGCAGGGAGACCAAATATGGGTAATCCATGTGGAAAATGTGATGACAAGGCACCTTTCCATGGCCCAATGCACTGTCATGGATCCCAAAGCAGTACACGGATATTGATATCTGTAGATATGATTAAAAAAATGAGTACATGGATCCCAAGATAGCATCGCAAATCCTAATGCAATGTCACAGATCTCAATGCATGGTGTGTGGATCCCAATCCAAGGTACCCACTTGGAGTGATGGATCTAACATATTAGCAAACCATTACGTGATACACACCCAATGATTCGTCTTAACACAACATAACAATAAGGGTTACTTTTAATATTTTCCTAAGTTTAACCAAGGGGGAACACCATTAACACTTATACATGTGACAAGTCCTAAGACAACAAGTATTTCCCAAGTACCTAGGTGAAATATAAGTAATGTGATGAATAATTATGGAAAGGGGAAGGGAAAAACTTCATGTGATGACCCTCAAATTCATTTGTATGCATGGGTCTTGTTAATCATCTAACTTTCACAAGCTAGGATTTTTTATACAATAGCCTTCAAGAGGGAACTTTAGCATTGAGTTACCTTTCCTCGACACTAACCCTTTTTGCCTTTTTCTTTAGATATTCATAGACAAGCTAGGGACTAGGGGCATTGGCCTCGTAGTGAGGTGGCATTGCTCAAGCTTTACATTTTTGGCTTTTGACTTTATTTCTCTTCACATCTAGCCTTTTTTGGCTTTATCAGTTCAAGTTTTCGTCATTAGACCTTTATTTTTACATTTGTTAAGTTGAATGCATTACCAGGATAACCTTTTTATGGACGAAATGAAGTGAAACAATGAAAGTGGAAAGTGTATAACATGGCTAGAATGTGAAAATGCTACCTTGGCTAGCTACCCAATAGTACAAATTGATCTGAGAAATGACAACACTTCTAAAGGAAAAATATGGTCCCCCAAGGTACCATGAGGAAAATAATAAAACTATGTATGTTATGAAGTGCTATCAGATTTCATTTTAGTGTTTACCACTTTCATGACTAACCAAGAAGTTATAGCATCACATCCAAATGAACCACCAATACATGGAATGTCAAGATAGATCACACTGAAACCATAATGTACCATCCACAGTGCATCTTCCATCTGATGAGTGAGGGAGGAGGATGAGATAAAACACATTTGAGTAAGCACAATTATGCATATGATGGAGCTAATGAGAAGAATTGTCGATGTCTGCAAAAGATGAGTAAGAAATCTCATGCAAACAACAACATGACACCCTATGGGGGTGCCTCTGAAGTTGTCATTCCTTGGGGGTAACAATACCTAGGGCTAAAAATTACTTCAATTAAAAAGGAAACATAATAGGAACAAATAGACCATGAGAGTTTCATTAATCACGCTAAAACAACATAATATTAAGCCCCTCTATCCCAATAAGTCAACATTCTATAACAAACATGAAACTTATTAAATACACAAGAAAAATTGTATTTGTAATCACAATTTTAGGAGAACAATGACATACTTCATATTATCACGATAATGAAGATTAGATACAGTACCTCAACTCATCCTAAGTTGGTACAATAGGTCCTTTCAACTTGACATCGTATGCAAGGACACTTCACACAAAGTTACCAACTTAACGAGAACTCTCTAGAGTTCTTATGTTTTTAGAGGTCTCTTTTAGTGGCTATTTTTACCTCCATTTCAAAAGGTGTTGCTTCTGGCAACACATTTTTTTTTTTTTTTTGGGGGGGGGGTTAAAATTTCGACTTGTTTGAAATCACAACCTTGATAAACAGACAAAACTTTAAAATTGATCCTTAAATCAAAAAGTGATGTTACGAGTAGCACCAATTTTATTTTTGGAGTTAAATTGTGACTTAATTGAAGTAGTGACCTTGACAACTAGTACCATTGCAAATAAAAAACTCAAAATTGGATCCTAAATCTAAATATGGTGCTAGTCAAAAATTAATTAACTAACTAATTAATATATTTTTGATAAATTTACATTCAAAAAATCGATTGAAAAATTAACTCATATTTTTTAACAAGTTTACATTAAAAAAATGAAAAAAACGAAAAATAACCCGTTTTTCTTTTAAAATGAAAAACAACCTGTTCTTATTTCCCAAAAACACAATTAATAAAAAGAAAATAAAGAAAAAAATTTAAAGACAAATTAAGAAAAAGACAAAAAAAATTAAAAAATAAAACCATAAAAAGCAAGAAAAAACCAAAACTAAAAAAAAAATATTAAAAAAAAAACTAAAACAAAACAAAATTTCAAATGTAAAATAAAAATAACAAAAAATGAAATTAAAGGAAACATATCACGTTCCTAGTTGAGTCTATGGTGCTTAGCGCAACATCAGGTCGGTTCTCTCTTTTGGTATCAGAGCCTAGTTGTTAGCGTGATGCTTCTGTAAGTGTGGTCTACAATCTTCTTAATATCAAGTTTTAGTTTCTGAACATTTAGTGTTGCTCAACTTCTGGTTGTTTGCAAGTTTATTGTAGCTCAAATCTGCAAGTTTATTGTTGTTTGGCTTCTAGTTTTATTATCTATGCATTTATGAAATGAGAAGTATTTTGTTTAAATGCTTCTCGGTATTCATATGAATGGGGAATACATGCATTCAATATGGGTATAAGACTTGGAGGATGTGTGACATATGTATGTCCATGTTAGTGTTGGTTTGGATTTGAAAGGACTGTTGGTCATTCCACATAAAAGACTTAAGATATTTTCTCTTAAACCTCGTGAAGTGTATTGTCTTCTTAACCCGATCCATATACAGACAATGGATTCCTCCATGGATACTATCAGCTTCATAGAAATTAGCATAGATCCATCAAATGAACAAATTGATCCCCGTAGAACCTCCTCTCTAGCAACCTCCACTTCTAAGAGAAGTATTATTTCAATTCCCAAGCCTGACAACATTGCTCGTTGGAATCTCCCACCTATCTCGCCCAAATATGTGTATAAACTTCTTTTGTGGAACTACAAGTCACACCCTCATTAAGACACATTCAATAGATATCCCTTTCAGTGGCCAAGAAGATCTTATTAATATTAATTTAATAGATAAAGATATAATAGATTGGGCAAAAAGACAAAAAATTACCTATGCCCATATAGGAGGACTCAAGTTTGGACTTGGCCCATTAATCGGACCATACATGAATGTACCATCTTTATGCTATGTCCTGGATACAAGACATAAAAAGTTTGTCAATGCCTCGGTCGGTGGCTTCAAATCCATGTTTCATGACGACCCTACTTTTGCAACCATATACCTAAAATATTATGTGGCCCTTGAAGATCCTTACATCTACGACCTCCTAAAAGCTTATATACTCCCTCAAGGATTCGATATGCACACTAAAGATCATATAATTCAGCTTAACAGTCTTGTAGTCATGCAGTTTGGCAATGATACTCTATCGCCACTCCAATCTCGGGTTCTTACCACTTCCCGCTTGCACAGTGTGGTGGAAAATGATATTTCACAACATACCCAACCCATCACCTTTGATTGGACAGATACATAGTACTCTGTAGAGTGGGAAGATAAATATGATCAGTTTCAAACCCACTTTGTGCAAAACCAGATTGTGCAGAACACCTTTAGGTGAGTGATTCATCTATAGTAAACTATATATCTGTATCCTCCAAAGCTCCCTTTATCCATGTCACAAATACCCACCATATCTATTCTCGAACCATTGCCAATGATTAGAAGGAGAAACCAGAACAATCACAACATTCGAGTAGTTATCAAGACTATCATGCATGCAGAGAAAAACTTGAACAAACCCACAGTTGCAGATCCACATCAACAAGTGACAAAAATTTCATGACACCAGGATATCCTCTCCTTAGAGAGAGGCTTGAAATGACCAGGAGACATCCATCTGGTGAAGAACATTTCATCCCTTGCAGAAACCTTCCAAACATTCCCTTTACGCAATGATCAGAGGACTTGAAGACAAAAGGGGAATACTTACCTTTTAAATCATTAACTACCACACAAGAAATCAATGATGAATGTAAACTTCTGAATTAGTCAAACATGAAAGCAATTCACATTGGATGAAATATAGATGATTTACACATAGATGTCTTAAAAGTTGTTGAAGTAGCAGAGAAACAAAAGAAAGAAATACAATTAATCTCAAATAAGCTAGAAGTAGTTTCTTGTGTCCTTGTTGACACTACTAGATTAAAGGTTGCTCTAGATAAAGTTGAAGTGAGACTAAGTTTCATGAACACTATCTTTGCTAAAACTCATGAAACTCAGAAGGCTGTAAAAAGGCCATCTAGAAACCCAACAACTCTGGACAGTCTCAAGCAAGGAGTTGCAAGGACTCATGAGTCCAATAGAGGACACAAAAGGAATCATTCTCTTGGAATGATGGTTGTTGAAGGTCCAAGACCCATATGATATTTTTGATACATCGATGCCCTTTTGGAACATGTCTAGAAGAAAGTTGCAGTAATGAAGAAATGGTCCCCGTCATTGAAAGAGGAAGAGATAAAAATTATTTGCAGCACTTGGAAACTGATGCAGGTAACAATGGAGAATCATCTACTATAGTTAGGTTTCCTGATACACCCATGATATCTTCTTTTGCTAATAAAAATTCATGTATGTCGCCAATCGACATAAATGCATTGAATAAAATCACCAGTGCAATGCCTGAGCATCCCATAGTTAATATCAATTTCCAATCACCCGAAGAAGTTAAAGATGCATTGGCGCTGCTAGAAAATTGGGCAGCTAACAAAAAGTGGTCAGATGACACTTTGACTCCCCAATATATTGTTGGATGGATAGTGAATGGATTCATTGGTGTAGCATGGAACTGGTGGAAATGGCTTCCACAAAATACCAAATAAGAACTCCTAAGTTCTTTGACT
>ML800866.1:69508-120329 GCA_009831015.1 Picea engelmannii
GGTGGGTGTGTCCAACACCCACCAACTCGGCTCATGTTTCTCTATTTTCCTTTCTCTATAGCATAGTTTAGTAGTGCCTGTTATAATGTAGTTTGATTTCCTTTGATTCCACAGTCAATGTGTTCATTTCTTAGTTCAGTAATCATTTTCATTTCTTACACTTTGTTGCTTGTCTGCAGAAGTGAGATCCCTCACTCAAGGGATGAGAGACACATTATAAGTCTTTGTCTATTGAATGAACACTTTGTTTTAAGTACAATTAAATATTGCAACATGTATGTGTGAAAGAGTCTTTGTGTTGATACCCCAATGATCATACATCTCATATATTTAATTTTCTCTTTACATTTACATGCATTTCAGTTTAGTCATTCCCCTAGATTTAAATGTAGTTGCTTAGAACCAAATATCTATGAGAAATTACATTCATTAAAAGTACAAAAACATGTGTATTCATCACCAATGAAAGATCGTACTATAGGATGGCTGAGTGTAGTTGATGTACATGATGTATGGCTGACATAAGTATCTTTGTTCTTGTAGATAGTTTACTTGCTTTTTTATTCCAATTTGAGTTTTGAAATATTTTCCAGTATTTCTTTGTTAGGATATGATAGGCTTTAATCCTTCATTTCCTATGCTTGTATCTTGAAGTTTACAAACACCGGATCGATAATTTAATGTCCATGAATTATCATATATTTTGACTAAAATTTTTGGCACTGCTAAAGGGATTAGAGCATTGGTAGTTTAGTTTTTCCTATTTCAGCATATGATTTTTGTTGTGCCAACATTTACAAATTGGAGGATAAATGGTATTAACAAAGATGACCTCACTATAGAATTTATGTAGTGTAACAGTCTGATGCATTCACTTTAGTGAGTTTCTCTGAGACCTCATCATGTTTTTTAAATGTGTTTCCTTTTACACAAATGAGTGTGTCCTTTTTGTATGCAAATGAGTTTTATTTTTGAAATCTAACTTGTGTGAAAAGACAACTTGGTGACAACAAGGTATCAATAGAATGAGGAGTACAAGTACATGATTGTCTTTTAAATTTATTATGTTTTCTTTGAGTGGTGTGCTTTCATTCCTATTGATTTAATTTAATTTTCTTATTTTTAAGGTGTGGTAAGAATCCCCCGAACACTAATCCATGTGCAAGACAGGTATTATCAACCAACAAGAAGAATTCAATACTATTCAAGAATCTATTGAGTAAATAAGAATGCTACTCCAAGAAATTTCTCAAATCCTAGCAGTAGTTGGAAACATCTCTGCATCTTAGGAGGAGAAAATCTTGATAGCAGTTAGGAAAATATCTACATCATGGGAAGTGATCGAAGACATAAAATTCCACAGGAAACATCAAGAAGAAGACCTAGAAGAGACCAAACAACCATGGAAAACATTTGATGGAGATCAAACATTAGTTCCTAAGATTGAGGAATTTCTAGCATGCAAATCATTAGATCCTTTATGCGATCAAGAGTTCAATCAACAAATAGTGGAATATCTACATGACATGACAAAGGAGGACATGCAAACCAATGTTTATGAACAAACAAACCAAGGGAAACATGACTACATTGAACTTTGGTTCCATACAACCATCAAATTGAAGAACCACTCTATTCTTCAACAATTCTTGAAATCATATCAATTAGAGTAGCTGGCCTCACATGTTCTGGTATTTATTGAAGTATATTTTTTGAACTAGAATATGAGTACATTTGTAATCTTGTTACACACATGGCTACATTGGAAGTACTCCTACACTTGAGAAAATGTTTTCTTTTTCCAAGCAATTAAGATAGAGTATATGAATAAATAAATAAATAAAATAGTAAAGATAAAAATAAGTCCAATTGCAAAAACCAAGTTATTGGCACAACTGTACATGAGTTTTTATTGAAAACTAAGTAACTGGTGAGAAACATTATCAATAAATTTCTGCATATTGGTTCAATATCGTATTACGGTTCTTCAAAATCATTTGTTTTTTATGATCATGTCGAATGATGTGGGATTCCTTAAGGCCCACCTTCTGATAAATATTGTCCAATCGACTCCAACACATCATCTGGGATTGATGTTAGAGGTGTTTATAGTACCTTGGGACTTTCATACATCAATGGCAAGCCTCCTTACTGTCAACAATGAGAATTCATCAATGTCTCTTGATTGTCAAATCTTGCAGGTGACTTGAATTCAACACATTCATTCATACCTAGAAAGATGTATTATAGGGAACCTTGACACTCATTGACATTAATGGTGAGTTGTCTCATGCTGGTTAATGACATCCATTAATGCTTGGTAATCCAATGAATTTTCTCTATGTTCAACTTCAGTAAAATTTATTCACATTGATAGAATTGTGCTAAGATGTGGGTTTATGGTGAAGACTATCTATTTCGTGGTTCTAATAACAATTTGTAGTTTCCAGCAGTGTGAAAATAAAAAGGGGATGTCATTCTTGTTGTAGTATCTTTCCCTGCAAAAAAAGCAATCTCCATCATTGGCCTAAAGTCCTTTGATTTCAATTTGCAGCCTACATTATATCATGAATAAGTTCAAATTTTTCAAAATTTATAGAATTTGCAAGTTTTCAAGCATAGATAAGGACCAACCACATTCATTTAGTACAATATCAATAAACATAAATTACCATTAGAATTTAATCCACCAGTCCCAACTTTATTCAATCACAACATTGGTTCAGTTCTTCAAATATTTCCTCCCTTTTGGTATCGGAATCGTATCGAGGATACAGGAAAACCTGTAGGTAAATTTTTTGTATTTTTCATCATTTCAATAGGTCTGGATGATGAAAAGGATTCAATTATCATTGTTTAAGCAATACATAAGGATTTTTTGGTATCATATGCACTTCATATATCTTTTATCAGTCTTACAAGTTCAACCATTCACATCAAATTAAACAACAACCTTCATAATTTTGGGTATGTTTTCTACCTCCAATGGTATTCAAAGCTTTAGTTTTTCTAAAAACGATTTGGATATAACATTCATATCTGTAATAATTAGTATCTAAGAAAATTACGAGGTAAGAATGTTTTTAAATCCTTTTTTTTTTTTTAATTTATCAGAGATAAAGGAAAAATAAAAAAATCATGCAACTTCTCTTAGGATTGTTATTTTACCCTATGACTAATATCCCATCCTTATACTACCTGATTTCACTCACCCTCATTATCATGTTGTTCACTCATATATTATTCTATCCCTACCATTATAATCTCATATATATCCATTATAACACACTAAGCCACAATTATCTCATTATTACCCATAAACTTTCATACACAAGTTGTTATTGTTTCATATATTTCACATAATTTTTGTAATGGTGATGCTCTTCAAATTTGATTGCCAAAACTCATTTTGAATCACTGAATGGATTCACCATGAGTCACATATGTGATTGTATGAACCATTAAAACTGATGAATTTTCAAAGCATTCCACATTCAAACATGTCGATTGTAGTCACGAAGTGTAAAGGTTGGGGTTTCATCTCTGTTTATTGACTATGATTCAATGGATATGGTGGTTGATCATCACAAACTAGTGTCTATGCATGCTCTTGAATCACTCTTCCACTGAATTAGAAATAGAGGAGGAAGATACAAGGAAAATTTATGATATGTTTACACCATCCAAGAAGAAGACAAGGGCTAAGTTTTCAAACACTCAAAAATATGTACGCCCTAAACTAGATAAGCATAATTTTGTTGAAAATGATCCCTAATCATGTATACTTCAAAATGATAATGTAGCATAGGAAGGAACACATTATTCAAGTTTTTTTAAACACTCAAAATTTGTCAAGTTGCAGAAGATAAATAGGAAATTAAAATAAGAATTAAAGGAGTATGCTATATCGGATAGGTTTGTAAAATAGGAAAATAAAAAATGCATAGTACACAGTTCCAAGATAAGATTGATGAGTTTCATTCCCACAATAAGAAATTTTATAGGAAGGCAATGAAATGGTACAATTAATCTCGATTTCTCACTGTTGCGAATAGATCTTTGAAGTGGAGACTTGCTAAAATGAGAAACAAAGCATGGGGAATTTGAACATTTTGGTGAACATTGCAGAGCTTTGTTAAACATACATGGAGTCATCAGTTTTGTTCAAGTTTTGAGGAATGAATCCCATTTTAATGAGGATAGGTAAACACACAGGCATGGGGGAGATGTTGGCCTCCTATTTTGTCATATTTTCTAATGATCAATTGGCCTTTTTACCATTTTCATTGTAGCCTTATACCTGAATATTTCCCATATTACCATATATTCCTACATTCTTGAAGCCAAAACTCTATAACAAGCATTAAGAGGTAAATGTTGCTCATTTATATTATTTCCTATGTATTTAGTAGATTAGAATGGGTTTTAAGCTGATATTGTTGTTGAAGAATCTTAGTTCAATTCATGTACTAGCAGTTCACTTCCGATACTCACAATTATTGATTAGCATACTTGCACCCCTCGAGTAGGAATTTGACCACATGGGTTTTTGAAGGCTGTCGTGTCAACATGGTTTTGTTTTGTTCAATTCACACCCAGGTCACACATGTAAGCCTCTATCTCGTTGTCAAAGGTTGGGTCAAATTTAGCAATAGTTTCCAAGAAGCGATTTCCAGACCGATGAGGATGAATTTGAGAATTTTATAACATGGGTTTTGTGCAAAACACGATAATTTGAGTAAGTTATGGGCATGTTTCTTAGGAAGTAAAATATCTAGGAGATAGGGGTGATTCTCTAAAATGGGTTTTCCTATATTTACTGTTGTATTCGTCTTCTCCAATGTCCTATCTAAATGGATGCACCCAGTAAACAAGGAGATTGATTCAAGATGTTCTCAACTATTTTATGTTATGAAAATAACTTTTAAACAGTTCATGAGATATATCTTTAACTAAGATCCAACAAAAATACAATGAATGTTATATGTACGCTACTCTTAGATTGTACAGTCCTAAAATTTTGGGAAGTTGGTTTGATCCACCCAATTTCTCTATTCTATATGAATAAGAAACATATGGGAGAGAGGAGAGTATAGAGGGGATACAGATAGAATAAAACTGTTGAAGAAGAGTGTTGTTAATTCCTCTTTGTAGTTTCTGAACCTTTTAATGAGAATATATTAGTTTTGTTGTTGGCCATTATGCGTTTAGTGTTGTAGATTCTTAGGAAGTGTGATGTCAATTGGGAGGGCCCACCAACTCAGCTCACGTTGCTTTATTTTCCTTTCTATGTAGCATTGTTTAGTAATGCTCTTTAGACTGTAGTTTTCTTTCCTTCGATTTTGTGGTCCGTGTGTTCGTTGCTTAGTTCATTAATTATTTTCATTGATTACGCTTTGTTGTTTTTTTGCAAAAGTGAGATCCCTCACTGAAGGGTTGAGAGACACATTATAACTCTTTGTCTATTGCATGAACACTTTGGTCTAAGTATAGTGAAATATTGCAACATGTATGTATGAAAGAGGCTTTGTGTTGATACCCTAGTGATCGGACATCTCATAGATTTAATTTTCTCTTTACATTTAGATGCATTGCAATTTAGTCATTCCCCTAGATTTATATGTAGTTTCTCATAAACAAAGATCTTTAAAAATTTACATTCATTAAAATTACGAGAACATTTGTATTCATCACCAATGAAAGATTGTACTCTAGGCTGGTTGAGTGTAGTTGATGTATAGGATGTATGTGTTGTACAGTTGGTTTGGATAGTTTTTTTTCATTGATTTCAACCCTTGGAGAGTGATCTTGGATATTTATGTCAACCCTTTGAGATTGATGTCAACCATTGGAGAAGTTTGGAAGCCCCAGATATGTGGACAATATCGTTGGATAGTTAGTTTTCATCTGTATGATCAATATTGATGATGAGTTAGTTGATTTCAACATATGTGATGGATACATTTGATGAAGTATACATGAAGCCCCATAGGTGTGGTTATGGTACCCAAAGTTGAATTAGGTTTATGGACATGAAAGATAGTGAAAATGTAGGTAAGACTATCATATATGTATAATACTCGTCATGTCGTTTCCGATGATATGTGGAACGCCATGTGGTTCCTCACTGTTAGGGAGATATGGCTTTGTGAAGTTGGAAGTCCCAAAGAATGGTCAAGAAGCCCCTAGTTGGTTACAAATCTTTAATGAAAGGGTAAAGTGGTTGTAACAAGAAACCCCTAAAATAAGACAAGAGGTTCCCTAGAACAAGTATAAATACACCTCAAGAGTCTCTTGTTTGGGCACACACACTTACATTGAATATCTATCTTATGAATGTTATGGTCTATATTTTGAAAAATCTATTAGTGAATCCGAGGTTAAATATTGCGGCATTTTTCTGAGGCAACAAAGGAGTCTGAAGGAGCGAAAGTTTTGAAGTTGCAGAAAACTAGAAACCCTAGTTTTTTGATGTTATATGTGGGTTGCATAAGGACATGTCATGTACATATGCAAGTTGCATAAGGATAGGTCACATACATACATAGGTTGTAGGAGGACAGGTCATGTATCTAAGGAAAATGTTTGAAAAATAATGTACGGATGAGTTGCAACAAGGTTTGATGGTACAACACAGTTGCTACAGGATATGAGATGGTATGCTTCAGGTTTTCATGAGTAAAGGTATGTATTTTATGTATTTATTTGAGGCTTGTATCTTGGATAGTATGGAACATTCTTAAGGAATGTATTGGAGGCCCTTGATGGTACATGATTGTATATGGTTGAGGTGATGTTGTTACATGATTGATACATACTCTTGGTACTTGGCATATGGTTATTATGGTTCATTATTAGAGGAACATCTTTGTGATATTGCCATATACTTGAGGCTTATCTTATGGTACATGGCATGATTGAGAGTGATATGGTATATGGTTGAGACACTTGTTATGGTGCATGGTTGATACATGGTATGGTACAAGATTGGTACATGGTAGGGTGTTGATGTACATGGTTGATGTGTATGATTGGCACATGGTTGATGTGCATGGTTGGCACATGGTATGGTACAGGTGTTGATGATACATGTTTGGTGCATGGTTTATGAACTTGTTATGGTACTTGGTTGATGGTACAGGTTGAGGTGCATGGTTTATGCATGATTTGGCATAGTTTGAGGTGCATGGTTGATGCATATTTTGGTACATGTGTTGGTACATGGATGAAGCAATTTTTGTGGTACATGATTGATGTTTGGTATGGTACATGTTGATGGTTTGGTACATTCTTTAGTACATGGTTGAGACACATATCTTGCGCTGGTATGTTGGTGATCTTGGTACATGCTTGGTAGAGGCATGTGCTAGTGATGTTGGACGTCCAGTTGAGAGGTGTCCTTGATATATGATGCATGTGAGAGGATATGTTTGAGTATCGGTGACAATGACAGGTTGGACAGGTTTAAAGTGACATGTTGGATACAGTGATAGGTTGATGTGACAATGGAAGTGACAGTAGCAGAGACAGTGGAAATGACAGTGGCATTCATTATGGTAGTGATAGTTGGTCTACACTTATATTTCAGGGCAGTAGGACAGGGAAAGGAAAGGGGGTTGTAGCCTCCTTTTGGTTGGATCTGGAGAATCAGGGAGTTGGATATTCCTTCAAGTTGGAGCCTAATAATCATGGGGTTGTAGCCTCCTTCTGGTTGGAGCCAGAGAATTCAGGGAGTTGTAGCTTCCTTCAAGTTGGAGCCTGTAAATAGGGGGTTGTAGCCTCCTTCTAGTTGCAGCTGGAGAATTGGGAAGTTGGTGCTTCTTATGAATGAATTCTTGATATATATATAAGACAACATTTCGTGGTTTTCTCCCATTTGGATTTCCACGTAAATACCGATGTACTACGTTCTTGATGTGATGTTGCTTATGATTACATGATTATGATATATATATATATATATATATATATATATATTGAATGCAATCATAGATGATACATTGATGATAAAATATTGAACATTGTTGATAAAGTGAAAGAATATATATTGTGGTTAAAAGTGGTATAAAGTGCTCATATTGATTCACCCCCCCTCTAAGTATTCCAAGTATTGGTATCAAAGCAGGTTCGTTCAAGGAAACAATTTACCCACTGGAAGATAGATCATGGAGTATAGTATGAATGGAGCACCAATTTTCAATGGTTAGAAGGGTCTGAAGTATGAATTGTGGAGTTACAAGATGAATGTATTTTTACAGGAACATGTATATGATGTTTGTCACTTAGTTGTTACAAGATACAATGTTATAAAGAAACCAAAGACTGGAGCCAAGAAGGAATTGAAAAGGAACAACAAAATAACAATGGATTTTATCTTGGAAAGATTTCCTGATTCAGTAAAGGACAAAGAGGGAAAATGTTCATCAACTAAATAACTCTGGGATAAGCTACATAATATGTATTCTTCTCCCATTACAGAGTCAGATATTGTTGAAGAAGATGAAGGTACAAAAAAAGAGGTAAGATTCTCATCATGTCAAATAGATTTTGAAGAAGACGAGTTTGTAGTCAACATAAGTGATTTCTTTTGCTTTACTTGTGAAGAACGAGAACATATTGAAATTGAATGCCCTTATTTGAATATTGAAAGTGATGATATAGAACATCCCAATGAAATAGAATACAATCATGATATTGAAAAGGAAAAGGATATTGAAGTAGAATTAATCAGTGCTCTAGATGAACTAACAAAAGAAAGGAAGAAGAACCAATCACTTGAGGAACAATTAGCCAAGAATAATTCTCAAGAAAGTTATGAATAATCCCAACATGTCATCATGAAACTAAAATATCAACTAGAAGAAGCTATAAAGATTGAAGAAACATACAAAATTCATATGGAAGAGAAGCCGTGTTTGGAAGCCGAAACAGAAGCACTAAGAAAGGAAGCAATGTTTGGAAACCGAAAGAAAGGAAGCAGAAAAGAGAGAGAAGATAATAACAAATAATCTTAAGAAAAGAACTGACAACTTAAATAAACTTGAAGCAAAATTTGATCAAGAAGAGAGAAGACTTGAAAAGGAAATAATCACATTGAAGATCCAACTTGAAAAGGCAAAGCGAACATAAGAAGTCATGAAGATTCATATGATGAAGAAAGAAGAAGAGGTTGAGAAGCTTGAAGAAGAAGTTGTCACATTGATAAGTAAAATCGCCAAGCTCAACAAGAATGTTGAAGAGACAGAAACATCCACATCAACAATAGAGAATGAAGAGAAGCATTCCAAGATGCTAGAAAATAAAAATGAAGAAAAGAGTAAGAGTTATGCAGAAGTACTCAAAGGAAGGAATCATGGTAAACAAGAATCAAAGAAGAATAATAAAGATACATCTTCAACAAGACCTACCACATTCGGGAAGAAAAGAAGCTTCAACCATAATGAAGGGATCCATAGAAGAGAAGATCATGATCATCCAAGGCAGGAATTCTGGAGGAACACACCACAAAGAAGATCATTCACTCCTAGGTATGTAAATTTATTTTATTGACATTGTTTTTATTGTACTAACTTCGGACATAAGGTTGCAGATTGCAGGGCTTATGGAAGAAATGTTCAAGAAAGAAAAATGTATGTGGACCCACATGAAATTGAGTGTTACAAATGCCATAACTATGGAAACATAGTTAGGTAATGTTATGACTAAGGCTTGGGTAATATTATACTTCAATTCTTCAAAGGATTTTCATCAATTCTTAAGTTATTAAAAATATTTCTCACTACCTATTATAGCATGAAGTGGTGGTACCACAACTTTAAATCATGCTATGCACTTTCTAAAATATTGGGTAGCTCCCACAAAACTCCTAACCTCATTCCTCTCGTAATTGTAGAAGCATGATCGATACTTATATGAAAGAGAACACTGATATCATATATAATAAAGTATGGAAAAGAAAACAAGAACATGTAAATGAAAAGTAAATGAACGAAGGATACCCATAATACATACTCTCATGATTGGCAATAGTAGGAGATCAAGAAAAATCTATAGGAAAAAAGAAAGATGTTAGATACAAGAAGGTTTGGAGAAGAAATGAAAAACAAGAAGAACAAGTGAATAAAGACCAGGTCCCAGAGATCGCGGGATTTGCAATAGTATGAGAAAGAAAAGAAGAACAAGTGAATAAATAACAGGCTTAAGAGATAGTACTTTAAGGAATTGTAGTGCGAGATCAATCCACGGGTAGAAAGAAAGAATTCATAGTTCGATGAGATGATGAGTCTACACACGAAGAGGAATATTACTCCACATCAGAGAGGGTATTTTTCAATGCATTCAGTGCAGTAGCTACTACAAATCAGAGAACTATCCTTTAAGAATTTTGAAGTATTTGCAGAGACAAATTTAGAGCAGTGAGATAGCATGATTACAAAATGACAGATTGATTTATTATGGAAGCAATGTTCCCACATAGGTGCCAGTTGACAGTTTCACATGCATAAGTTTATGATTGTATTCAGGTAGATTTATCTTCATTACAGGTTGTTCTAGACATGTAGAGTTTGGTTTGTAGTGGACATGTTTGATATGTGAAGATCAGTGATAGTCGTATAGTACAATGACATATGGGTCAACATTGTGGAAAATTGAGTAGCAGAGTTATGGACATTTTGTGACATGTGGACAGAGATGGATTCATGAGATGATTAGCAGGTACATGAAACACAAGTCAGATGCATAACAACATATTTACAATTGGAAATAGTTGGTCACGGAAATGAAAGAAGTGAAAGGCACATCAAAACAAGGAAAGATACATCGTCAGCAAAAGATATATCATCAGAATGAAATCATTGAATAGTATGGTCAAGTAAACATGACAAGTAAATAAAGAAATCAAATTTTGAATGATTTTTGTATATGCCAATGAAATTCAAGAGGAAGAACCAATGGACAATAAAAAACACTGAAATAGAGGAAAGGAAACATATACAGGTAGCCCTACACTGATCTACATATTACAAAAAAATCAAGGGAATAAAAATCATCAAAGGGAGAGAGATCCAGAAAGGAAGATTAATAATATCATACATATAGGGAGACATATGCACAGGGGGAGCTATTATTTTTCCCATGATTGGTTAGAGAAATTACAGTATTAGGAGGAGACATATCGAAAGGGGGAGTTAAACTTTGATCAAAGGTGAAGAGAGAGAATAGAGGCATGAAGACAGGGGGAGTATCCACAAGGGGAGATACCCTTTTCCATTGATGTCAAAGGGGGAGAGATAGACACATTAATGAAGAGAGATGATAATAGGGGGGGCATGAGTATGAGTTTTTCCATGTCTAAGTGTTGCCATCAATGTTGGTGTTGCCATCAATGCCAAAGGGGGACATTGTTTGACAATTGGTTTGAACAGTTAGTTTTCATTGATGTCAACCCTTGGAGAGTGATCTTGGAGATTGATGTCAACCCTTATATATTGATGTCAACCCTTGGAGAAGTCTGGAAGCCCCATATATGTGGACGATATCGCTGGACAATTGGTTATCATCTGTATGATCAAGATTGATTATGAGTTAGTAGATGTCAACATATGTGATGGATACATTTGATGAAGTCTACATGAAGCCCCAGAGGTGTGGTTTGTTGGATTACTGAGAGGGGGAGGGGGGGGGTAAATCAGTAATAGATAAATTTAATCCTTTTTAACCACATAATCCAAGTGTTATATCAATGTAGCATTATCATCCAATAAATGCAGAGTAAATAAACATTGAACAAATGAACAATCATACACATACACAGTACACCAATGTTTTACGTGGAAACCCAAAGCGAGAGAAAACCATAGAATGTTTTTTCTTATATGTCTTGAAGAATTAAATTCATTTCAAGCACCAACTTCCTTTGTTTTCCAGCTGCAACTGAAAGGAGGCTCCAACCCCCTAGTTTCTCCGGATACAACCTGAGGGAAGCTCCAACTCCCCAATTCTCTGGCTAAAACTAGAAGGAGGCTACAACCCCCTATGTTCTCCGGCTACAACCAGAAGGTGGCTACAACCACATGTCCTTGCCCCATCCAACCGCCTTCATGTATAAGTAGAATGATGGAACCACTATCACACTATCACTTTGATATATACTACTGTAAACCTGTACCAATAAACCTGCACCAAACAACCTATACCAATAAACCTGAACCATGCATCAACCTGTACCTCAACTTGTAATTAACTTGTACCATAAACAAGTGCATCAACCATGCACCAACCTGTACCAAACAACTTGTAATCAACCTGTACCATAAACAAGTGCATCCAACCATATACCAAGTATGTATCAATCATGTATCAACTACTCATCAACTACGACTCATCAAGATGTACCAACATCATCAACTATACACCTCATGTATGTGCCAACTCATCAACTACTTGTCTCAACCATGTACCCAACATATACCTCAACCAAAAGCCCTCGTCAATTTCATAATCCAAATCCGATTTGTAACTCTGTAATAGACCTGGTGTATATGATCACATACCTACAAACCTTCCTTAACTTTAACAACAAGAGACTAACATTTTCATCAAACTTTTCTTTAGTCTCACATGACTAGTTTTGTATTAGTCAACAACCCTAACTTGAAATAATCAAAACTATGTACCTGTAATAAATAAAGATCTAAAAATAGTACACAATGTTCTTTAGTGTGTTTTATGCAATTCCTCCAGGTGTCACTACTTGGAACCTCTCAGAAAAGGAGTTATAGCAAAAATGGCATACCTTGTTGAATTTTGGCTTATTCTAGAGAGCGATCTTGTAGAGCGTGCCCCAACGACCCAGAAGCTGAAACTCATACCACAACTACTTGGATATGTTTTCTCAATGGACTATCAATTTCACGGTCTGAAGCATTCTATAAAAAACATTTTTGCAAAAATGGTGAGATGACCTGTAAATAACATACCTTAGAAAGCATCATCAAATGAATTTATCCTTGAATTTCGACCTTCTTTACTTCACCTTCTCTCTGAAATTCGGCTTAGATATCCTTTGGTTACCTCAATCACTTGTAGATATTCAATATTCTCAAGTGTGATTTTAAAATGAGAGAGCCTTGACTCTTATTTATACTTTCATGTAGCTTCCTCAAGGGGTTACCTTTTAACCATCTAAACCCACTTTCCTTATTTTAGGGTTAACCAACTTCTAACCACTTGTCTAATTACTAATTTATCCATTAACTTTATTATTTAAATAATTTATTTTGTATCCACTTTGATTTATAGTACACTCATCACTTCACTTTACCTCAAGGGGTTACCTTCTAACCATCTTAAACCACTTTCGTTGTTTTAGGGCTAACCCACTTCTAACCACTTGTCAACTTAGTAATTTATCCATTAAGTTTATTATTTAAATAATTTATTTTGTATTCACTTTGAATTATAGTACACTCATCACTTCACTTTATTATCTACCTTCTAAAAATCTCTTAAACCACTTTGACTACTTTGACCTTTTGGGGCTTCTAGATGACTCACGAGGGTTCTCCAACTTCACATGGCCATAACTCTCTAACCGTGAGGAGTTATGTGACATTCCACATACCACTGGAAATGGCATGACATGTACTATCCATATAGAATAGTATTACCTAAAAATATACCAAAACACATATCGGTATCCATCAAACAAAATTGGTTCCATTATCGAAACCTGGGTTCCCCAACTTCCTTCAAGGGTTGACATCAATGAAAACCAACCTTAATCAACAATATCCTCCTTTGGAATTGATGGAAACACTCTAATGCAATACTAAAATCATGCCATGCAATACTGAAGTTATATCGCTCATGCTCCCCCTGGAACCATGCCTTTGTCCTCTGCATCTGATAAATCTCTCTCCCTTTGTCATCAATGGCAAAGGTATTTTTCCATCCGGGGTTGCTCCCCCTAACTGAACTGTCCTCTTTATGGTGCTTCCTCATGTACATCTAAGACATATAAGACAAGCATTCAAAATAATTCATTTTGGAGTATAAATAACTCTGAGTCTTTGGCGAAGATACTCAAAGGCTTCCCGTGGAAGTGGTTTTGTAAAGATGTCTGGCACTTGTTCTTTTGTTCCCACATAATCAACTCTGATGTTCTTTTCTGCAACCTATTCCCGTAGAAAGTGATACTTGATTGGAATGTGATTTGTCTTGGAGTGCATCACCAGGTTCTTTGAGATACTAATGGCGCTCGTATTATCACAATAGATTGGAATGGGATCATCATACTCAACTTGTATATCTGTCAGAGTTTTTTTCATCCAAATAACCTATGTATAACATGTTGCTGCTGCAATATACTCTGCCTTGGCTGTAGATAAAGATATTGATGATTTTTTCTTTCTTATCCATGATATTAAACACTCACCCAATTAGAACGTTGCTCCACTGGTGCTTCTTTGGTCATCAATACAACCTACCCAATCTGCATCTGTGTAGGCAATAAATGATAGATCCTTTCCTTTTGGATACCATAATCCAAACTCTTATGTTCCTTTGAGATATCTGAAAATCCTCTTCACTGCTAATACATGTGATTCCTTTGGTGTTTCTTGAAATCGTGTCACCTGTCCAACAACCTGCATTACATCTGGTTTGGATGCTTTCACATATAGTAGGCTACCAATCATTGATCTGTAGACTTTGAATCATCATCTTTGCTAAACTTGTAATTGGTTTTCATGGAAGTGATCACTGGTTTGCAATCTTCCATTCCAAACCTCTTTATCATTTCGCTGATATACTTGGTTTGAGAAATAAAAATTCCTTGGTTGCTTTGATGTATCCAAAGTCCCAGAAAGAAGGATAGTTCTCCAAGTAATGGCATTTCAAATTCATTATGCATATCCTTTGAAAATTGTTGGCTTAACCTATCATCATCACTACCAAAAATAATATCATCAACATAAACTTCAATTAATAAAATACTATCGTGACTTACCTTAATGTAGAGGTTGTTGTATGCACTTCCTTTTCTGAACCCTGCCTGTTGTAAATACTTATCCAGTCTAGAGTACCATGCTCTAGGAGCCTGTTTTAGACCATACAAGGCATTATTTAATTTACACACATAATTTGTGTTCTCTGACAACTGAAATCATTCTGGTTGTTCAATGTAGACTTCTTCTTCAAGTTCCCCATTCAGAAAAGCTAATTTTACATCCATTTGATACACTGTAATATTTTTGGAGCATGCATAAGGTAAAAGAAATCAGATTGCTTCCATTCTAGCAATTGGGGCAAATGTCTCTTCAAAGTCGATTCCTTCAACAAGTGCATATCCTTTACATACCAATCTAGGTTTGTTCCTTGTAACATGTCCATATTCATTCAATTTAATCCTGTGTACCCACTTTGTGTTGATTACATTCTTATCCTTTGGTCTTGGAACCAATTCCCAAGTGTCATTTTTCTATATTTGATCCAATTCTTCATCCATGGCCTTATTCCAAAATTCATCCTTGATGGCCTCTTCAAAACAGGTTGGTTCAATTGTAGATGAGAGTGTTAGGTGTGTTTGTTCTGGTGAACAGATTCTTCTTCTAGTCTTAACTCCTGCATCTTTGTTTCCGATAATCTGATCTGAAGGATGATTATTTTGTACTCGTCTGCTAGGTGTCTTTGGAGGCACTTGTTGAACTTGCTCTTTTGCTTCTGTCGTATCCTGTTCATTTTCCCCTTCTACTTCTTTTTCATCTTTTGTTTCTTCTTCGTAAAGTTGTTCCATTGATTCATTTTCTTCTTCCTTTAATTCTTGTCTACCTGTTTCATCAATTGTTACATTGATGCTTTCCACAATTTTTTTCAATCTTAGGTGGTAATACTTGTATGCTTTCCTTGTACTTGAGTAACCAACAAGTACTCCTTTGTCCACACGAGAATCAAACTTTCCCATTCTACCATCTTCTCTTTTGATGTAGAATTTGCTTCCAAAAACTCTGAAGTGCTTCACATTTGTTGGTCTTCCTTTTCATAGCTCGTATGGAGTTTTGTCAATGTTGTTTCTGAGCATTTCTCTATTTTGAATGTGAACTATTGTATGCACTGCCTATGTCCAAAAAATATCTGTCAATTTGGAATCCATTAGCATTGTTCGAGCCATTTCCTGTACTATCCTGTTCTTTCTTTCAACAACTCCATTCTGTTGAGGTGTCCTAGCGACGAAGAATTTCCTTTTTATTCCATGACTGCTGCAGTAGTCCATAAATTCCTTTGAAGTGAACTCTCCTCCATTATCATATCTCAAGGATTTGATTTTTGAATCCATTTCATTTTCAACCATTTCCTTGTATATCTTGAAGTTTTCAAAAGCTTCTGACTTATTCTTGAGAAAGAAAACTACAGTCATTCTTGTATAATCATCAACTAATAACATAAAGTATTTCTCACCTTTTAAACCATTTGTTGTAGTTGGTCCAATTAGATTATTATGCACAATTTCCAGTGGTCTTGTTGTTGAATATTCCTTTGATTTGAACTTGGTCTTTGTTTTCTTTCCTTGTTGACAATGCTTGCATAAAGTGTTGGTTGGTTTCGTGATCTGGGGAATTTCTTTGATTGCTTCTCTTTTGCTGACTTTGACAAAGTTATCAAAATGTATGTGACCCATTCTTTTGTGCCATAGCCAAATTTCATCTTCCTTTCCTAGACAACACTTTTAATTTCCAATTTCACTTAACACATATATGTTTCTTGAAGTTCTCGCACCTGTAGAAATCAATTTTCCTGAACCTTCTTTTCATATCTCGCACTTTTGTGAATTGAAAGTAACTTTATGACCTTGGTCACACATTTTACTCACACTTAGAATATTATGCTTCATATCTTCTATTAGTAGAACATTTTATGCTTTTGTATTCTTGTTCCCAATTCTGACTGTGCCTTTTCCAATGATTATTGATGAATCGTCATTTCCGAAGGATATTGATCCATCTCTTTCCTTTATTAATGTAAGAAACCTAACTCTATCACCTATCATGTGTTTTGAACAACCATTTTCAACATACCAACCACGTTTCTTCTGCTTAGCTTGTAGAGAGAATGTGCATTCTTCATTGTTGTACTGATTCTGCTTTCTTACCTGTGTCATTTTTTGAGGTTCATGTCTGTGATTGTTGTTGTTCTGTTGTGGTTCTCTAGGAGGGATTGTGATTCTGGAATCCTTGGCCATGTGTCCAAAGTTGTTACACTTGTAGCATTCCACTTCAGTGCTTAATGATTCAAACCTATTGCAACTTCTTCTCTGTGTTTCACTAGGCCTTCTTGGATAACCCTTTTGTGTATGAATTTCAAAGTTGTTTATGTCCATGTTGTTAGCTCTGCAATTCACATCTTTATGTCCAAAATTATTACATGCATAAAATAATCCAAAAACGATAGTTTGATACCTGGGAGTTGAATATCTTCTGAAAGGAGGTGCTCTTATGAATCCTTCTTCTTCTTGAGACCTATCTATTTTTGTCGATCGTTGATTCTGAAATCTGAATCTTCTTGGTGGAGGAGTGTCCCTATAATTTTCTCTGTAGGCCTTCCTATCCCCTTTGATTGTTTTTGCATATATTTTTGGATATGTTTCTTGTTCTGTTGTTTTGGAGATTGATCCCTTTTCTGTCTAATTGTATCCAAGTCCGAACTTGTCATGATTAGGTCTTTGACTGTTGATAATGTCATTCAAAACTTTTGAGTTGTTCTGCATATTTTTCTTTTGAATATCCTTTCTTAATGTGAACATCTCTACTTCCAAATTTTCAATGATCTTGTCTCTTCCTTCTAGCTGTTCTTTGATTGCTTCTTCAATTCTTTTATCTTCTTCAATTTGAACATTCAAATTTGTGATCATTTGTTCTAATTCCCGAGTGTCTTCTTTCTTGTCTAGTTACGTTTGTAGCTTCTTGTTTTTTCTCTTTTCTCTTATGATAACTTCTATGGCACTCAACAATTCCTCTCGGTAGTCAACTTTTGCCTCTTCAATTTCTTCTTCGAATTCTTCATATTCTTCTCTGGCTTCTTCATATTCTTCTTCAGAATATTCTACTTCCATGAATAGAACTCTTTCTATCTCACTGTCACCGACTTCATCTTCATCTGATGATGAGATGTCTTCTTTGGTGCATAAGATTTTCTTGAAAACTTTCTTTGTGGTTCTTTTCCCTTTATATGTTTGTTTGTTTTTTGAGTAACCTTCATCATTTCTCTTTTTCTTATGAGGACATTTGTTAGAAAAATGACCAATACTATCACAATTAAAACAAATTAAAGGAAGCTTACCTCTATTCCTGTTGTCGGTTCCCTTGTTCAGTCTTTTGAAAATTTTGGCCACTTCTTCATCATCTTCCGAGACGTCACTATTGTTGCTATGTTATTTTTCTTATTGCTTTCCCTTTTTCTTTGATCTTTTGGATGCTTTGAAGGCTGCTTTTTTTACATCTGGATTTTCCCATTCAGTTCTCATTTCATATGCTGTGAAGATTCCATGTAGTTCGTCCATTCTTATTGAGTCTAGATCTGCTCTTTCTTCTAGTGTTGATATCTTAGGGTCAAATCTCATAGGAAGAGATCTTAGTACCTTTTGAACAATTACAAATTCTTTAATTTCTTCTCCCAATCCCATGATTGCATTTATAGTTTCATCGACTCGTAAGAAATAAGAACTGCAATATTCTCATCTTCCTTCATCTTTAGTTGTTCAAACTAACCTTTGTAAGTTTGAATCTTTCTTTCTTTGACTTTTGAATCTCCTTCATAAATATTTCGAAGTTTGTCCCAAATCTCTTTAGCAGATTTACAATTTGCAACTTTGGTGAATAACGTTTCACCAAGACCATTTAGAAGTGAATTTGTGGCTTTGGAATTATTCTGACCGAGTTTCACTCCTTTGTCATTTGTTGGCGGAACTGCTGGTACTCTGTATCCATCTACAATTGATTGCCAAATTTCAAATCCCCGTGCTTGTATATATGTCTTCATCCTTATGCTCCAAAATGCATACTTATGTCCATCAAACTGTGGTATTCCATTTTTATACAAGTTGTTTCTCTCCATGATCTACCTTTCAGTGGTTAAACTGATTTCTGAAGGAACCTTCTCTAATACCGATTGTTGGACTACTGAGAAGGGGGGTGAATCAATAATAGAGAAATTTAATCATTTTTAACCATATAATCCAAGTGTTATATCAATGTAGCATTATCATCCAATAATTGTAGAGTAAATAAGAAATGAACAAATGAACAATCATACACATACACAATACACCAGTGTTTTACGTGGAAACCCAAAGCGGGAGAAAACCACTGAATGTTTTTTCTTATATGTCTTGAAGAATTACATTCATTGGAAGCATCAACTTCCTTTGTTTTCCAGCTGCAACTGGAAGGAGGCTCCAACCCCCTAGTTTCTCCTGCCACAACCTGAGGGAAGCTCCAACTCCCCAATTCTATGGCTACAACCAGAAGGAGGCTACAACCCCCTTGTTCTTTGACTACAACCAGAAGGTGGCTACAACCACATGTCCTTGCCCCGTCCAACCGCCCTAACGTATAAGTAGAATGATGGAACCATTGTCACACTATCACTTTGAGATATACTGTTGTAAACCTGTACCAATAAATCTGCACCAAAAAACATGTACCAATAAACCTGAACCATGCATCAACCTGTACCTCAACCTGTAATCAACCTGTACCATAAACAAGTGCATCAACCATGCACCAACCTATACCAAATAACCTGTAATCAACCTGTACCATAAACAAGTGCATCCAACCATGTACCAAATATGTATCAATCATATATCAACTACTCATAAACTATGACTCATCAATATGTACCAACATCATCAACTATACACCTCATGTATGTGCCAACTCATCAACTACTTGTCTCAACCATGTACCCAACATGTACCTCAACCAAAATCCCTAATCAATTTCATAATCCAAATATGATTTGTAACTCTATTATAGACCTAGTGTATATGATCACATACCTTCAAACCTTCCTTAACTTTAACAACAAGAGATTATCATTTTCATCAAACTTTTCTTTAGTCTCACATGACTAGTTTTGGATTAGTCAACAACCCTAACTTGAAATAATCATAACTATGTACTTGTAATGAGTAAATATATGAAAATAGTACACAATGTTGTTTAGTGTGTTTTATACAATTCCTTCATGTTTTACTACTTGTAAACTCTCAAAAAAGGAGTTATAGAAAAAATGGCATAGCTTGTTGAATTCTGGCTTATTCTAGAGAGCGAACTTGTAGAGAGTGCCCCGCGCGAAATATTTGTTGTATGGATATGAAAATTTTACACAGAATACTACAGACTGTAATCTAACCAACACACTTGGTCTTACTTAATTTGGATATGTTATGAAGAATTTATGACGTTTTACCCGAAACACTTGTTTTAGACTAGTTTCAGGACTAGCCACAAACCCTATTTTCCATAGAGTGTAACTCCAAAACTAAAACGACCCACAAGATGAAATTCATACCACAACTACTTGGATATGTTTTCTCAATGGAATATCAATTTCATAGTCTGAATCATTCTAGAAAAAAAATTATTGCGAAAATGGTGAGATGACTTGTAAATAACATACCTTAGAAAGCATCATCAAAAAAAATTATCCTCCCTTGAATTTCAACCTTTTTTACTTCACCTTCTCTATGAAAATTGGATTAGATATCCTTTGATTACCTTAGTCACCTGTAGATATTCAATATGCTCAAGTGTGATTTTAAAATGAGAGAGCCTTGCCTCTTATTTATACTTTCATGTAGCTTCCTCAAGGGGTTACCTTTTAACCATCTTAACTCACTTTCGTTATTTTAGGGTTAACCAGCTTCTAACCACTTGTCCAATTAGTAATTTATCCATTAAATTTATTATTTAATAATTTATTTTGTATCCACTTTGACTTATAGTACACTCATCACTTCACTTTACCTCAAGGGGTTACCTTCTAACCATCTTAAACCACTTTCCTTATTTTAGGGCTAACCCACTTCTAACCAGTTTTCAACTTAGCAATTTCTCCATTAACTTTATTACTTAAATAATTTATTTTGTATTCACTTTGAATTATAGTACAATAATAACTTCACTTTATTATTTACCTTCTAAAAATCTCTTAAACCACTTTGACTACTTTGACCTTTTGGGGCTTCTAGATGACTCATGAGGGTTCTCCAACTTCACATGGCCATAACTCTCTAACCGTGAGGAGTTATGTGACATTCCACATACCAATGGAAATGACATGACATGTACTATCCATATAGAATAGTATTACCTACAAATATATCAAAACTCATAATGTTATCCATAATAAAAACTTGGGTCCATTACCCAAACTTGGGTTCTCCAACTTCCTTCAAGGGTTGATATCAATGACAACCAACCTTAATCAACCAATGGTACCGAAATTTGAATGATTTTTATGGAAATGAAGGACAATGAAGTTGCAAGTAAGTGTTAAGTTTCTTTCTTAAGCTATTATTATTAATCCTGGGGTCAATAGTAATTATTACAATTATAACAACAACATAATAAGGATCTTACTGAAAGAAACAAGATCACAGAGTACACAAACATTTATCCTAGAAAACCCTCAAGGGGAAGAAAACCCAACAAAACTTATTTAATATAGATTCAATAACCAAGTACAGTACCAGAAGAACTCTCTCTCTACGAGAGACAAACTACCATGATGCTAGACCATAAAATAACCAATGAACTATAGCCAATCCAATGCCAAGACAATAAACCAAACACTAGAGAATATCCTCTCCCAAGCAATGTGTCTATCTCTCTTCCTTCTTCCGGCAACTGGTAACTGCAGCTTCCTTCAATACTTGCGCACTAGATGAGTGAGCTGAGTGAGTGAACAAATGAGGCGCTGGCTTCCTTTATTTATACAAATTGTCAAGCACTGAAAGGAGGTGTCTCTTCACTGGTAGGGACGACTTCTCTTTCTGGGTAGTTAGAACCACTTTAATTTTCCCGGGGGCCGACTTCTTAACTTGCATATTACATTTAGGATTTGACCAATCCGCAAAGGGGGATAAGAGTATTCTTTGCAGTTACACAATATTTCAACAGTCCCTCTTAACAAGAAGGATATTCTTTATCTTTCGACAGGTCACTGGATGCCATCATCAACTGAACAATATCATCTGGGAAATATCATCAACTAGATAATCATCATCAACTGGAAAAGAACATCAAGTGGATAACATCATCAACTGGGAATCATCATCAACTGGGTAACAACATCAACTGGATAACAGGAGGCATCAATATAATCCACTTGGTCATATGGCATCACGATCACTGGCTGGTTCTCCATGAATCCATATTAAAGAAGTTTTGTTCTCTTTATCTTCGCGTAGAAGATACTCTTTCTTTATTTCATCTTCATGCATAAGATACTCTTTCTTATCTTCACACATAAGATATCTTATCTTCATAGAATATATATTATCTTCACACAAAATATATTCTATGAGTTTTTCCATTTCTTTTATGTTCTCCCTTCTCTTGTAGTCATCTATCTCACCCATTCATTGGGGAGGACTACTACGATAGATTCACTCCTAGTCATCCCACATGAACTAGAGAAGCTAAGATGCTAGCCTGAGCAAGACTAGACTCCCTTTCCATGATCCACATAGGATCACGACACAAACCTCAAGAGCCAACTAACCATTCCACATGGTAAAGGTTTGTGTTTTAGGCTACTCAATCCTTGGCCAGAGGATAGTATCTGCTTGCTGCCCCTTGGAGAAACATCCACACTCCTCTCTACAAGGGTTGTCACACCCTTCTCTATGAGGGTATTCTAGCATGTCCCTAGAGTATCCAAAACTCAACACTTGGACAGAGGCCAACCTTGGAAAATTTCTCATTTCCCTTCTCTACGAAGGTCTGTTCTCTTTTCCTTCTCTATGAAGGTCTACCTATGGGATTTCTCATTCCTTCTCTATGAAGGTCTAGCTATGGGATCTAAGAAAATCTCTTGTGGTCCAAAATATTTCCATGGTATAATACCATGCTACCCATCTGTTGGGCACCATCCATCTACTGGATAACTTTCATCTTGATCAAAATATCTCATTAATCATCCACTGAGTAAATTGTTCCATGGATCCCTGCTCTCCTAACTGCACCAAATCACGATCCTCCATTTTGAACTCAGAGACATAGCTCCCTCTTTCACCAAACTAAGAGCTTCTTTAACTATGTAACATCTAATAATCATCATCCTTGAAGTTCTCTTTTGTAATATACTGGGTGCCTTGTTGAGTTCGAACATTTCTTTCTTTCTAACTTCATACTGGATCAACCTACTCCCTCTGAATCTATAAGAACGGTACTAGAGCAATCAACTATATCCGAGTGTCCATCTTTCTCTTCATATTGAACATTTATGTTCTGCATCTTTAGGATCCTCCTGCTCCTATATGAATATTGGATACTGTCTGGTTCTTACTGACTGTCCCCATATCATAAGTCCTTCTCATGTTGTCTAAATTCTGCAAGTTAAGGCATAAGTTCTTTCTTCCGAGACCTGTAAACTTACTTACAATATTCTTTCTAAGATATGTCACTTATCCAGTCAGTCAGTAACAATAAGTTGTATTCAAATAAAACTATATCATGATTTCTGTCAGAGTAATACACATATTTTCTTAAGCAAAACTTGTTCAACCATGTACACATCTGAAACCCTAATAAGACTTTTGAACTCTTTTTCACTCTAGCTATGAAATTACCAAATTTTCCCTTCTTATCATAGCTAAACACATACCTTTGTCACTCTCATGAGTGATCATACCTGAAATAAATATTTTATCTCTTTTTTTATCGTCTTCTTTGATACTTCATAAATATGCATATACACTTAATTAAAACGAGGTTAATTAACATTCTCACAAAAATCTAACTTGTAATGATAAAGTATTAAAGTAAACAAGATACTAAAAATAAACATGAATACTTATCTTTTGTTTTTGTGTGGGGAGGCTCCACAAACTCCACCATTTGCTATCTTTCTTCAGATCAACTATCTTCAACTTAAAGTACATAATCCTCAATTTCTACTAAATATTTCTTTGAGGGAGGACATTCTTCTTCCTCTACCACATGTGCTTGATGCTTTCTTTTCCATTTTCCTTGAGGGCAGTCATAGGAAAAGTGTCCCAACTTTTGACAGTTGTATCATCTGATCTTTGAAATATCTTTCTTCTTATCTGGAACTCTTACGGAGCTACCTTCTTTATTGTTCTTCCTGGATGAAATTCTTCTGTTATTTTGAACTATAAGAGATTTCTCTTTGACAACAATTAATTTATTCTATTGGTATGCAAGTCTAGATTCTTCGTGTGTGCAATCTGCCCATAACTTATCAAACTTGGTTAACTTGCTTCTTGCACACACTCCTTGTACAAAAGGAATCCAAAATGTTGGAAACCCATTTAGGGTTGTGATTACAATGTCTTTGTCACTAATGACATCTCTAATAGCTGCAAGCTGATCTCTAATCTGATAAATTCTCATAAAATAGGATGAGACATATTCTGAGTTTTTCATCTTCCTATTACGAAGTTGATTTCTTAAGGAAAGATTCCAGCTAATGTCTTTGTTTTCATATAACCTGTTGAGTTCTTCATACATTTTCCTTGCTATCTGTAGTTTGGAAATATGAGGGATCAAGTGATCCTTTACTGAATCTGACACGATTCTCTTTTCTTTCTTTTCATTCTTCTTATTCTTGGACTTTTGCTCTTCTTCATCTGGTTCTGGTACACCCACTATAACATGTTCTAGGATATCATTCTCGTCTAGAATCATCTGCAACCTATGCTTCCAAGATATGAAGTTTCCATATCCTTCCAGCCTATCTTCTACCCTCATATCGATAGCCATTCTTTCTTACAGTAGAAACCCTAGCCCTTCGGGCTATAGAAATAATAGAAAAAAAAAATTCTTGGATATGAAAACTGAACTCACCAAAATATGCGTTGGACTAAGGCGAGTATGTTGGTATAGTTAGTTTACAAAAATTCCAATTTCTGACCCTTGAAACTGGACCTGCGAAATTCTGGACTACAGCTTTCTGGTTCTAGTTCTGGTTCTGGTTTTCTGGTTTTCTAGTACCAAGTCAAACTAGGGTTTGAATTTCCTGGAGTTTTTCCCACTGAAAATCTTCGATTCTTGTGCCAAAAGATGCGCCTAGGAAGGGCACAATTCCCAATGTGGTTTGCAGCAAAAATTCCAAATATTCAACAAACCCTAATTTTTGAATCCCGACAAAACTAAAGACTGAATCTATGACAATGCTCTTTCAGGCCTGCTCTGAAACCATGTTAATTTTATTTCTAAAGATGTTATTATTATTCCCAGGTTCAATAGTAATTATTACAGTTATACCAACATCATAATAAGGATCTTATTGAAAGAAAAAAGATCACAGAGTACACAAGCATTTATCCCGGGAAATCCTCAAGGGGAAGAAAACCCAAAAAAAGTTATTTAATATAGATTCAAAAACCAAGTATAGTATAAGAATAAATCTCTCTCTACGAGAGACAAACTACCATGATTCTAGACCAGAAAATAATAAAAAAACCATAGCCAATCCAGTTCCAAGACAATAAACCAAACACTAGAGAATATACTCTCCTAAGCAATGCGCCTCTCTCTCTTCCTTCTTTCGAAAACTGGTAACTACAACTTCCTTCAATACTTTCGCACTAGATGAGTAAGCTGAGTGAGTGAACAAATGAGGCATTGGCTTCCTTTTTTATACAAACTGACAAGCACTGAAAGGAGGTGTCTCTTCACTGGCAGGGTTGACTTCTCTTTCTGGGTAGTTAGAAACACTTTAATTTGACTGGGGTCCGACTTCCTAATTTTCATATTACATTTAGGATTTGACCAATCCACAAAGGGGGATAAGAATATTGTTTGCAATTACACACTATTTCAACAGTAAGACTATCATAGATGGATAGTACTCGTTGTGTCGTTTCCTTGATATGTGGAATACCATGTGGTTCCTCATGGTTAGGGAGATATGACTTTGTGAAGTTGGAATCTCCAAAGAATGGTCAAGAAGCCCCTAGTTGGTTACAAGTCTTTAATGAAAGGGTAAAGTGGTTGTAATAATAAACCCCTAAAATAAGGAAAGAGGTTACCTAGAACAAGGATAAATACACCTCAAGAGTCTCTAATTTGGACACACACACTTACATTGAATATATATATTAAGAATGTTATGGTCTATATTTTGGAAAATCTATTAGTGAATCTGAGGTTAAATATGGTGGCATTTTTCAGAGGCAGCGAAGGAGTCTAAAGGAGCGAAAGTTTCGAAGTTGAAAAAAACTGGAAACCCTATTTTTCTGAGGTTATACGTGGGTTGCATAAGGACAGGTCACATACATATGAAAGTTGCATAAGGATAGGTTGCGTACATACACATGTTGTAGGTGGACAGGTCACGTATGTGAGGAAAATGTTTGAAAAAGAATGTACGATTGGGTTGCAACAAGGTTTTATGGTACAACACAATTGCTACAGGATCTGAGATACTATTCTTAAGGTTTTCATGAGTAAATGTATGTCTTTTATGCATTTGTTTGAGACTTGTATTTTGGATAGTATGGTAAATGCTTAAGGGATGTCTTGGAGGCCCTTGATGGTACATTATTGCATATGGCTGAGGTGATATTGTTACTTGCTTGAGAAATACTCTCCGTACTTGATATATGGTTGTTATGGTTCATTGTTAGAGGCATATCTTTGTGATATTTGCATATACTTGAGGCTTATATTATGGTACATGGCATGATTGAGAGTGATATGGTATATGGTTGAGACACTTGTTATGGTGCATGGTTGATACATGGTATGGTACAGGATTGGTACGTGGTATAGTGTTTATGTACATGGTTTATGTGCATGATTGGCACATTGATCCGGATGGATCTAGGGAACATCACAAAAGTTTCAGAAGTGTCTCAAGAGGCCCAGAATGGTCTTAGCGGGCAGAGAAAGGGAAAAATTCAAAGTTCCCAAAACTCAGTGGAAATGGCATGATCGCAAAGAGTGTGTCACAAGATTTGCAACAGTGCAAACAAATCGTCAAATAGAGTTACAGATTGAAAGATATTCGCGGTCAAAGTTTGGTCAACCTAGCCCAGTCAGCATGGATGAGTCAGCATCTGTACTGCTGACGTCATCATATGTATGGATGATGTCAAAATCCATGCAACACACATGGTAGGAGCATGAAGGTGACACTGGCATGCTGACATCATCATAATGTCATCATGATGACCTGGAAGCACAAGAGGTTGCCACATGTCACCCATATTTGGCGTTTTCAGGTCGATCCGTGGACCAATCGGATCGTGCCACGTGGAAGTTCGTACAATGATGTGGTGGATGATGTGGTAGTCTGTTCATGCTGACGTGGTAGTCTGTATAGTGATGTGGCAGTCCATACAGGATGACGTGGTAGTCCGTACAACTGTCGTGGCAGGTACAGTCAACAACTGTGTGGCAGGTGACCAAACAACAGTGGACCAATAGATGGGTGCCACATGGCCCAATCAGAGGGAACCACGTGGCACTCCCGAAATGCCCAATGAGGGCATGTGACCAAATTTGCAAAAAAACATATAATAGCGGACCCCGCCAAATCTGGCGAAGGTCCCGCCAGATCTGGCAGTTTTTCCAAAATTAGACCCACCGCCAAATAGAATATGACAACCAACCCTTCTACTAAAATTAATGGTGGTTACATCCACTCCACCAAACTTAGCAGCAAGTCCACCATATCTGGCAGTGGTCCGATAAATCTGGTAGAGTTTTTAAACGGGGGGATGGTTGTAACAAATGCGCCAAAAGGGAGGCCCGCGGGTTTGACCCTAGGACCTCCCCCAACAACGTACACCTTAACATAGCCTCCGATAACCACTAGGACAAACGACCACATTGTTTAATCCGCCCCAATTTTACTTTAAGAACTGAACTTCGCTAATGCACGAGGAAGAAGGAGGAGCGCACTAGTCCATATGAGGCCATACTGAGCATGAATTCAATGCAAATTCCTATACATTAATTACAGACTTGCACGTGGATTGAGGCAGAGGTCCAGAGGAGGCCTGAGAGTGCATGTGTCTGATGGAGACGATTTGACAGTAGTTTTTAGGTAATTCGGCAATGTGAATCCAACGGGGAGGTCTGTTTTTGTAGTAGAGCTTCAGATTAGCAAGATAAGTTCTAGAGAAGACAATGTAATCATGCTTTTCATTATGATGTTTTGTCATTAAATATAGCAACATAACATGCGTGTTACAGGTCTGAAGGAGCGTGGAGAGGCTACAGTAAGGAAACATGACCAACTTATTCCTTCTATATTTTATTTTCTTCTCTTCTTCCACATAAAACCAATCAGTTACATGTGTCAGAGAGATTGTGGCACTTGCATGATAAGTGGCCAATGAAGCAGTTCTAAATCTAGTGGTTTCAGGATCTTTGTATGGGCTGTATATTTATGCTTGGATCTAAGCATCATATCTAAGGCACTTGATGGCTCCATGATGATGGGGATCATATTTTATTCTTCCTCTTTTTATGTATTGAGTATGTGGGAATGATGTCCATGTCAGCATCATGGATGCCTCATGAGCATGAGAACTTGTGAATCTTGTATACATTCTTTATCACATTCCGATCTCTTATTTCCATCACCGAAAAGGGACTTTGGCCTTACAACTTGTAAAGGAGAGACATCATTATAGCGAGGAGAATAAAAGCGGTCAGGATTTGGAGAATGACCCAGATATGTAGCCCACATCGGGTGAACTCCGTTATCAAGGGAAGTGTCATATCTCTTATGTGTATTTTGTCCCGATGTTTACTTTCATGAATTTCCACACATAGCCGAGTAAATGGAAGCATGACATATAACACACAAGGAATCTACAAAGACTTTAATTCAATTTGGATTCAAGCTCATAAGACTTCAACTTTACCTTTAATTGCAAATAGATCAAGTAAAATGATCTATAAATGACCCTTTTGAAGGAGTGACAGAATCAACCAATTATTGGAAAATTATCACCCCTAGGTTCATATCACACATGGTATGATATATGATATAATACATGGTTGGAACATGGTATGGTATAGGTGTTGATGATACAGGTTTGGTGCATGCTTGATGCACTTGTTATGGTACTTGGTTGATGGTACAGGTTGAGGTGCATGATTGATGCATGATTTGGCACAGGTTGAGGTGCATGGTTGATGCATGGTTTGGTACAAGTGTTGGTAAATGGTTAATGCACTTTTTTTGGTATAGGTTGTGGTACATGATTGATATTTGGTATGGTATAGGTTGATGGTTTGGTACATGGTTGAGACACATATCTTGTGATGGTATGTTGGTGATATTGGTACATGTTTTGTAGAGGCATGTGTTGGTGATGTTGGATGTCCAGTTGAGAGGTGTACTTGGTTTATGATCCATGTGAGAGAATTTGGTTGAGTATCAATGATAGTGAAAAGTTGGATATAGTGACAAGTTGACATGTTACAAGTTGATGTGACAGTGGAAGTGACATTGGCGGTGACAGTGACAGTGGCAGTGATTACGGTAGTGACAGTTGGCCTACACTTATATTTCAGGGAGGCAGGACTGGGCAAGGAAAGGGGGTTGTATCCTCCTTTCATTTGGAGCTGGAGAATCAAGGAGTTGGAGATTCGTTTAGGTTGGAGCCTGAGAATCAGGGGGTTGTAGCCTTCTTTTGGTTGGAGCCAGAGAATTCATGGAGTTGTAGCTTCCTTCAGGTTGGATCCTGTAAATAGGGGGTTGTAGCCTCCTTCTAGTTGTAGCTGGAGAATTGGGAAGTCGGTGCTTCCTATGAATGAATTCTTGATATATATAAGAAAGCATTCCATGGTTTTCTCCCATTTTGGTTTCCATGTAAATACTGGTGTATTGTGTTCTTGATGTGATGTTGATGTGATTATTATTATGATTACATTCTTATGATATATATATTGAATGAAATCATATATGATACATTGATGATAAACTATTGAACATTGTCGATAAAGTGAAGGAATATATATTTTGGTTAAAAGTGGTATAAAGGGTTCATATTGATTCACCCCCCCTCTAAGTATTCCAACAGTATGGTTGGCACAAGCATCTTTATTCTTGTCGATAGTTTACCTTCTTTTTTATTCCAATATTTTTTTTGAAAAAATTGCCAACCTTTATTTATTAGGACGAGATAGGATTTAATCTTGCACTTCCTTTGCTTGCATATCGAAGTTTACGAACACCAGATTGATAATTAAATGTCCATAAATTAGAATATATTTTGATTGACATTGATGACGTGTAATGTGAAGTTTCACCATTAGATGCCTATGGAATGATGTTTGGTAGCACATAATTGTGGGATATGGATGCTACCTTCCACAGGAGAGAAAACATATATTGCTTGGTCAAGGGTGGCAAGGAATACTTTGTCAAAGCATGAAAAGGAGAGAGAGAATAACTCCTCTAGCAAAACAATAGGGGCAGACAAGAAAGAAACAAGAAACATTTTTCAATAACGGAGTCGTGGATATGGAGGAGAGAATAGAGGCCATGTGCTTCCATATCCTTAATGGTCTAGATTTTGGGGACCAAACTCTTGAAAATGGGGAGGTGTGATCCAATTTGGATGCTTGCAAACAAAACAAAACAAAAAAAACTTTGTAAACTTTGTAATAAGCATTTAATTGTTTTTATCAAAATTGAAAAAATGTCCAAATTTTACTTGGAAGTTGAAACAAACCATTTTGATGGTTGGCCTTCAAAGGAAACCCATTGAAAATGAAGGTTGTGATGAATAAGGACATCAATGGGGGATATTCAAAGAGAACTTGGGAAGATTGAAGGGTAGTAACAGAGACAATATATTGAAGAGTGAAAACTTCTTTAAGATCAAAGGATGAAGGAGTCAAGGAGCCTATACACGATGAGTGTTGGCCCTTGACCAAGTTTTGAGGAACACTTGGTCATATTTGACCATTTTTGGGACTTCGACAGCTTGTCAAAGATGGAGCGCAACACGAAGCAGAAATCGTGGAAGCTAGACCCCTTTTTGGGTCCTTTTTGGGTTTTGCGTTAATGTAATGGGGAAGGGATGTCATCCCATGGGTTCACCCACACTTAGGCCCACTTTTGTAATGTATAAATAGATAGGAAATGTAAGAAATAGTAGAAGTTGTTTCTTAGTGCACTTGGTGATTGCTTAGTGCAAGTTGGCTAAAGTTCTAAGAGTTGGATCTGTGTGATCAAGTATTGTAAGGCTTTGTGCATTTTGTGTAAGACTTGCAGAGTTGAGTGCAAGTCCCTGTGAGAGACTGTAGAAGGCTTTGTGCTGTAAGGCAAGGAAGAAGGATCTAGCGAGCTGTGCAGATATTTTGTCTTGTGCGTAGTAAGGTTTGGAGGCTTTGTATTGTAACCGATTGAAGACATTAATAAAGAAGAAGACTTTGTGGACGTAGCCCCAGGGTGGGGGTGAACCACGGTAAATCTGTGTGTTGTGCTTTATGCCTCGACTTGATATGCTTGTCTCTTGCTTTTCTAAGTGCTTTGATGTGTTTACATAGATATATTTATGCTTTGTGCTTATGATCTATGAATGAATGTTAGCTCTGATATGTATGAGTATGCTTAGTGTTGATCTACAGGATCTTATCTGTTTACTGTTACTAAGTGCTGAAAGATCTTAGATCTAAGCAAATGTTGCGATGCTCTGTGTTATCTTAGAAGTATAATAAGACTGAATATTGATGAAGATTAACTGCTAAGTGCTCTATTAAGTGTTAGAAACTCAGGTATGTGTCCCAACTAAGGTTGCAGACATCTGAGTCCTGCAACCAACCCTGCCTCTACCTTGGGTGAGACTTCATCTTCTTCGTAGGTGTTGCCAAAAGGGCTGGTAGTTAGGGTTTTGTTAGTGCGTTGTTGTAGCGTTGAACCCTGGGTCTGCCCCTGTGCCAAAAAATGGTTCCATTGCCGAGACTTGAAACTGTGATTGTTGGGAACTAAGCAGAAGAAGCTTTGTGCAAAGATTCATCCTGAAATTGTAAAAGCTCTGTGCATGGATCTATGCCCTAGTGTGCAGTGATCCACTTGATCTAAAAAGATCTTTGTTGAAGAAGGAAGAACAGATCTGAAGGAAAGAAGCCATATCTGCAATAAAAGAGGTTGATACTGAAGAAAAGAAGTAAGATCTGTAAGCTTTGTGCTCCGATAAAGGTAAGAATAGTCAAAAGTTCTTAGATCTGGAAGATTTGTGCCCTGTAGAAGTAAACGAGGTGAAATTTTTTGTTTCTAAAGTATGGATTTAGGTATGCTTGATAGATTTTTTCCTAGCTTGAAAACTAGGGCATTATTAGATGAAAGAACATTTGATATGAAAAGATCTAATAAGAATAATGATAGATATGTTATACCTATGCATAGAAAGAATTTTTGGACTAACCAATGGATGCAGGATCCTAGAAAGAAATTTTTGCAGGTTCGCCATTATGATCCTAGCACGCAGTATAAGAAAAGTTGGGGATCATTGAAGAGAAAGAGAGGATTAACTCTTTGTTACAGTTGCATAAGACCAGGACATCTTGCTAAGGAATTCCCTGGGAGAAACCCTAGTTGCTTATATTGTAAGGCTATGGACCATGAAGTACTGGATTTCCCTAGAATGATTGCTAGACTTGAAAATATGAATAGAGAGCAAGCAAACCCTGAAGGAGATCAAGAGACTAAGATTATAGAAGAACCCCAGAAAGAATCAAAGATTATGTTGTTGAAAATGAAAGAACCCCTGGATGAACATAAAGATGCCAGTTTGTCAGAGATCTTCAAAGAAAAGGAGAAAATCGAAGTAAGAATAGGAGACTTCAACATTGAATGTGCTCTGGATGAAGGAACACAGATGAACATTATGATAGAAAGTACTTGGGAAACCCTAGGAAGGCCTGCTATGGTTCCTTCACTAGGAAAAATAGGATTGTTTAAAGGAAAAATGGTAACCCTATGTGGTAGGATTACCCGGATAGCTATGAGTACCCATGGAGCTTCGACGGAGGAAGAATTAAAAGTTAATAAATTTATTGAGGACTATGCCCCATTTCCAGCTTTGTTAGGCAAGATTTGGATTGAAAAAGACCATATCTAAAGAAAAGAAGAAAATGAAGCCCTAGAACAAAAGAAGCAAGAACTCATAGAATTTATGACTAGAAAGATCACTTACTTGATGGAAGAACAAGAGAACAGATCTAAGCTATTAAAGACTAGGGACTTGGATGTCGAAGCTATAAGCGCATTAGAGGAACCACAGAAGACCGAAATGCCTAATCCATATGATGAAGGTGTATTACCCTTGGATCTGAAGAAAGAATCTTAGCATCATGAAGTGACTATGTCGAGAGAAGATAAGGATCAGAATGAAAAAAGGATGACCGAGACGAACCTCACTGGGAAGAAGGCTAGGAAGCTAAGTAAGAAGAGAGCGAACATCGAAAAGTTACAGAAGATTCCATAGGGAACTTCGCAGAAGGAAAAATCATAAGAATTGAGCTTCGTCGGGATACCAGAACAACGATATATGGCACTTCTCCGTGGCGAATAAATATAGTCGTTGGACCGATATACCCATTCGAATTCCACCTCGAACGAGCAAAAAAGAATTAAAAGATCACTACCAGACCATTGGACCATGCCATAACGAATGGATCAACGTTCATGAAAGATTCATACCCGTTGCAAGCAAACCATTGATGAATTTCCTATTTAGCTCGCTGCGCCGTGCCCGAAGAACACTTTTTCCAACTGAGAAATCGAAGCCCATAGAACTAGTGATTGTCTACAGTGATCATTGCAAGCAGATTGTTCATCCTAGTGCATCATTTTGAGATCATCGTGACCCCGATTATCTTTCCCGAGTGCATATGTCCTATGAGCTCACCAAACTTGAGGAATCTTTCACAGAGGTCCTTATTGAGTTAATGACTGAGAGAACCATGTTGGAAAGAAGAATGTCCACCAGATTCCAAGCATCATCGATGGGAGAAGTGCAAGCCTCCCCGTCGACTGCTCGAGCAGGAACATCTCGAGCCGACACAAAAAGAAGAACTAAGCATACGGATGACATAGCCAACGCGAAGTTAGTGCCATCCATCCTACCAGCTTACATACCCCCTCTGAGAGGTGAGATTAACAGGGACAGTGTCCCTAGATACTTTGAATACACCCTAGTCACTGCATACCTACCGAAAGGAGTGCACACCTACCACACAGATCAAGACAAGGTTATAGCGTTGAAGTTTTGTGACTTCAACCTGGGGGATCGTAAAGCTTACAGCATACTCGCCCTGTATAAGTAATTGCTGAGAACTAAGGGAAATAATTCGAAGCTTATCTCTCAACAATGGACGATGAACCTTGCACAGTCTACTTTTCTCAACGTTATGAAAGTACCGCACTTTGGCAGACACCAGGAGGTGAACGCTTCTGTAAAACCACTGCTAGCAAGTTACCACAGAGGATACCTGTGGTTAGATCGTCACATAAATGTTGATACGATGTTGATCAATAGGATCACCGGGCTTAGCATGCAGGGCCCTGATCCCCATGAGTACTATCCTAGAAATACCGCAGACCGCGCTCTTGTGCAGAAGATCAAATAAGCCTATGGTGATGTTGAGAAAGGCGCGAGAGGCTACAAGGTAGCTTCCATTGAAAGTGGCGCAGTGCACCTCGCATGCCAACTGATTGCAGGGAAGTTGGTACACAAGAGTCAAACAACACAAGTATCTGGCTTTGTAGTTGACCTCGCAGGAAAGTGCACCGAGGGACTACAGATGAACTAGGCGAAGTACCTGGTGAATCAATTGGAGATTGACTGCAGAGAAGCCCGGGATCAGGGGCACGAATTCCATTTTAGCTGGCTCCTGATACTGATCGATTTTGTTGCATGGGAGCTACCGGAAGGTGCAACCTTCCCGGACCTGGACCCCTTTGAGCCACTATCCATGAAGTTCAGTACATTATGGTACTCGAACGACATGAGCAAGCAATGGTAATCGAATGTCGTTTTACACACATACTACAACCAATTGAAAGAATCCATAAGGAGCGAACCACGCATAACCCCGAACACTTTACAAAGATTTCAACCTCTAATAAAGTTCAACGTGGACTGCCACTTTATATACCTAACCCCACGCGCTGATGAGCACCAGGAACAACTTCAGTCCTATTATAAGCTGACAGAGGAAGCCCTAGAAGAGATCACCAAAGAATGGTCGGCGTACCTTCTTGTTCCAGCAGACCCCACAAAAATTTTCAACATTGATAGCCTCAGAACTACACAGGATACACCTAGGCCCAGTAAGACAAAGAAAGAAAATTCGACGAAGAAGAATGAAGAAGTCCAGGATGTTGACAACCTATCTATAAGGACGACTTCCATTACACCAGATGAAGCAGGTGATGATGAAGAAGGTACAAAAACCTAGAGAGTCGAAGTACCATCGCCTTGGGACGAAGAAGACTCATCAAAGAAAAGGAAGTTCTCACCTCTGAAATATTCCTCCAGAAAGAAACCAAGAACCCCTGTAACCATGATGTGAACTTCCCTCACGTTGGATGATTTTTATTTCATTGTTGCAGCGGTCAATGATGCTTCAAAGGATATCATAGAGAAGCAGGAGGCGAAGCAGGAACAAATGTATAGCCAGATTGAGATCGCACTCCAAGGAGTACAACAAGCACTCCAGTCTAGTCGAGAAACCTTTACTGCACCTCTTCCAGAAGGAACAACAGAAGCAAGAGATGAATTAGTTCAGCTCCACAATATTGTTGATACAGTCGAAGTATGCCTTTGACGTGCTCAGGAAGAAAAAGAGCAGGCCACCTAGACCCTAAAGAAAGCACAAGAGGGACTTACTGAACAACGTCGAACCGCACAACATGAGAAGAATTCTCTCCAAACAAAATTTGAAGAAGACAGGGTGAAGATCCAAAAAGAGAAAGAGCAGCTACTCGCAAAGTAGATAGGAATTGAAGAAGCAGTCAACAAAGCATTTCGTTCTGTGACCGGCTTAGAGTAGAAGTCTGAAGAGCCCATAGAGCGCCAAGTGATGAAGCTGGCTGAAGTTATTCAGCAACTTCAACAAAGGGTCATGGAAATAGAGCTTCAGACCATACCATAGACTCTGCAAGAAGTGCGTGACCAGTGAGAATTGAATGCTCAGAACACAATCGAAAGGATTAAAACACTTGTTGTAGAATGTAAACAACTAAGTAGCAGAATCACGCAGATATATGAACAACTATCTGAAGACCCAGAGTTGAAGAAACTGGAGTCCCAACTCCAGGAATCAAAGCAACAAGCTGATACAGTACAGGCGTAGCTCAAGCTCCTGTCACCCATTGAGAGGATGAAGAGATCCCAGGAACAATGCACTTCCCAACAACTCATTCTTACCACACAGAACAGAGTGATGGAAGTCACCCAGAAACTCCAGCCAAGCCAAGAGGCGACCTACCTATTGTTTGAAGAAATTGAAGGCCAAGGAAAACTAATTGAACAAGTAGTTGCTACAATCGAGCAACAACTAGAAGGACCTATCAGCGAAGTAGTTGTTCAGAAGTTTGTTGAGAAAGAAGCAATAGCACAGAGACAAGTCGAAGCGTCTCGAGACCTTTGAGGCAGAGTTACCTAAACCTGAGTGACTCGGGATGAGTCACAGGTGAGTGTTGGGGGTCTGTTGGCCCTTGACCAAGTTTTGAGGAACACTTGGTCATATTTGACCGTTTTTGGGACTTCGACAACTTGTCAAAGATCGAGCGCAACGCGAGGCAGAAATCGTGGAAGCTAGACCCCTTTTTGGGTCATTTTAGGGTTTTGGGTTAATGTAATGGGGAAGGGATGTCAGCCCGTGGGTTCACCCACACTTAGGCCCACTTTTGTAATGTATAAATAGATAGGCAATGTAATAAATAGTAGAAGTTGTTGCTTAGTGCACTTGGTGATTGCTTAGTGCAAGTTGGCTAAAGTGATAAGAGTTGGATCTGTGTGATCAAGTATTGTAAGGCTTTGTGCATTTTGTGTAAGACTTGCAGAGCTGAGTGCAAGTCCCTATGAGAGACTGTAAAAGGCTTTGTGATGTAAGGCAAGGAAGAAGGATCTAGCGAGTTGCGCAGATATTATGTCCTATGCGCAGTAACGTTTGGAGGCTTTGTGTTGTAACCGATTGAAGACATTAATAAAGAATAATACTTTGTGGGCGTAGCCCCAGGGTGGGGGTGAATCATGGTAAATATGTGTGTTGTGATCTATGCCTCGACTTGATATGCTTGTCTCTTCCTTTTCTAAGTGCTTTGATGTGTTTAGATAGATATATTTATTCTTTGTGCTTATGAGCTATGAATGAATGTTAGCTATGATATGTATGAGTATGCTTAGTGCTGATCTACAGGATCTGATCTGTTTACTATTACTAAGTGCTGAAAGATCTTAAATCTAAGAAAATGTTGTGATGCTCTGTTCTATCTGCGAAGTATAATAATATTGAATATTGATGAAGATTAACTACTAAGTGCTATGTTAAGTGTTAGAATCACAATTCTGTGTCCCAGCTAAGGTTACAGACATCTGAGTCTTGCAACCACCCCTGCCTCTACCTCAGGTGAGACTTCATCTGCTTCGCAGGTGTTGCCGAAAGGGTCGGTAGTTAGGGTTTTTTTGGTGCGTATTTGTAGCGTTGAACCTTGGGTCTGCCCCTGTGCCAACAATGAGTGAAGGTGTCTCTGAGCCATGAAAATTTGTAATTTTTCCTTTTTATAGATATTAAAAATGCACAAGATTTTTGAGAATGCATAGCTCACCCTTTGTAATGAATTTCCAGAGCATAATAAATATCCACTGGATCTAGTTTTCATTGTTGGGTTTCCAAGGTCTAATATCTATGTGCACTGTGATTCGATTTTTTCTATGACTGTTGTGATTTCTATACGAGTGAATTAATACTTTAGTTGTGTTTAATGGGATTATAATATATCTTACTCAGAAGTCAATCTCATATTAATATGGTATTTTCTTTTTTCTAGAGTCAAGCATGTTGGAATATTCACCAATAGTGAGAGGGGGGGTGAATTAATATTGAACACTTTTTACCATTTTCAATCACAATATGTAAACATTAAGTTATCAACATAAACATATAACCACATATACACAATAAACAAGAGTTTTTCATGGAAACCCAAATGGGAGAAAACCACATAATTCTTTTTAATATATATCTTGAATATTACTTTCACAGAAGCACCAACTTCCAAGATTCTCCAGCACCAACTGAAAGGAGGCACCAACCCCCTAATTTATAGAATCCGACCTGAAGGAAGATACAACTCCCTAAATTATCTAACTCCAATTGGAAGGAGGCTCCAACCCCATTATTTACAGGTCCCAACCCGAAGGAAGCTACAACTCCCTGTATTCTCCAACTCCAACTAGAAGGATGCTCCAACCCCTATTTTACAGGCTCCAACCTGAAGGAAGCTACAACTCCTTGTATTCTCTATCACCAACTAGAAGGAGGCTCCAAACCTCTAGTTTGCAGGATCGAACATGAAGGAAGCTACAACTCCCTGTATTCTCCAACACCAACTAGAATGAGGCTCCAACCCACTATTCTATAGGATCCAACCTAAAGGAAGATACAACTCCCTGTATTCTCCAACACCAATTGGAAGGAGGCTCCAACCTCCTTTCCTTGCCCCTTCCTTCCTCTATGAAATATAAATGGAGACTCAACCTATCATTGTTACTATCACTGATACTGATACTTCATCATCATAAAAAATCAACCTGTCACTAATACTAATACATCATTGTCATCATCAAAACCTGTCACTTTAATTGTCACTGATACTGTTACATCACCATCATCATCAAAACCTGATTCCACTTAGAAATTCGGTCCACATAAACATCCTAGGTCCACATGTGTCCACATATAATCCCCAACATCACTTCTTAAATTTATCTCAAACGCCTAATTGGGACAAGTTTATGGATTAGTCACAAACCCTAACTTCCAACAAGTATAACTCTGTCCCTGTAATGAATCAATGTCTGAAATTGATACCCAATATTTTTCGCTAGCTTCTATGAAATTTCTCCAAGTTTTGTTCCTTGAATCATCATTGAAAAGAATATATAGTGAATATGGCAGACCTTCCTGAATTATGGCCTATTCTGGAGAGAGAGATTGTACAACATGCCACACACTCAATATTTGATATCTGATTCTAAAATTCAAAGAAAACATACTATAGACTGTATTATTTTCAATGCAAATGGTCTCATAGAATTTGGTTCCTCTATGAAGACATTATGGTTGTTTTACCCATAACACATGTTTGATACTAGTTATAGGACTAGTAAAAAACCCTATCTTCCACAGAGTGTATCTCCAAAAATACAACGACCCAAAAGCTACGATTCATACCACAGATACCTTGATATGTCTTCTTAACATACTCCAAGTTTCATTATCTAAATCATTCTATAAAAAAACGTTATAACTAAAATGGAAAGATTACCTTCAAAGAATATACCTTAGAACACATCATCACAAGACTTCACCTTCCCTTGAAATTTCTCCCTTCTTCACTTCATATTCCCTCTAAAATTCACTGCCAATATTGTGCTAAGAGATCACAATATTGAATGATGAAAACGAGAGGTTCTTAATTTGTATTTATACTTTTCCAAGAACCTCCTTTTCTTTTTTTAGGTCCGACCTATAACTTCTTGTTTGTAACAACTTTTCTTCTTTACTTGAATTTAGGGCCAACTTGTAACNTATGTGCACTGTGATTCGATTTTTTCTATGACTGTTGTGATTTCTATACGAGTGAATTAATACTTTAGTTGTGTTTAATGGGATTATAATATATCTTACTCAGAAGTCAATCTCATATTAATATGGTATTTTCTTTTTTCTAGAGTCAAGCATGTTGGAATATTCACCAATAGTGAGAGGGGGGGTGAATTAATATTGAACACTTTTTACCATTTTCAATCACAATATGTAAACATTAAGTTATCAACATAAACATATAACCACATATACACAATAAACAAGAGTTTTTCATGGAAACCCAAATGGGAGAAAACCACATAATTCTTTTTAATATATATCTTGAATATTACTTTCACAGAAGCACCAACTTCCAAGATTCTCCAGCACCAACTGAAAGGAGGCACCAACCCCCTAATTTATAGAATCCGACCTGAAGGAAGATACAACTCCCTAAATTATCTAACTCCAATTGGAAGGAGGCTCCAACCCCATTATTTACAGGTCCCAACCCGAAGGAAGCTACAACTCCCTGTATTCTCCAACTCCAACTAGAAGGATGCTCCAACCCCTATTTTACAGGCTCCAACCTGAAGGAAGCTACAACTCCTTGTATTCTCTATCACCAACTAGAAGGAGGCTCCAAACCTCTAGTTTGCAGGATCGAACATGAAGGAAGCTACAACTCCCTGTATTCTCCAACACCAACTAGAATGAGGCTCCAACCCACTATTCTATAGGATCCAACCTAAAGGAAGATACAACTCCCTGTATTCTCCAACACCAATTGGAAGGAGGCTCCAACCTCCTTTCCTTGCCCCTTCCTTCCTCTATGAAATATAAATGGAGACTCAACCTATCATTGTTACTATCACTGATACTGATACTTCATCATCATAAAAAATCAACCTGTCACTAATACTAATACATCATTGTCATCATCAAAACCTGTCACTTTAATTGTCACTGATACTGTTACATCACCATCATCATCAAAACCTGATTCCACTTAGAAATTCGGTCCACATAAACATCCTAGGTCCACATGTGTCCACATATAATCCCCAACATCACTTCTTAAATTTATCTCAAACGCCTAATTGGGACAAGTTTATGGATTAGTCACAAACCCTAACTTCCAACAAGTATAACTCTGTCCCTGTAATGAATCAATGTCTGAAATTGATACCCAATATTTTTCGCTAGCTTCTATGAAATTTCTCCAAGTTTTGTTCCTTGAATCATCATTGAAAAGAATATATAGTGAATATGGCAGACCTTCCTGAATTATGGCCTATTCTGGAGAGAGAGATTGTACAACATGCCACACACTCAATATTTGATATCTGATTCTAAAATTCAAAGAAAACATACTATAGACTGTATTATTTTCAATGCAAATGGTCTCATAGAATTTGGTTCCTCTATGAAGACATTATGGTTGTTTTACCCATAACACATGTTTGATACTAGTTATAGGACTAGTAAAAAACCCTATCTTCCACAGAGTGTATCTCCAAAAATACAACGACCCAAAAGCTACGATTCATACCACAGATACCTTGATATGTCTTCTTAACATACTCCAAGTTTCATTATCTAAATCATTCTATAAAAAAACGTTATAACTAAAATGGAAAGATTACCTTCAAAGAATATACCTTAGAACACATCATCACAAGACTTCACCTTCCCTTGAAATTTCTCCCTTCTTCACTTCATATTCCCTCTAAAATTCACTGCCAATATTGTGCTAAGAGATCACAATATTGAATGATGAAAACGAGAGGTTCTTAATTTGTATTTATACTTTTCCAAGAACCTCCTTTTCTTTTTTTAGGTCCGACCTATAACTTCTTGTTTGTAACAACTTTTCTTCTTTACTTGAATTTAGGGCCAACTTGTAACCTCTTTGACCTTAGATCCAAGGCTTCTTGAACATACTTCGGGGCTTCAACTTTAAGAGATCATAACTTTTGAATCATGAGGAACCACATGGCATGTCACCTACCATTGGAGATGGCTTGATGAGGACTATCAATCAATGGATGTTTTGCATGCATTTGCAATGTCCTTCATACTCTTCTTCTTCAATCAACTTCATGCTTCATGACCACACCTTTGAGAATTCTCAACCACTTAACCATATTTCCAGGGCTTCTTGTAGACTTATCCAAAGCATGTTCACGTGAGGGCCATTCTTAGAGATACGCCATAAGGGTACCACTTTAGATATTCCTTCAAATAGAAACATCACTTCTAGGGGCTTCTAGAATTATTCTAGGGTTGACATCAATGATAACTAAGTCACTTCTAGGGTCTTCTAGACTTCTTCTAGGGTTGACATCAATGACAACCAATTTTCCAACAATCTCCCCCTTTGGCATTGATGGATGTTATAGCAAGATTTGCCTCACCATTGCTATCTTGCATAGAGGGCATTTTTCCATTTCCCTATGCAGACTTATCAACCTCCTTTTTGATAAATCCAGGACAAAATTATTTTATTGTCCTTGGTAGTTGGGTTGTCTGCTTAGTTGTTTGGTATTCTGCTCAAGTGATTGCCTTTATACACAATAGAAGTTATATATCGAGTCGCTTGTCAGTCCATGCATTTTCTTTTTAATACATTGAAAATACAAAAAAAATAGGCATTTTGCATTGGTTGGTATTTTTGTCTTTGAACCTTTATCATTAGCTTAGCACATTTAGCGAAAGATTGCATTTTACTTCTGATTTGCAGAGTTAAAATTGAAAATTGCACTGTTTTTATTTAGCATATCATTCACTAAAAAGTTAAAGTTAGGCTTGGCATTATATCTATTTTTATTTTCATGCAGAGTCATAACACCATGAGTTTCATTTCCATACCTCTTTAGGGTGCACAACCTTTATGGAGGATTACCTCTCTGGGGGGGGTCTGACCGACTAGTTGTTAAGCCTACGAGGGCCCTTATAACTGATTATGTTACCTCCAAACTTTAGCAGGGAGTTTTATTTTTTAGGGTGCACAAACTAGCCTAAGATTTAGTGCCTTGGAATAGGATTTTGCGAGTAAACTTCTCCAAGGCAATGAAATCAACTTATGTGTCTGAGACAGGGAGTTGAGAAATCCATTGTATAATTGATAATATCGGGAGGCTCCACTCACACCAGAGTTAATCATGAGGTCGCGCGAAGTGAGTTGAAGGGATAACCCCTAGATACTCACCTAGCGTCGGAGATATTTCTGTGGATTTATTTGTATTTGGGGATCTTGCTAGTGCCCATACCTCTGTAAGAGGCATTGATTTCAAGGTTTCGGGATTTGATACCCTGCCCATATGGTGATTCATAATTATGACTACTCGCTTGTGCATCGGTTATACAATGGTTTATTAGTTGCTTGAATTAGGTTTCTCATAGGTTACTTGGAGGGGTTATTCTTCTTGTATCCTGAGTCAGATAGGGGTCGGAAAACACACAACCTTTATGGAGGATTACCTCTCTTGGGGGGGTCTGACCGACTAGTTGTTAAGCCTATGAGGGCCCTTATAACTGATTATGTTACCTCCAAACTTTAGCAGGGAGTCTTAGGTCCCTCCTAGACGAGGCATACCTTCTTTAGTGAGGGAGGCCACTCAACCACTTTAGCCTGTTTGCATGCACATTGGTCGTTTGAATTTTTTGTATGCTCTTTGATTACTAGTTGGCCTTAGGATATATTTTTATTTGTTGAGAATCATAAGTCATCGTGGAGTCAGACCAGCTTCCTCGCAGGTCTCGTCAGTTGTTACAGTTACCACCGGTTTTCGAGCTATTGCCTTCTAAAAGGCATAGAGTTATTAGGAGTGGTACACACACATCCACTTTTCATACTTGTGATCCCACAAGGATGAGTACTGATTCTAGTCTTCAGAACACTGGGAGTTCATCAACTCCCAATCTCACTATAGTTAATTTCACCCCTTCGACACTTGCAGCCACTACTGTTGCAATGTCGGAGGCCTACACCGGTACTATGGCTCGACCTGTAGTCAATGCTTCATCTCTTGCCTCTAACCTTTTTGGGGGTTTTGGCCACTTGCCGAGTTACAATGTTTAGACCATCCCCATGGCTACTAGTCTGTTTTCTTATGGTATTCCAAGTTTCACTTCGCAGTCTTCGACTGCCATCCTAGCTGTTGGCCATAATGCTAGACTTGGACTTGGGGGCACCACACCTGCTTACACTCCCTTTCCATTTTTTGTATATCATGCTCCCCAAGCGAATCCTAATGTAGGAAGTGTCCCTTTCCCTAACCCTGGGTCTAATCCTTCTACAGCTGGATGGAACAACCAAGTTGGCGGACAAGTTCCGCCCTATATCCCTATCCCCTCGGTGTCGAATTCGACAAATACTTTTGGCATAATGAATCCACTTCAATCCTCCAGATTCCCACCCAGAGGAGGTTAGTCTTATGTCTTGGGAACCCCCCAACCTGGATCTAATCCAGTTGGGGGCAGTTTTAACAACCCTCAGTTTGGAGCTCATCCAACTGGGGCAAATTTTCATAACCCTTATCAGAACATTCCTGTTGGAATGATGCCCAATCCATCTTTCACAAATCCGCCCAGAGGAGGGCCTTTTAATTTTGGACAAGGTTCTGGTCCTTACCAGAACCCTAGATGAAACACAACTCCTAATACTCAGTCTTTTGCAGGAGGATGGGGTCAAGTGTCGCAACCCTGTATTCCCTTTCTGGCCACTCTTAATCTGCCAGATTTGTCTAAACTAATGAACGACCCAGTGAGTCATGATCCCACATGGCCCCCTGTCCCCACCAATCTTTCGTCAGACATTCCAAAGTTTGAAGGTAAGAATGGCGAGGACCCTGGTGATCACGTCACTACTTTTCACCTTTGGTGCTCATCGAATTCTTTGAATCATGATTCTATTAGATTACGATTTTTTCAATGCACTCTTATCGGGATTGCATCACAATGGTATATTGAGCTACCTAGGGGAACATATGGGTCTTTTCAATAGTTAGTGTTGGCCTTCCTTAACCATTTTCAACTACCCGTTCATTACGATGTTGGCCTTGAACTTTTGTCAAATTTCCGCCAGGGTTCTGACACTTATATTTCGGACCATATCTAGGAATGGTATAGGAGAAGACGATTAGTTAAGACTCCCATACCCTCGAACTTTCTTTTAGAATGGTTTTTTAAATCTTTGCATGCTCCTATTTCAAAGGACGTTGCTACTTCCAGGGTCTTCAACGAGGAAGAGGCCATTTTTAGAACCCAATAATTTGATTTGATCTATGCTCAGTCTGGGATGTTATACCACCTTCTTCCCGATGCACCGCGGTCGACTCATGATCCTAGATAGGGTCCTGCACCCCATGTCAATGGCATTGTAGGGTCCACCAATGTAAAGTCCGCATACTTGGCAACAAAGTTTGTCGGAGGACCAACTTCATCTAGATCCTCCAAACCCAACCAATCGGTGGATGTACATTCCGTGTAGTCATTGAAAAACCCAAATGCTGACTAGCAACCAGATGGGAATAAACGGAAAGGTCAAAATAATCGTAGAGGTGGGAAGAATAAACCCAAGGACAAGAATAATAATGGAAAATAGAACGATAATGTTGGAGAGGGTACGAAATAAAATCTTAAGGTTAAGCTTCCTTGTAAACTTTGTACAGATGATCACCTTACACACTTATGCCCCAAACATGCGGAGGCTGCGAGGCTTTTAAATCTTTTGCTCGCTATGCTAACAAATCATTTTCCTCATAACTAGCACTTAGCCTCGAGTTCTTCGAAAACACCGAAAATGCATCTGGTGGGAGTCAAAACCCACCATCGCAATATGGCGACCGTGTTTGTATCAATATGGTCAACGCAAAAATCAATATAGCCACTCGCTCTTGAGATTACGACTCTTCAAAAGCTAGTACCAGACTAGAAGCTCCTCCTCCACCCTCGGAGATGAATTTACAGATCGAGAAACCAGAGCCACCACCTCGTATTCCGAAATGAGTATTCAAGAACTCTACCCATAACCCTAATTCTAAAGCCGCCCAAAACTACTCTATTGTTGAGGATCTAGGCCAAACACCTTGCGCGATGTCTGCTTTGGAGGTACTCCAGACGTGTCCATCACAGAGGAATGCCTTACTCTCTGCCTTAGGATCTCTAGAACCTAGTGGCTCGAAGATCATCAAGTTCGATGTCACATACGTGAAGCCTTGCTTATCCTACCATGTGGCTTTCCAAATCCACATGGAGTATTCTAAATATACCATCAAACAAGCAGTCGTTGATGAAGGTGCTGCCACTTACGTGATGTTCTTAGCCTGTTGGAAAGCTATCAGTTCTCCAACCCTTTCAAAGTCGTTGACCATGTTGACCGCATTCGACGGTCATTCATTCCACCCTCATGGTATTCTCCCCACCTTTCCGGTCCAGTTAGGTGGGAAGATGGTAGAAGTGGAAGTAGAGGTAGTTGATGCACCTCTTGATTATAACCTGTTACTAGGTCGCAATTGGACTTATGCTATGGTTGTCATCATATCGTATGTTTTTCGCATGCTTTGTTTTCCTCATCAAGGGGAGATTGTGACGATCAACCATTTATCCTTTGCGTACTCTAGCCTGAACGCATCTGTTGGACCGTCGATCCCTGTGGTCGACAATTCTCAGCCGGCAAATGAGAATATCAGTGTCAAAATGTATTCTTCCCTCATGGGTATTTTCGACTTCTTGGCACCGATTCACCACATTTATGCCATGTCCAGTACGCTTGCTTCAGTAGAGAGGTCCATCCCTTTCCACACTTCTTATTTCAGTGACCCTAGGACCTTGGGACGATATGCATCATCGATCTTATTTTCTCCCAAGTCTTGAAAAAATTGAGCAAGATGATTTTAGATCTACCCTGAGTGAGATAGTCGGTCACGTCGTAGTTCCACTTGATACACATGGCATTTATGTCGAAGGGAATATGGTGAGTATTTCTCCCACCATCCATATCGATATCTCTTGTACCCCTGGCAAGATTGAAAACGTAAATATAGGTGCATATTTTTTGCTAGCAAATATTCTGATCTACACCAACCTCTTCAAAGAATTTCGAGACGTATTCGCTTGGTCATATGAAGAGATGCCAGGGATCGACCCCCATATTGTCTAACATGAGATTAGGACTTACCCGGATGCTAAACCCGTTCGACAATGTTTTAGAGCTGTTAATCCTAGGAAGGCCCCCGCTATTAAGGCAGAGGTAGAGAAGCTACTTAATGTCAGCTTTATCTACCCGGTTCCCTTGACCGAATGGGTATCCAACCCCGTTCCCGTGAATAAAAACAAAGGAACCATTTGCATGTGTATGGACTTTCGCAACCTGAACAAGGCATGTCCTAAAGATAACTTCCCCACGCCTTTCATTGATCAGATTCTCGATGAGTGTGTGGGAAGCGAAATATTTTCTTTTATGGATGGATTTTCAGGCTATAACCAAATCCATATCAAACCCAAAGACCAACATAAGACAGAATTCATATGTCCTTGGGGCACGTTTGCATAATGGAAAATGCCTTTTAGCCTGAAAAACGCCAGAGAAACCTTCCAACGAGCCATGACTTTCTCTTTTCATGATCTCAAACACATAGTCGAAGCTTACCTCAATGATCTTGTTGCTCACTCTTGCAAGAGAATGGATCATGCCACGCACCTTCGACTAGTTTTTGAAATATGTCGCTACTATAGAATCTGACTCAACCCTCATAAATGCATCTTTTGCATTAGATATGGCTGTCTCTTAGGATTCTTAGTCTCTGAGACATGGATCATGGTAGATCCACTTAAGGTTGAGGCAATTCTTCAATTGCCTCCCCCGCGCACGATTAGACAACTTCAAGGTTTACAGGGGAAAGCTAACTTTTTGCGTCGGTTTATTGTGAATTATGCCAATTTAACTAAGGGTTTCATGCACCTATTGAAGAAAGACACCCCATTTATCTGGGATGATCAAGCCCAATAGTATTTTGACGCTTTAAAGAAAGCCTTGGTATCGGCCCCTCTGCTGAAATCTCCTGATTACAGTAGAGATTACTTGTTGTATATCGCTGCGTCTGAAGAGAACATTGATATGGTTCTAGTTCAGGAGGATGATGAGCTCCGCGATCATGTCATCTACTATCTCAGTCGAAATTTAGTCGGTCCTGAACGAAATTACTCACACGTTGAAAAGATATGTTTGGCTATTGTCCACACAGTCCAACATTTACGACACTATATATTGCTTTGAAAAACTACTGTGGTTCCCGATGTTAATCCATTTCAATACGTCCTCACTAGACGTATCATAGGCGGAAAATATAATAAATGGATTGTCATCCTACAAGAATTTGATCTCGACTTTGCTTCGGCCAAGTCCAAAAAATCACTAGTTTTTGTAGAGTTAATATCCGATTTCCCACGGTTAGATGAACATGTTATTCATGTCGATTCATTCGCGGATGAAAACATTTTCCTTCTCTCGTCGTCTGACCCCTGGTATGGAGATATTGTTTTATATCTTCAAACCTTGAAGTTCGCTCAACATCTCTCGTGAGATGATTGACGGTGTCTTAGATACCAAGGGAAAAAGTATACAATCGTCGGCAACACTTTTTATCATCGAGGAATAGATAGCATCTTACTTCATTTATTAACTCACGAAGAAGTTGAGTTAGTCCTTAATGATTGCCACAAAGGGGCTTGTGGCGTTCATCTATCCAGGCTTGCGACAGCCCAAAAAATCTTGCGAGCCAGTTACTTTTGGCCCACCATATTTAAATATTGTATTGAAGCGGTTAAGAAGTGTCACCCCTTCCAGGTGTTCAATCGAAAAATGTGCTCACACCCAGCCCCTCGCCACCCAATCATTATCGTCGGTCCCTTCACTAAGTGGGGAGTAGATTTCGTTGATTTCAACCCAACTTTGGTTGGGGGGCATCAACACATTATCATGGCTGTAGACTACTTCACAAAGTGGGCCAAAGCCATGCCTACCGTGAAATCCGATGGGAAGACTGCATCTTTTTTCATATTCAACCAAATTATCGCCTGGTTCGATATCCCGAGTGAGATTGTCACTGATCATGGCAGTCATTTTCAAAATAAAATGATGATAGAACTAGCATCTAAGCTGGGGTTTAAACATGATCACTTGTATCCTTATTACCCCCAGGAAAATGGGCAAGTAAAGGCCGTCAATAAGTCTCTCAAGACCATTTTGCAAAAAAATGTCAGTCGGAGAAATTCCAACTGGAACATCATGTTATATCCCGCACTTTGGGCATACCGAACCTTGGTTAAGACTGCCCCCGGTTTTTCTCCTTTTCAATTAGTACACGGTGTGGAGTCGATACTTCCTGTTGAATGTGAAATCCCTTCTCTCAAATTGGCAATTGAGCTACTACCTGACACTTCGGATTTAGAGCGAAGCCTTGTACACCTAGAGAGTCTTGATGAGCAGCGTCGGGACGCCTTTACGGCTATCGAGGCAAACAAGAAACATGTCAAGGTTTAGTACGATAAGTCTGTCTACTCTTGGTTGCATGCTGAGGGTGACTTGGTCCTCTTGTATGACCAAGCCAAAGAACCGCTAGGGGCAGGCAAGTTTAAACCCATGTGGCACGGTCCTTATATCATGCGATGTGTTCTAGAAAAAGGAGCCTACAAGTTGGAATATTATGAAGGGAATAAATTGGCTGAGCCTGGAAATGGGCTCTACTTAAAAAAGTATTATTCTTGAGCCCTGGGCTTGGGAAAAACCCTTTGTATACTAATGTAAATTTAGTGTATATACACCTTTTCCCCTTTTTGTCTTTGGCTTGCTTATCGAGTTTTCCCTTTTGTTGGCAGATGTCAACGGAATCTTTGGTCTACATAGGATTCACAGATGGATCCAGTCTTCATACATGGAACTTAGCTTCCGTCGCTTGGGTGATTTACTCGTCCAAGGGTCTGTTGGTGTCTTCAGGTGGAGTATGCCTAGGGCCATCCACAAATAATGTGGTCGAATATAGCGTCGTTATATAATTATTGCACGATGCTATCTCACATGGTATTCTCTCTATAGAGGTGCACTTGGATTCTCAATTAGTCGTACGTCAGTTAAACGGTCGGTACCATGTGCGTGATCCGACGTTATTTCGTCGATTCCTACGGGTACGTCTTTTAGAATGACAATTTGATTTTATTACATATTTTCACATTCCTAGAACTTCTAATCATGTATTTGATGCCTACGCTAATTATGTTTTGGATTGGCATTTGTCACATTAATAAAGAAAAGAATACCATTAAATCAATGCACACATTGTAAGATATAAGTACATCCGAAGATCCCACTTTTTATATTTCCAAAAAATATGGTGTTTTATATTACAAAATTGGGGCTAAAACCCTCAAAAATACATATACAGCCGATATACATGTCCTACAACATCTACGCCTGTGGCGCCAGATGAGTCTCGTGATAGAAAACCACAGTGTTGGCGAGATGCTGGAAGAGTCGTACCCATTCTCTAGGTGCACCGACAACCTGCCTCTGCATGGCTTCAGGTAGATCCTCCACCTGAACCATAGGAATCCTCTGTGTCAAACGCAACAGGTTGCCCTGCATGTTCTGAAGGACTCTCTCTGTCTCTCCTCCCACTGCCTCATCTACCCGATGCCTCTGCTTGTGTCGTAGGAATCCCTCTGGCTATTGCGGACACACATATGCAACCACACAAGTATCGAGTTAATATTTAAAAACACCATCG